>OY731408.1:3124895-3329895 GCA_963425845.1 Sphenostylis stenocarpa
GTTGTCGGCATGAGCGGCCATCTTACGGCAATACATCGTAAGATGGTTCTTAGGGCGAGTCAGCCCGGCGTACTTGGGGAAGTCCTGGACCTTGAATTTGGGAGGGAAACGGATGTCCTTTACGAGGCACATGTCGGCCACCTCCTTGACGTCGAAGTTATGCCCTTCGACCGCCTTCGACCTCTCTTCCAGGGCGGAGAGTTGTTGTTTGGATATTTCGGGGTAAGGATGCGAGCGGTCTTAACATCCTTATTGCCATAGAAGTGTTCTTCTTCCTCCTCCTCTTCATGAGAAGGGATATGCTCGGCTTGGCCCTCGCCGCCCTTGCTCCGGCCTCGGCGCACGACCTCCATTAATTGGGCCACCTGCTCGCGGAGGATATTAACCTCTGCAGTGAGCTTCCGGTTTTGCTCCTCTAGATTTTCCATTGCCTTAGCCTTTTGCGCACGAGTACGAGTGGGGAGAGGACCAGCCACTTTCTAGAATGTCCAAGAAGTTTTATTAATGCATGTTGAGTGCTTAAGCTATCATGAGTATGCTTATGCATGAGAGGTTTTATTTAAATGATGCTGAATGCACTCTCATTTTTATTTTCTCTCTTTGTTTTTTCTTTACTCATGATGTAATATGGATGAGTTGACTTTGTCAAAAGTTTGTTTATTTATATATTTTTTATGATTTTGTATTTTTTGTATTTTTTGTATTTTATTTGTTTATTTTATTTATTTTATAGCCTTTTATCTCTTCTGTCGGAACTGCGTGGCTACTTAGCTTGCAAAGAACCTGAAACCAGGCTAGCTAAAAGGCAGACTGTCCGAGATAAAATGTGGCTTTATGCGAAAGAATATTTTAGTATCCCTTATCTCTTCTGTCGGAACTACGTGGCTACTTAGCTTACAAAGAACCTGAAACCAGGCTAGCTAAAAGGCAGACTGTCCGAGATAAGGGTGTTTATTTGTAAAATATTTTTTTGGTTTTTTGTTCTGTTGTTTGTTTATGCTATGCAACATACAAATGCAACAATCATATGCACACACAATTCGATCATCCCCGAACCGGCGAGATTTCGTTTTTTTCAAGGTAGGGTTTTCCTGCAGAAAAGTGCATTGTTTAGGGTAGGTTCTAGCTGTTCTCACTAGGCTAAGGCCCCCAAGGTGCCCCCATTATAGGGTCCCCACTCTCCAGCCGTCCGACCATGCTCAACACTAAGGCCAGAGTCGGTCTTGTTGCCAAAAGAGGAAGGTTATCACCTTGAGTGGTGGTTTCCGATCACACTGGTGGGCACAAGGCCCTAACTGCAGCGAACCGTACCTGCCACCCACTCCCTATGATTATCTCTCTTGCCCCCGGGTATAGGAGGAACTGTAGTGTGCAAGGGATTTGTGTGCAGTTTATATTTCAATCAATTTGCGTGAGTATAAACAAACAACAGCTTTATTGAAAGCCGGACAATAAAGCATGTTATAATACAAGGTAGGGTAAAAGCGCTATTTTCTTGGTTTAATTATTTTTAAGCCGACCCATCACTAAATGGGATCAACTCTCTAGGCTTCCCAGTCGCATCTCGCGGAGTCGCCATCGTCGCGCCTCCCAAAGAGAGGGCGGTCGGAGCGACGCGATGGTTTTATCGACCCTCTTGTTTTCGCGTTTTTTTATTGGTGGTTACAACGTCTTCAAGCTGTCCAATAACCGGGCTAGTCTGGAGACGAGGTTTTCGAAAAGTGTCCTTGAGTTGTCCGACAACCAGGCTAACCCAAGGACTTATTTATTTTGGGTTCTATGGAGTCGCCACCGATATTTTTACCATAAACATCGGAAAAGGGGTTTTAAAAGGCGTTGGTTTTCGAAAACCAACTTTGGTCATTAGAACCAGAGTTGGGTAAGGGAGTTAGTTACGTGCAAAGGGAGTATTAGTCCCTTTGCGACGCCCCTTTCGGGTTCCCTATGATAGGTCGGCTATTTGTAAATAATTAAACTTGGAAAATTGCGCTTTTACCCTTTTTATTATGCGGAATTTAAATATGTGACTACATTGCCCTAGCTTCTATTGCATAAATTAAATAGCAGTAATTTAAAAAAAAGGAGAGTGAGGGTATGCACCTCCAAAGCAAGCTTTTATATTCAAAAGAGGGTGTGTTTTGGCAACCCTTCACTCTACAACTCTCAGAAAACTCCGGAAATGCGTCGGAGGGATTCTAAAGAAGATTTAGGACACTCCGTATATGCCTAAAGACGCTCAGAAACTCCGAAAATGCCTCGGAGGGATTCTTAGAGAGAGAAATTCTAGAGAGAAGGGAGAGCTCTTGGTTTTTCTGTGTGGAAATGAGGGGGGGAGAGCCCCTATTTATAGTTTTTCGCGCTGTCAGGGTCCAGACCGCCGTTCTCGTCTGACAGGGTCGAGACCGCCGTCTCGTAATTCGAGACCGCCGTCTCGCTCATGTCACGGGGTCGAGACCACCGTCTGGAAAATCCAGACCGCCGTCTCGACTTGGCGAGAATCGAGACCGCCGTCTGGAAAACCCAGACCGCCGTCTCGTTTTTGCGAGGGTCGAGACCGCCGTCTGGAAAATCGAGACGGCGGTCTCGTCCTGGCATTGAAATGAGACGGCGGTCTGGTATTCCCAGACGGCGGTCTCGTCCCTTCAGGGCGAGAAACTTTATTTTTGGGCCAAAAAACCTTCCCATCTTGGTACGGGAGCCTAATAGTCTCTCCTAGTGGCTTGTTAGGCTTCAGCCGTCTTCAAATAGGGGATCTTCTGACTTTATTTGGAGGCCGGGCAAGATTTGGGGTCTACAATCATAAATATGCGCAAAGACCTTTAATCAAAGATCAAAGCATGCATCTAAAAAAGGGAAGCATAAAAAAATAATAAAGGAATAAATGCCTGCTAGGATATTCTTAGGTAAAAACTAGGGTAGCCTGCTAGATCGCAAACCCCAAAAAAAAAGACGGTCTAGGCAAAAGATAAGGCAAAAGCCCCCTAAGATATTCTAGGCAAAAATTAAGGCAGCCCGCTAGATCGAAAACCCGTAAAGGGCGGTCTAGGCAAAAGATAGGGCTAAAACCAAAAGATGAGTAAAAAATGAGCCCATCATTATGGTCATAAAAGAGGAGCCCATCGGCATATTCATAAGAAGCCAACGGGAGAAGGCCAGTTACCTTCTAAATGCATAAAAAATAAATAAACAAATAGATTGCATTTAGGACATCCACACACAAAGTAGTTGCATAATACGACTTTGTCAAAATCAAGAAAAAATATTTTTTCAAATAAAAATAATAAACATGCACATAAGGAGTCTAGTCTCCATACTTGTGATTGAAAACAGGAGACGCTAGAATCCAGTCTCCAAATAAAAATTCCCTCAAGAAAAAGAGAAGGCGAAATTAGAACCACTTCAGCAACATAAGGAGCTTCAAGGAAACTAGCTCCAACCATCAACCTTCCACACCAATAAAAGAAGGTGTATCAACCAAGAAAAGCCAACGGAAAAGCTCGACCATCCTCAAAAGGATCCTTGCCTACTCCAGAGGCAAAACAAAAAGAATACATCGCGACTCAGCTTCATCACCACATGAGTCATCAAGCACACTCATATAAGAGTCTCCGCTTCGTTCCCCAAAAGGAGAATAGGGACTACATAAGAGTCTATCTAAAGAAAGTATGGAGTCAAATCCTATACATCACCTGGGGGGCAACAAAAAGAAAAGAAAAGAAAAGAAAAACGTTTCATCCCCAACCAAGGCCATTCCAGAAAAAGGCCAAATAAGTGTCTCCAAATAAAGCACATCTCCAAAGAAAGAGAAAAAAAGAAGAAAATATCTTCACTTCACTTCTCAAAAAGCCAGGAGCCAAGACTCCGCCATAAAGATCAAATCAAAAGTTGGATCCCTAGGAAGCCAATAAACTCCCCAGGATCGCCAAGAAAATATCTTCACCTCGCTCAATAAGAGCTCCACAAAGCCTGGAGTCAGGACTCCAAATCAAAAAAAGGATCCCCAGGAAGCCAAGAAATTCCCCAGGGTCGCTCAAAAAAAAAAAAAAAAGCAACCAATAAAGAGTCAAAAACTCCATTCCTCCCTTGGGGGGCAATACAAAATAGATCTCCGGAATGAAATTAATTCCCCAGTAGATCACCAAAAAGAAAAATCTCCAGCAAGCCTACCAGATAAAGGCAAAATTATAAGTTCATATCCTCAGGGAATTACTTATAAACTCCCAAATTCAGATATCCCCAGTGAAAAGCAAAGCCTTCACTTCCAACAGGCAAGCAAAAAGCTAATGCCCCCAAGAAATGGAAAATCAACCTATACAAGAGGTAATACAAAACGGAAAAAGTCTTCATCATTAGTGAAGCATCTGCCTAATCAAGAGGCACAACTAACAAAAATCAAATCCCCAAGTGGATCTCCGCCTACTCAAGAGGCACAATCAATAGAAGAGTCCAAAAATCCTCTAGAGGAATCCTGCCTAAAAAGAGGCAATCAACAATAATTCCCGGCCGAAGCCGGATGGCTAAAACAAAGAAAAGCCAAAAACACAGAAATCCCTGGCAAAAGTCGGACGATTGAAAACAAAAAAGAAAATCAATTACTCCCCAGGGGCGCATAATCAGAAACAGCAAGCCGCCAACTCATCTCCAAAAACAGATAATCATAGGATTAACTACAAAAAAGTTCATCCTAAAAAACCTTGCAGAACGGGGTTCATATCGGGTGGGGGTACGTACTCACCTAAGCCTTGCAGAACGGGGCTTACCAAAAACTTCATACCAGGTGGGGGTACGTACTCACCTAAGCCTTGCAGAACGGGGCTTACCAAAAACTTCATACCGGGTGGGGGTACGTACTCACCTAAGCCTTGCAGAACGGGGCTTACCAAAAAACTTCATACCGGGTGGGGGTACGTACTCACCTAAGCCTTGCAGAACGAGGCTTATCAAAAAACCTTGCAGAACGGGGTTCATACCGGGTGAGGGTAGATACTCACCAAAGTCTTGCAGAACAAGACTCATTCAGAATCTGGCAAAAAATGCAGATTTGTACCGGGTGGGGGTAGGTACCCACCAAAACCTTATAAAAATAAGGTTTGTACCGGATGAGGGTAGGTACTCATCAAAACTTAGCAAAAATGCATCAGGTGGAGTAAAAATACTCACCGAGAAGCATTGCAAAAAATGGGTGCAAAGACTTTACTTCTATTAGAGGATAGTTCGGTGTTGAGCACCTCGGAAGAAAGTACCCACAAGAGTTCTGCAAAATGAAAACTCATACCAGGTGAGGGTAGGTACTCACCAAAACCTTGAAGAACAAGGTTCATACCTAGTGGGGGTAGGTACCCACAAAAGTCTAGTCAAATACAGACTTATACCAGGTGAGGGTAAGTACTCACCAGAGTCTTAGAAAAAGAAGGCTCAAACCAGATAGGGGTTAGTACCTATCAAAATATTTATCATCCGGAGGATCAGCAAGGAGCAGTATCCGAAGGATAGCCGGGCAAAAGGGTTAACTCCTTCCCCTACCAACTAATTATGTCGGCATATTAAAACCAACAAATTAGTTAGACAGGTGAAGGGGCGGCAGCTGTAGACCCCTAATTTTGCCCGGCCTCTCAAAATAAAAGCTAGAGGAACTTCGCCCGAAGATGGAGTTCATCTGGCTTCCCAAAAACTGAGGAAACCTCCCGCAATAACATGGAATTCGCTCATATGCACGATAAAGACTAAAGAAGACCTCTCATAATAAGACGGAGTTCACTCATCCACACAAAGGAGACTTCCTATACATAGATAAAGCTCGCCCAACATTACAAATGAAGGTCAAGAAGACTTCCTACATGAAGATAAAGCTTGAACGGACATATATCGGCACCAATCCACGTCCGAAAACGGCAAGGAAAGCTTCCCGGGGTCCCAAAATACAAAAACTGGACAAAACAGGTCGAGACCACCATCCCAAGGTTGGGACGGCCGTCCCAACTGCAATTAAGCAGTTGGGACGCGCGTCCCGAATGTGGGACGACCGTCCCAAACCCCAGGGGGTCCCAACGTGCACAAAATTGCGTTTGGGACGGCCGTCCCAACCCAGTAAGGCCGTCCCAGATTGGCACAACGCAGAAATCACGTTTGGGACGGCCGTCCCAACCCAGACGGTCGTCCCAAAGTTCCAGGCAGCGAAAATGCTATAAATAGGAGCCTCATTTGTCTCATTCCTCACCCCAGACACTCCAGAGAACTCTGAGACTTGTCTTCTTCTCTCCCTCTCTCGAATGATCTTTCTGATTGCCTATTATAGGTAACAATCAGTTAAGGAATTTCTATTCCGGCATTCGATTTCTTCTAGAAAAATTAGTCGAGTCGATATTGTAAGTCGAGAGGAGAGCAATTGTAGAGCGAAGGACTGCCGAAACGCGTCCTCCTTGTAATGGAATCTTAATATAAAAGCTTGCTACGGAGGTTTTTTCTCAATTCTCTTATTCTTTACTGCTTTATTTATTGCTTTTTGTATGCAATGTAGATAAATCATGTAGATAGCCATATTTAAATACTGTACGAATAAAATAAGGGTAAAAGCGTAATTTCTCATAATCTTCACTTAATGAATAAATTCGTCATAGGGAACCCGAAAGGGGCGTTGTGGGGGTGCTAACACCTTCCCCACACGTAACTAACTCCCTTACCCAACTCTGGTTATAATGGCCAAGTTGGTTTTTAATAAAATCAACGCCTTTTTTCCTTTTCCAATGTTTCTGGTCAAAACATTGGTGGCGACTCCAAAAGAACCCCTTTTCGAAAACCTTGCTTCTATTAGAGGATAGTTCAGTGTTGAGCACCTCGGAAGCAATGAACACAATTTTAACAAAAAATGCGAGTCTCTCCCATCTTTTCGCGACCGCTCGCATTAACGTTCGAGACGTCCCCAGGACGTCGGAACGGACGGCGGCGACAATGAGAAGAGGATGTTCCTATACTTTGGATTTGGGTAGAGGTAAACTCAGCTGCTGGAGGCATATCTTCATCAGAGTCTTCAATTGCATCACCTTGATTTTGGACGTCATCTTTATGAACATAGATGTCATTGACCCGCACCATTTGTAGATGAATCAATGTGTTGTCCAGCATGCGGTTCAAGTTAGTAGTTCGGACAACTTGTTCACCTTCGACATTGACTCCTTTATATTCAAGAATTCGGGATACAAGAAGAGCATATGGAATTTTGAATGTTGGATGACGTTTGGCCTTTAACATTGTCATTGTGACAAGAACACCCCAATCTAAAGGTTCATTATTCATTATGGCATGAATAATGCGAAGATCAATAGAAGAGCATTGGGCATGATTTGTGGCCCGGGGACATAAAATCCAGACAAGCAAATGAAGAATCATGCGTTCTTCCTTCTTCAAGGGTCCAGCATGAAGAATACGTCCAATCTCCATGGAGGGATTCCGCAGAAAAGATCTATAAGCTAGGAACCTGTCAAAATCATCTAGCTCACCATAAACGTTAATAGCATCTTCTCTAATTGGGAAGTGAGCAACATTTTCCCAAATATCATCATCTAGAATTATGGTCACCCCTTTGACACGGGATGTAGCAATTTGATCCCTAAACTTAAATCTAGAAAAGAATACCCTAACTAAGTCAGGATAGTAAGTACCTTGCATTTGGATAAATGGGAGAACTCCTTGAATTTCAAGAAGATTTGGAAAATTAAACCCTCTATGTATAAATTGCTCACCAATGAGAAACTTAGGAGAAATGATGGCACGTTCCTTCCAGTACATCAGAAATTCTTGTTGCCCTTCCGTATCAGAAATCCATCCTTCAACAGAATTAGGACGGGAAAGAGAAGAAGGTGCAGATCTTCTTCTTGTAGGAATCTTAGGGCGAGAGGATGAGGCCATTTGAAAGAATAGATGAAGTATGAAGAAGATTTGGAGACAAGTGAGGGAAAATGAGGCAAAGAGAGTATAGATTGCAAGAAAACTTGATTGCAAGAGTTTAGAAGTAAGTATACTTGAACTAGAGGTCTCTATTTATAGGGAAAACACTTCCAACGGTCATATAGAAGAGATTCCATGGCAAAATATCCGTTGGCAACGGCTAGGAGGCAAGACTGGTCGCATTTAATCGATTATATCTCAAAATAATCGATTATTTCGATATCAGACAGCTTTAATCGATTATTTCCAGCAAATAATCGATTATCTGAGGCATTTAATCGATTATTTCACGAAATAATCGATTATTCCAGAGGAGAATACCCTGTTTTGGACGTTTTGAAGGGAAATAATCGATTATTTCATCAATTAATCGATTATTCCAGAGGCTACATCAAGTTTTTGAGGTTTTTACACATAATAACCTATGAACATCCTACACCACGAATTTTAACATAACAATCATCCAAAAACAGTCAAATTAAGCAGAATTTAAGCTATTTCTAATATCCCTAAGTCTCTTCTAAGATCATAGAATCTATCCTTTGGTAGAGGCTTAGTAAATATATCTGCTAATTGACGTTTAGTGTCTACATACTCTATCTTACAGTTTCCTTTGCTGATATGATCTCTTAAAAAGTGATGTCTAATCTCAATATGTTTAGTCCTAGAGTGCATTACTGGATTCTTAGTTAGATTGATTGCACTCGTTACATCCATTTGATATAGTTTAAATTTCATCATAGATGCATAAGCAAGAAGTAGGCGTATAGCCTCTAACCTGGCAACAGGAGCATAAGTTTCATCATAATCTATACCTTCCTCCTGACAATAGCCTTTTGCAACAAGTCTGGCTTTATTCTTTGTTATGTTTCCATCTTCATCAAGCTTATTTCTGAATACCCATTTAGTTCCAATAACTTGATGTGACTCTTCTCTTGGGATTAATTCCCAGACTTGATTCCTTTCAAATTGGTTAAGTTCTTCTTGCATGGCTATGCACCATTGATCATCTTTAAGTGCTTCCTCAATGTTTTTAGGTTCAATCTGTGACACAAAAGCAACAGACATACAGAAATTTGTCATATTTCTAGTTCTTACCCCTTTTGAGATATCACCTATGATGTTGTCCATTGAGAGTCCTCTAGGTGATTGCCATTCTTTTGCTAATTGAGGAGTTTGAGAAGACTCATTATTTTCCAAGTATAGTTCATCAAGGGCTTCTCTTATATACACATCATCACCTGCAAGTTCTTTATTTGACACAAGAGGATTTCCCCCAAGGTCTACAATCTCATCAAAGGTAACATGTATAGATTCTTCTATATTTAAAGTTCTCCTATTAAACACTCTATATGCCTTGCTATTTAATGAATATCCTAAAAAAAAAAAATTCCCTCATCGGCTTTTGAATCAAATTTTCCTAGATTGTCCTTTCCATTATTTAGCACAAAACATTTACATCCAAAAATTTTCAAATGGGCAACATTAGGCTTTCTACCATTAAACAATTCATATGGAGTAGATTTAATAATTAGCCTAATATGCATCCTATTCAAAACATACTAAATGATCAATTTTCTTTGAATAAATACAAGATACAAACAATTCATTTAACTATAGGAACCCAAATATATTTTCCTTTAGGAACTCCAAAATGCTTAATTTTACATCTATTTGAAGTATGACCATGTTTCATACAATAAAAGCATGCATTAGATGTAATTTTAGAATATGATACATTTCTAACTATTGAAGTTTTGGTTCCTTTTTCAACCCATACTCTTCTATTTTTACTTTTAAGCTTTTTCAAAGGAACATGACAATTTTCTTTAATTTGAACACTATCCTTATTCTTATAACTATCACTTAATTCCTTTTTAGCTTTATCAAGCAAATGTCTAAGTAAATCAATATCATGTTCATACTCTTTACATGATGCACATGCTATAGTCTTATCATCATTCTCATCTATGCATACAATTTTCGTATTAGCTACCTTCTTTTCTTCTAAACATGCAATTTTCAATTTTAAGGACTCATTTTCCTTTTCGGATCTTCTTAGGTTCTTCTTTACAACTTTAAATTCGTTTTTCATATTCATAAATGCAGTAAATAACTCATTATAAGCATTTTGCAATTCATCATGGTCATTTTCTTCACTAGAGGATGAATCAGAATCACTAACCTCAAAATCCAAAGAAATGTTGTCATTTGCCATTAAGCAAATGTTTGCTTCTATTTCCGAGTCGCTTGATTCTGAATTTGAATCACTGTCATCCCAAGCAATATATGCTTTCTTCTTGAATTGCTTTTTGCCCTTGTGTTCATCATTTTTCTTGTTTGGGCATTCGGTCTTCATATGCCCTGCTTCACCACAACCATAGCATTTTATAATAACGGAAGAATTTTCTTTTACCTTTCCCTTACCTTTGAAAGGATGTCTTCCTTTTGCTTTCATCAATTTGGTGAACTTCTTTATAAAAAGACTCATCTCTTCTTCATCATTTTCGGAGTCTTCTTCTTCTTCTTTCTTATTTTTGCTTTTTGAAATCTCGGTCTTGAAAGCTAGGTTCTTCTTTTGATATTGACCCTCTTCCTCATTTAGCCTTCCAAGGTCAAGCTCATGCTCCCTTAGCTTTCCAAATAACGCCGCCATAGACATAGTGGCAAGATTTTGTGACTCCGAGATGGCCGTCACCTTAGGTTGCCATTTCCTATCCAGAGATTTCAAAATTTTAACATTTAATTCATCAACGTCAAATACTTTACCTAATCCGATGAGATGATTCACAATATGAGTGAAACGCCTCTATCAACAGACTCTAAAAATATTTGCATACGTACTTTCCAAAAAGGATAATTTTGACCCGCAAAAAGTGGGGGTCTGTTGATAGACGCACCTTCGGCAAAAGTTTGATTTTGTCCGGCCATTTTCGAAAATTTGAATGACTATCAAAGCAAGCTCTGATACCACTTGTTAGAATCGCGCAGCGGAATGTTCGCGTGGTCGGACAAAAACCAAGAGGGGGGGTGAATTGGTTTCTTAATAAAAATTAGGTTTTCAAAATTTTCCCCAAATTTTACCGATTAAAAACTGTGTAAATGTAAATAGAGAAAGGGATAGAATCTTACACAGGAAATTTATACTGGTTCGGATCAAAAGACCCTACGTCCAGTTGCTAATCACTCAAACAGAGGATTAACGCTGTCACTATAAACAAGTTGTTACAACAGATTACAATTGACAAGATAAAGATAAAGATAACACCTCTCTTGAAACCCACAAGAGATGAAGAACAACTTTCCCCAGAGACGGCACAACACACAATCCACTAAGAACTCCACTTAGTGATTCTTATCGCTTCTAGCCCACACCAGGTTCGAAAGCCCCTTTCCTTGCAACAAACAGTTCTCCGGCACTCACAAGCACTTAACTTTTGTATGGAAAAGGTTGTTCTTATTTTCCGAGTGCCAAAGCAGAGTTTAAGTAGGGAAATTAGGGTTTAGGAATTGGGGATTTCGAAACTAGGGTTCTTGGTAATTGGATTTTCGAAAATAGGGTTTGTTTGATGTTTAAAATTAGAAACAGATCGAAATAATCGATTATTTGGAGTAATAATCGATTAAAACAGAGCCAAATACGTCAGAACCCAATCCTCTCGGTTTAATCGATTATTTGATGAAATAATCGATTATCTGTATCGGAATAATCGATTATTTTGCTGTTTAATCGATTAAAACAGTGAGTTTTAGACAGAAAATGGTTTTCTCACTGTTTTAATCGATTATATACCTATTTAATCGATTAAAGCCGAGCCTGCATGATAAATTTGAGCATTTTGAAGCTTCTAAGTTACAGACTATGTACCGGCTATCTTAGACTCTAAAATTACAGACTCAATCAAGCTAAAACAGAGTTATTACAATACAGAAATCATCAATCTTCAATCTTCAATACTCTAAGTCTTTAAGCTCTTGGATCATCATCAAAATCAACATTCTTCATGATCATTATTTGCAACATCAAGTCCTTGAATGTTCAACAATCACGTGATAACAGCTGAAGACGAATTACTAAGAAAGCCTAATTTACCTATAGGATTCTTCAAGCTTTTTCGTTTTTGTCAACACTTGCTTCAAAGCATTGTATAGAAGGATATACACTTTCTAATAAAAGGATTTTTTTTCTCTCTCCTTAAATTCTCTATTGCATTCATAAGTTACATACATTCACATATCCCTTCTCGTTTTAATAATAAAGATAATAAAAAGAAAGAATTAACTGATGTGCTTCCCACAAATCAGAAAAATGGAAAAGAAGCCTTTCGTCATCAAAATCTCTACGACGGTCGATAAATCCGAAGATAATAACAAACAAGCACCGTTAATCATTCCAATCGATAAAAGGGAAGAAGCAATAACGCCTTTACATTTATTCGTGCCACGTCCTTTCCCTTATTCATCAAATAAAGTTGTACCTTGGAGATACTCAGAAGAATTGCCAGTTGACCAAGATATCTCCAACATAGCCGGTATTGGGGGCATGACTCGAAGCGGAAGAATATACTCCCCCAAGGAATTACAAGAAAATACTCCTAAAGAGCAGGTGAAAAATAAGGCCGAAGAAGAAAAAGAATCCAAGGAGGAGACAGATGATTTACTCCAATACAAAATACAAAGCGAGTACTCTATTATCGATCAACTCAATCGTACTCCAGCAAAGATAACTTTGTTATCACTCATCATGAGTTCGGAACCGCATCAAAACGCACTGTTAAAGGTTTTGAATGAATCATTCGTTCCGCATGCAATATCCCAAGACAAGTTCGAAGGGATTATTGGTAATATTACAGCCAATAATCATCTTACCTTCACCAATGAAGATTTCCCTTTGGAAGGGTCAAATCATAATAAGCCCTTGCATATTTCTGTCAAATGCAAGGAATATCTCATTTCCAAAGTTCTTGTGGATAATGGGTCATCCTTAAATGTTATGCCTAAAAGTACACTCGACAAGATAACAGTGCAAGGAACCCACATGCGCCCAAGTAATACAGTTGTTCGAGCCTTTGACGGATCAAGACGAGAAGTAGTAGGAGAGATCAGTCTACCAATCCAAATTGGTCCTACTATTTTCAACATAGACTTCCACGTGATGGACATCACGCCAGCATACAGTTGTCTCCTTGGTAGACCTTGGATTCATAGCGCTAAGGCAATACCTTCAACGCTCCACCAGAAAGTCAAGTTTGTGATAAATGATAAACTAGTCACAGTTCAAGCTGAAGAAGACTTTCTGATTAGCAAACCGTCTGTCCAACCATATGTGGATGCGGCTGAAAAGGCTCTTGAAACATCTTTTCAAGCGCTCAAAATTGCCAACATAGAAAGACTCCCTGGTAATATGAAGGTGGCCCATATGATGAAAAAAATATGGATATCGCCCAGGACAGGGGCTCGGAAAGAATGCTCAAGGGATAAGAGAGCCACCAGATTTCGAAGATAATCCTCTAAAGTATGGTTTAGGGTACGACCCTACAAAAGATCAAACCATACGGAAAATAGGGAAGTCTTACCCCCCGAAGATGATATTTTGAAAAGGAGGTGTATTAGCGCAAAGGGTAGCGTTAGTCATTAGGTGTCCTTCTTCTGATTCTAAGGGATGTAAACCTAGTGACTATTAGAGATCACTCCTCGGGGTATGCCTGGCCCCCGAGCATCTTTAGGGCACACATTTCCCTGAAATTACAAAAGAATGCTATTCTTACTATCTGCTTCTTTTCTTACTAAATGTATCTATACCCCATTTTAATAAACAAGGTTTAGATAAAACGCTTTGTTCCAAATGCGTCCGAACAATTAAAGCGCCGCAAAGTAAAGTAAAAATGATTGACTAACTAGAAACACAAATGAAATATATCTTGACAAAATCAAGTTTTGACAATGTTGTGCAAAAAAAATGTATATGCATATAAAAGAAAAGCCCGTCGAGGCCAAAGGCCGAGACAAGAAAATAAAAGGGCAAAATACCCGGCAGGAAACCCACAAAGGGGGCTGCACAAAAGTTAGGGTAAACCCGGCAGGAAACCCGAACAATAATAAAGGGTAGCCTGGGCAAAAGTTAGGGTTATTAAAAGTCCGCTAGGTATTCCTAAAAAATAAATACAAAAAGGAAGCCTAGACAAAAGTTAGGACATAAGCACAGCATCCTAGGCTGAAAACCCGAAAGGGCGGACTAGGGAAGTTAGTCAATCACGAAAAAGGCGCCATAAATCAGTAAACAACGACGCCACTTCATAAGAATGAAACGGTTATCTAAACTAGCCTAAACACAGACTAACCCTGGCTAGCCATTCTTACAAAAACCTCTATTATAAAAAAATATCCCTCTAAAACACAAGCCTTTGTTGTAAATCCTTTTCTTTCTCTTCTCTTGACCATTTCACTATAAAGCATTCAAGTAATAAAGAGGAATGTGGAAACATAGTGATCAATAGGAAGGTCGATATCCCGAAGGAAAGGAAGGAGGGCATCGATATGGCAGTTGCCCTACAAACAAAAGATAGTTCTTCGGCCATAGCAAAGAAAATTCCCAAACGGCAAACCAATACAGCTTAGCTTGTTGATCAAGAAACAAGATGACATAAAGGCACAGCACCAAGAATGCGCCCGAAGTCAAAGCACATCAGTTAAAACTTTCAAAATATTAACTGAAATAGATCATAGAATGCATATCATGAAGCATTGCATGCATTAAAGCATAAATGAAGGGAATCCTATCTTCAATTTCATCAAAAAACACGAAAATTAACTCAAAAAAATAAAAAATCAGCATAAGAAGCTTGAGACGGCCGTCCCAAGTGCCAAATTTCAGTTGGGACGCACGTCCCAGGTGGGGGTTGGCCTGTGTGTAATTTTTGCAGTTGGGACGGCCGTCCCAAACTCCCCTGTGCGGCCTATATAGGTGGGGCGCGGGTTTTGGCTCCATTACCTCAATCCAAGCTTCCTATCTTGCTTTTCCTCCTTCTCTATACGTTTTTAGTATCCCTAAGAGAGTAAAGCTCACAATGGAACGTGGAGAAGCATCATCCAGGAGAAAACGCACCAGGACCACTGGTAGAAGAACTCCTGTCACCAGCATGTTGCTAGCAGAAGCACATCAACAACGACTGGCAAATATCCAACAATTTTCCTGGTATCCTATGCTCGCGACTGGATTTTGAAATCCTAGCTACATTCAACTGGGAGCAAGATGTCGGAAAGTTCATCCACAACATAGGATGGGACTTTACGCTCCGTGAGCCACCTACTCGGATCCACCGCACCGCCACAATGGAATTTCTTGCCTCTGTCAACATGATGGAAATGCCATCCGCAACTCCCGGAGTGCCACCAACTCAGCCGTCTCCTACTCGGATGGATGGAGCCTCACCGGACCACCGTTCCGGATGACTTTAATGTCATCATGGGTTTCTGCCAACGAGCAGATACAAGAACACCAGAATATCGGTCCACATATATGGAAAAACCTGCTGTTCTCACCACCACTAGCATGTGGAAAGAGACCACTGGAGCTCACAACCTGCCAACACACTTGAAGGGGGCATCCTTTTCTCCTCCGCTCCGCATATGCCACAAACCGCTCGCCGGGACCCTACACAGCCGGAAGGAGAGCCGGGGAAGGTAACGCTGGTCGACCTTTTCATCATCTACTCGTATGCACCAAGGGCATAAGTGCAACCCGGGATACGCTTTCCCGAAGGCCATAAAGGAATGCGGTACTCGGGGACCAACAGGAGCTATCATGGTGGCTCCCCTCCTTACCCCTTTGGCTGAGTATTGGGGATGCACTGATGGAGAAGATCTCCCAGCTGAACTCCAACCAGAGCCGATCAACGGAGGAGTGCTGACGCACATGAATATCCTCGGCAGGCAAGGAACAGGGTTCATCTTGAACCCTATCATCTCGATTTCTTGGGATATGCGCGACTTCGATACGCCGCAGGACATCCCTACTACCTCCGAATCCCAGCAGCGATCACGTGATCCGGACTTCCCGGCCTGTACCGACGCGCTGGACGAGGAGCATGCATACATGGAAGGAGAGTTCCAGTTCATACACCAGCAGTTTAGTCAGCTGACTGTTAGGCAAGACAGGACAGATCGCCAGATAGAGAGCTTGGTCCAAACCCAGGCAAGGTTCCAGCGCCGCCTACTCCGCCGCTTCCCTTCACCAGTACCATCCGCTCACTCCAGTCCAGAGGCGGATGACTAGGAGTAGTCTTTTTTAATTTTTAGTATTTTGAAAGATGCTTGAATGTACCAAACAAAAAGCAGTAATAAATAAAAGTAGTTATTTCTGTTTCATATTTCAAAAGCCCATGTGTACAAAAACTATAAAATAAAAGGCAAACATGATATACTAAAAAGCCAGATTTCAAAAATTCACGATAAAATTAAATCGTGATAGAAAAAGGCAAAATCAAAATTATCTTCAGCAAAATAAAGAGCTTCAAGGAAAATAGCTCCAACCTTCTACACTAATAAAAGAAGGAGAAGAAAAGTCAATGGAAAAGGCTTGATCATCCTCAAGAGGATCCTTGCCTATTCAAAGGCAAAAAAATACTCCCTGACTCAACACCACCACATGAGTTGTCAAACATAAATCACTTGGAGTTGCAATCAGCATCCTTCCACCCAGAAAAGACATCAACAAAGAAGAAAGGCCGACGGAAAGGCTCAACCGTCCCCAAGAGGATCCTTGCCTATTCCAAAGGCAAAACAAAAAATTATTACTCCATGACTCAGCTTCATTACCACATGAGTCATCAAGCAAACTCATCCAGAATCTCCGCTTCATTCCCCAATGGAGAACAAGGCTACACAAGAGCCCATCATACGAAGTCAAGTTCCCTATATCACCGGGGGGCAACAGAAGGAAAAGAAAGAAAAACTTTTCATCCCCTAACGGAGGCCACTACAGAAAAAAGGCCAAATAAATGTCTCTAAACAGAGCATATCAAGAAAAATCTCCACAAAAAAAGGAAAAAACAAAAATTTCCATCTTCCAGATCAAATAAGAGCTTCACAAAGCCAGGAGCCAGAACTCCATCATACCCCCAGGAAGCCAACAAATTCCCCAGGGCCAATAAAAAGGAAAGAGAAGAAAAGAAAACCTCTTCATCCCCGACAGAAGATAAAAAGCTCGTGTGCACAAAAGAAAAAAGGCACACGCATCCAAAATCAAAAATCCAAAATCGCAAAAAAGAGAAATTGCGAGAAAAGGGTAAAAACCCATTCCCCGACAGAAATAAGAGCTTAGGCAAAACCAGCTCAAACAACGACGAGCCAATAAGGAGTCGAAAAACTCCATTTCTCCCTAGAGAGACAATTCAAGACAGATCTCTGGAATGAAATTAATTCCCCAGTGGATCATCAACAAGAAAACTACCTCAGTGAGCCTACGACAAAGGCAAGCTACAAAATTATATCCACAGGGAGTTAATCGCTCATAACGCCCAAAGACGGATATCCATAGTGAAGCACAAAGCCTTCACTTACAAGAAAGCAAGCAAAAAACTAATATCCCCAAGAAATGGGAAATCAACCTATGCATGAGGCAATCCAAACCCTCAAAAGTCTTCACCATTATTGAAGCATTCGCCTAACCAAGAGGCACAACAAAATCCCAAAATGAATCTTCGCCTAATCAAGAGGCACAATCAAGAAGAAAATCCAAAATCCCCAGAGGATTCCTGCCTAAACAAGAGGCAACCAAACAAAGAATCCCCGGCAAAGCCGGATGGCTAAACAGAAAAGCCAAAAATCAGAAATCCCCGGCAAAGCCGGATGGCTAAACGAAAAAGCCAAAAACAAAGAATCCCCGGTAAAACCGGATGACTAACAAAAAAGTCAAAAAGTCAAATCAAATATTCCCCACGGAATGGGCGCATGAACAGAAACAATAAGTCGCCAACGTATCTCCAAAAATAGATAATCACAGGAATAACTACCAAAAAGTGCATCCTGAGAACCTTGCAGAACGGGGTTCAGACCGCGTGGGGGTAGGTACCCATCAGAGCCTTGCAGAACGGGGTTCGGACCAGGTGGGGGTAGGTACCCATCGGAATCTTGCGAACGAGATTCGGACCGGGTGGGGTAGGTACCCATCGAATCTTGCGGAACGAGATTCGGAACGGGTGGGGGTAGGTACCCATCGAGCCTTGCGAACGGGGTTCGGACCGGGTGGGGGTAGGTACCCATTAGAATCTTGCGGAATGGGATTCGGACCGGGTGGGGTTAGGTACCCATCGAGCCTTGCGGAACGGGGTTCGGACCGGGTGGGGGTAGGTACCCATCGGAATCTTGCGGAACGGGATTCGGACCGGGTGGGGGTAGGTACCCATCGGAATCTTGCGAAAGAGATTCGGACCGGGTGGGGGTAGGTACCCATCGAGCCTTGCGAGAATGGGGTTCGGACCGGGTGGGGGTAGGTACCCATCGAGCCTTGCGGAACGAGGTTCGGACCGGGTGGGGGTAGGTACCCATCAGAGCCTTGCGGAACGGGGTTCGGACCGGGTGGGGGTAGGTACCCATCGAGCTTTGCGGAACGGGGTTCGGACCGGGTGGGGGTAGGAACCCATCGGAATCTTGCAGAACGGGATTCGGACCAGGTGGGGGTAGGTACCCATCGAGAATCTTGCGTAACGAGATTTGGACCGGGTGGGGGTAGGTACCCATCGAGCCTTGCATAACGGGGTTCGGACCGGGTGGGGGTAGGTACCCATCGAGCCTTGCAGAACGAGGTTCGGACCGGGTGGGGGTAGGTACCTATCGAGCCTTGCGGAACGGGGTTCGGACCGGGTGGGGGTAGGTACCCATCGAGCTTTGCGGAACGGGGTTCGGAGCGAGGTGCGGGTAGGTACCCGTCGGAATCTTGCGAACGGGATTCGGACCGGGTGGGGGTAGGTACCCATCGAGCCTTGTAGAACGGGGTTCGGACCGGGTGGGGTAGGTACCCATCAGAATCTTGCGGAACGGGATTCGGACCGGGTGGGGGTAGGTACCCATCGAGCCTTGCGAACGGGGTTCGGACCAGGTGGGGGTAGGTACCCATCGAATCTTGCGAGAATGAGATTCGGACCGGGTGGGGGTAGGTACCCATCAGAACCTTGCAGAACGGGGTTCAGACCAGGTGGGGGTAGGTACCCATCAGAATCTTGCAGAACGGGATTCGGACCAGGTGGGGGTAGGTACCCATCAGAATCTTGCAGAATGGGATTCGGACCGGGTGGGGGTAGGTACCCACCAGAATCTTGCAGAACGAGATTCGGACCGGGTGGGGGTACGTACCCACCGGAACCTTGCGGAACGGGGTTCGGACCGGATGAGGGTAAGTACTCATCGAGAATCTAGCAAAAATGCGGATTCGCACCGGGTGGGGGTTGGTACCCACCAAAACCTTAAAAATAAGGTTTGTACCGGATGAGGGTAGGTACTCATCAAAACTTAGCAGAATGCATTAGGTGGAGTAAAAATACTCACCTAAGCATTTCAAAAATGGGTTGCAAAGACCTTACTTCTATTAGAGGATAGTTCAGTGTTGAGCACCTCGGAAGAAAGTACCCACAAGAGTTTAGCAAAATGCGAACTCATACCGGGTGAGGGTAGGTACTCACCAAAACCTTGCAGAACAAGGTTCATACCTAGTGGGGGTAGGTACTCACTAAAGTCTAGTAAAATACGAGACTTATACCTGGTGAGGGTAAATACTCACCGAGCCTTATAAAAGGAGGCTCAAACCGGATAGGGGTTGGTACCTATCAAAATATTTATCATCCGGAGGATCAGCAAGGAGCAGCATCCGAAGGATGACCGGGCAAAAGGGTTAACTCCTTCCCCTACCAACTAATTTTGTCGGCATATCAAGCCGACAAATTAGCTAGGTAGGTGAAGGGGGGGCAGTTGTAGACCCCTAATTTTGCCCGGCCTCTCAAAATAAAAGCTAGGAAAACTTCATACAGTTCACCCGGCTTCATATCAAAGAAAAACCGAGAAAGACCTCCCGCAACAAGACGGAGTTCACCCATCCACACAATAAAGACTAAAGAGACTTCCTACACGAAGATAAAGCTCGCCCGATATCTTAATGAAGGCCAAGAAGACTTCCTATATGAAGATAAAGCTTCAACGGACACACATCGGCATCAAACGACGTCCGAAAAAGGAAAGGAAAGCTTCCCGGGGGTCCCAAAACGCGAAGACAGGCCAAGACAGGTTGGGACAGCCGTCCCAAACTGGGACAGCCGTCCCAAACTGACCAAAAACCAAGTGAGACGCACGTCTCACCTTTGGGACGCACGTCCCAAACCCCAAAACAGCGGTTGGGACGGCCGTCCCAAACCCAACGAGCCGTCCCAGCTTGGCTCGGTGTAAAATGTGCGGTTGGGACGACCGTCCCAACCCGAGCGGCCGTCCCGGATGTCCGAGGCTGCGAAATCTATAAATAGGAGCCTCATTTGTCATTCTCCACACCCCAGACAACTCCAAGACTTATCTTCTTCTCTCCCTCCTTCGAATGATCTCTCTGATTGCCTTTAATAGGTAACAATCAGTTAAGGAATTTGTATTCCGGCATTCGATTCTTCTAGAAAATTTTAGTCGAGTCGAGTTTATTCGAGAGGAGAGTCATTGTAGAGTGAAGGATTGTCGCAAAGCGTCCTCTCGTATAAAAGACTTATAATATAAAGCTTGCTTCGGAGGTTCTTCTCAATTCTCTTCCCTTTTATTGCTTTATTTACTGCTTTACTGTATGCAATGTAGATAAAACCATGTAGATAGCCATATTTAAATACTGTACGAATAAAATAGGGTAATAGCGTAATTTCTTGTAATCTTTACTTAAATGAATTAATCCGTCATAGGGAACCCGAAAGGGGCGTTGTGGGGTGCTAATACCTTCCCCACACGTAACTAACTCCCTTACCCGACTACGGTTATAATGGCCAAGTTTGGTTTTTATTAAAATCAATGCCTTTTTCTCCTTTTCCAATGTTTATGGTCAAAACATTGGTGGCGACTCCAAAAGAACCCTTTTCGAAAACCTTGCTTCTATTAGAGGATAGTTCAGCGTTGAGCGCCTCGGAAGCAATGAACATATTTTAACAAAAAACGCGAGTCTCAACCATCTTTTCACGACCGCTCGCATTAACGTTCGAGATGTCCCAGGACGTCGGAACGGACGGCGGCGACAACATCTTATCTTTTTATAAGAGAATTTGGGCTGGGCCTCGCATCATTCATTCGGTTAAGTGATGTTCTTTCTTTCAATTTTTCTCTAATTATGCTGACAATTATGCTCCTTACTCTTGTATCAAGGTATTCTCGAATTCATCCTATATTGGGAGAATAATAGATTAGAATTAACATAAGTTAAATTGTTTCATAACAATTTAAGGCATAATTATATCAACTTTTTTATCACTTAACAAATTCCTTATTTTTTTGTACAAAAAACCTTCCTACTCTAATATGGGGCCTATTAGTCTATCTTATGGACCTTTTAGGCATTGCCCATCTTCAAATTGGAGGTCTTCTACTCTTTATTTTGAGGCCGGGCAAGATTTGGGGTCTACAGCTGCCCTCCCTTCACCTGACTAGCCGACTGTTGGCCTGTTATGCCAAAAAGATCGGCTGGAGGGTGAAGGAGTTAACCCTCTTGCCCAGTTGTCCTTCGGATACTCCATCTTGTAGTAGCCGACCGTCTAGACGGAAAATGTGTGTGTGCGCCTCTAGGATGCTCCTTCATGCGGTAGCCGACCCCTTTGGTTAACACGTGGTAGAACCTCAAGATGCTCCTTCTTGCGATAGCCGACCCTTCGGTTGATGGGCATGAACCCCCATCCGGTTGCTTGTAGCTTTGAGATGCTCCTTCTTACGGTAGCCGACCCCTCTGCTAACAAGTGGTAGAACCTCGGGATGCTCCTTCTTGCGGTAGCTGACCCCTCGGTTGATGAGTATGAACCCCCATCCGGTTGGTAGTGTTTGTAGTCCACTGTTGTAAGACTGGATGAGTATAAACCCCTTATCTGGCTGGTGTGGTCCACTTTGTAGGACTGATTGCGACTTACTGCTCTGGCTCATGTGCAGGTTGATGGGTATGAACCCCCCATCTGGCTGGTGGTGGTGGCGGCTTAGTGCTCTAGCTCATGTGCCAGTTCATGCGCAGGTTGATGGGTATGAACCCCCCATCTGGCTGGTGGTGGTGGTGGCTTCCTACTCTAGCTCATGCGCCGGTTCTGTGAGAAATGTGCTCTTGTTTTGATTAATGTTTTAGGTAAAGTCGGTGAAGTCCTCCGGTGTACCGGGGATTCTTTTAGGGTGACACCTTTGAGTGGGCAGATGCTTCATCAAAAGTAAAGGCTTTTGGTTTGCAGAGCTTCATTTGGGGGCTTGCTTTTGAGTGCTTCCAGTTTTCAAACGCAAGCATGGAGCTAGTCCCCTTATATGCATGAATGCTTTTCGTTTTTGTTATTTTCCTGAAGTGGTTCTTTATTTTTGTTTTTCGATTTTGACAAAGTCGTCTTGTGCGACTATTTGTGTGGATGCTTTAAATGCAATCTACTTTTATTTAATGCATCTAGAAAGTGACTGGTATTCTTTTGTTGTTCTCCCGTAATTACTCTGATGGGCTCTTCTTTTGGTTTAGCCCTATCTTTTTCCTAAACTGCCCTTTGCGGGTTTTCGATCTAGCAAGCTGCCCTAATTTTTGCCTAAGAGTGCCCTAGCAGGCACTGTTCTTTTTATCTTTTTCGTTTCTTTTCTTATGTTTTCTTGTATTGGTTCTTTATGCATGCTCATGTTTCATTAATACAGATGCATTTTCATAAATTGGTCAAGAGAAAGGACAATTTTATTGATATAAACAAATGGTTTATTATTTTCACAGAAGGATTTACAAAAGGGATTTAGAAGCATTACTGGCCAAGGTTGGCTACACTGTATAAGCTATAACAATCATGTTCCTAACATCTGTCTCTCTATTTTCCCTGGTCACTTTAATTGAGATGCTTGAGCCCGGAGTGAAGACCATGCTAAGTCGGCTTGCTTCTGGAAGGGTATTACCTTAGTCACCTTGCGGTTTTTGGCTAAGGTAATAATTGCTCTTTTTGTATGTTGTTTTTTTTGTTTTGTTTTTTTTGGTGGGAACCTCTAATTTTTGCCTAGGACGTGTCCTAGCGAGGAATGTGGACCCTATCTTTGGCCCATGACACTCTTTGTAAGTTTTCATCCTGACGGGTCATGAGCAATGTCTTTAAGCATAATATTCTTTACCGCGTCTGAGTTGAGTGGATGTCGAAGCTCTTCTCCGTCCATGTTAGTGAGGATAAGGGCTCCTCCTGAGAAGGCTCGCTTGACCACAAATGGTCCTTCATAGTTTGGTGCCCCTTTTCCAATTTTGTCATTCTTGGTAGGAAGCAGTTTCTTTATTACTAAATCCCCTTTTTGGAAAGTGCGGGGATTAATTTTCTTATGGTAGGCTTTCTTAATCTTCTTTTTATAGACCTGCCCACGACATATGGCATCCAACCGTTTTTCTTCGATTAGATTAAGCTGGTCATACCGATTCTGGACCCATTTTGCTTTTGTTAGCTTTGCTTCCATGATGACTCTTAGGGAGGGTATTTCAACTTCTACTGGCAGCACGGCCTCCATGTCGTATACGAGGGAGAATGGGGTGGCCCCGGTGGAGGTCCTTACGGAAGTTCGGTATCCGTGCAAGGCAAAGGCGAGCATTTCATGCCAATCCCTGTATGTTATCACCATCTTCTGGATGATCCTTTTGATATTTTTGTTGGCTGCCTCTACTGCACCATTCATCTTAGGTCAGTGTGGGGAGGAATTGTGGTGTTGAATCTTGAAGTCTTGGCATAACTCCTCCATCATCTTGTTGTTTAGATTGGTCCCATTATCAGTAATGAGTCGATGAGGGATACCATACCGACATAGAATATTCTTCTTAATGAAGGTGGTCACGACTTTTCTAGTCACGTGTGCGTATGATGCTGCCTCTACCCATTTGGTGAAATAGTCAATGGCCACCAAGATAAAGCGGTGACCATTAGATGCTTTGGTGCATTTTCTAGCATATTGGTGACAATCGGCCTCCATTGTGGACTAGAAATACCCTGCTCTTAGGATTTTCTTTACCATGACATGCCCAAGTGCGTGGGTCCCAAAAGCCCCTTTATGAATTTTCTTTATTAGGGTTTGAGCCTCTTCGTGATCCACACACCTTAACAGAGTGGAGTCAAAGTTCTTTTTATAGAGGGTTTCTCCAATCAGTACAAACCCTACGACTCTCTTCCGAATGGTTCTCTTGTCATTATCACTGATTCCTTCGGGATATTCACCCTTTATGAGGTATCGCTAAATATCCTGATACCAAGGGTTTTTGTCTTGCTTGCTATTTACTGTCATGCAAAAACCTTGTTTGTCATGCAACTTGATTTGAATAGTTGGCATCTCATGCTCTTGGTCTAAAGAGAACATGGATGATAAAGTAGCGAGGGCGTCTGCAAATTGATTCTCTTCCCGAGGAATATACTTGAAGGTGACGCTTTCCAGCCTCGAAACTAAATCGCAGATATGCTCTAGATATGGGATTAATTTGGAGTTTCAGGTTTCCCATTCACCCTTGAGTTGATAGATGACAAGGGATGAATCGCCGAAAACTTTGAGTTTGGTTACCCCATGTAGACCCCTAATTTTGCCCGGCCTCTCAATAAAGACCAGAAGACTTTCTCTCTGAAGGTGGGTAAAGCTTCGGGGGACGTCCATCGACATCAACCGACTTCTGTCTGAAGAAAGGAAAGCTTCCCTGGAGTCCTAGAACACAAAATTTGACCAGAACACTCGAGACAGATGTCCCAGAAAGCGAGACAACCGTCCCAAACAGGCGAGAAGCAAGTCCCAGATGTGAGACGCGCGTCTCAACTCAAAAAATAGCTTGAGACGGTCGTCCCAACTTCCAGACGGTCGTCCCAAGCATTTTGGACTACTGTCCCTATTTTCTTGGCCCGAGACTGCCGTCCCGAGTTTTCTGGCTAGAAAAACTATAAATAGGGACCTTAGGTGACGTTTTTTCACACACCTCACTCTTCTCTTCTCTCCCTCTTTCGAATGATCTCTCTGATTGCCTATAAGGTAACAATCGGTTAAGGAAGTTTCTTCCGGTATTCGATTCTTCTTAAAGATTTTCTTTAGTTTTATTCCTGTATTCGGGGGGAGAGTCTGTGTAGTGCGGGGGATTGTCAAAACGCATCCTCATAGTTGAAGAGTTGTAATAAAAGCTTGCTACGGAGGTTCTTTTCACTTCTCTTCTCTTTTATGGCTTTATTTACTACTGCTTTCTGTATGCAATAGAAAATAGAATCATGTAGATAGCCATTTTTCATATTGTGTAATAAAATAGGGTAATAGCGTAATTTTGCTTAATCTTTACTTTATGAATTAATTCGTCATAGGGAACTCGAAAGGGGCGTCGTGGGGGTGCTAACACCTTCCCCACGCGTAACTAACTCCCTTAACTAAATCTGGTAATAATGACCAAGTTTGGTTTTTCTTAAAATCAACGTCTTTTATCCTTTTCCAATGTTTATGGTCAAAACATTGGTGGCGACTCCATAAGAACATTTTTGCGAAAACCTTGCTTTTATTAGAGGATAGTTTAGTTGTTGAGCACCTTGGGAGCAATGATCACATTTTTAAATAAAACACGAGTCTAAACCATCTTATCACGACCTCTCGCATAAACATTCGAGATGTCCCTAGACGTCGGAACGGATGGCGGCGACAGATGGAGACTCCACTGGGGAAGCTAGAGAGTTGATCCCATTTAGTGACGGATAAATTCAAACTAAATAAAGATTTGAACACTACTACAAATAAGGCCTTCAACGTCGATTCTGGAAGGCCTTCAACGTCGGTTCCAGAATCGACGTTGTATCAGGCGACGTTGAAAGTTAAGACTTTCAACGTCGGTTCTATTTAACCGACGTGGAAAGTTATCGGACTTTCAACGTCGGTTAAATAGAACCGACGTTGAAAGTCTTATTTTTCAAATCAAATTTTTTTATTTATTTCCAACCCCTCTATTTATCTAGAAATCCCCCTCTCTTTTATATTATATTTTTATTAGGTCCCTCTCTCTTTTATATTATATTTTTATTATTTATCATATTTTTTTAAAGTTTAAAGCATTACCAAATTATTTTTTTGTCATCGACAGATTCAAACCCAGTACCTTAGTGTTGGAGGTCGATACTCCAACCACTAAACTACTCGAATTTTTTGATAGTAACTTACAAATAAATTATATTTATATACAAATAAATATATATCCGTGTAAATATATAAATACAAATATATTTATATATTTTGATATATTTATATATTTTGATATATTTAAATAATTATATATTTATATATTGGATGTGAGGGCACGCTCGAAGGTGAAAGTGTGTGTCGAGTGGGTTTTCAAAATTTGATGCCAAATTTGTGAGCGAGTCTCTTTATATGGGTTTGTAATTTAATGACAGAATATAATATTTATAATTTATTTATATAATGATATAAAATAAATTTGGGAAACGCATCATTCGCTCAAGTGACACATTCGCTCAAGCGAAAAATACCAATTTTCGCTCAAGCTAGGCTGGAACGAGTGAATTTCTGTGAGCTTTAACGTATTTTCACTTAAGCGAGAGTCAATCTCACTTTCACCCTCGATCGCGCCCTCACATCCAACATAAAAATATATAAATATATCAAAAATATATAAATATATTTGTATTTATATATTCTATATTTATATATTTACACGGATATATATTTATTTGTATATAAATATAATTTATTTGTAAATTATTATCAAAAAATTATAGTAGTTTAGTGGTTGGAGTATCAATTTTCAACTCTATAAAATACTATATTCGAATCCTATCGATGACAATTCTCTAACTTAAGTGAATTTTTTACTGAAAAAAATAAAAACACTTTCCGGAAAATATATATAAATAAATATATATTTACACGGATATTTATTTGTATATAAATATAATTTATTTGTAAGTTATTATCAAAAAATTATAATAGTTTAGTGGTTGGAGTATTAGCTTTCAATTCTAAAATACTCGGGTTCGAATCTTGTCAGTGACGATTCTCTAACTTAAGTGAATTTTTGGCTGAAAAAAAATAAAATCACTTTCCAGAAAATATAAATAAATATATATTTACACAGAATATATATTTATTTGTATATAAATATAATTAATTTGTAAGTTATTATCGAGAAAATTATAGTAGTTTAGTGGTTGGAGTAACAACTTTCAACTCTAAAGTACTGGGTTCGAACCCTGTCAGTGACAATTCTCTAACTTAAAAGAATTTTTGGTGAAGACACATTCAACGTCGGTTCATCAGGGAACCGACGTTGAATGTGTCAATAAAATGACATTCAACGTCGGTTCATCTCGAACCGACGTTGAATGTACTTTCTACGTCGGTTGACTTGGAACCGACGTTGAAAGTGTCCAACATTCAACTTTCAACGTCGTTTTTTAACCAACCGACGTTGAAAGTGTATTTAACGTCAGCTCAGCTTTAACCGATGTTAAATGGCGACGTTGAAAGCATATTTTGTAGTAGTGGAAATTACGCCTTTACCCTCCTTTGTATGTTTTATTATATGGCTTTAATAATTGCTGCATGATTACTTTCTGCAAATTATGTGAAATACAAACTATACACAAAAACTCTTGCACACTACAGTCCCTCTATTCCCGGGGGCAAGAGTGAATACCTATAGGGAGTGGGTGGCAGATACGACCGGCTTGTTGGCAAATGGGGCTACAACCATTGTCAGAAAACCACCAACTCAAGGTGATAACTCTCTTCTTTTGGTCCAAGGATGTCGACACGGAGTTTCGTGCATGATCCGATGACTGAGAGATTGAGAGGTCCCTATAATGGGGGCACCTTGGGGACCTTTGGCCTTGGTGAGAACAGTTTAGAATCGCCTTAACCAAGCACGTTTCTACAGGAAAGCCCTACCTCGTGATTAAATAAGCGTGGCTCTGCTCGTGGATGAGTGAATTGTGTGTGCATTTGTTTGCTGCATTTGTATTGATGCATTAGCATAGGGTAATCATACAATAGACCAAAAAATAAAAAAAATTCTAAAAACCATAAAAATGATAAGAATAAACCAACTTTATCTCGGACATTTTTCATTTAAGCTAGCCTGATTTCAGGTTCTTTGTAAGCTAAGTAGCCACGTTGACCAATAGAGGAGATAAAGGGTTATAAAAAATAAAAAAAAAACTATTTAAACCAATAAAATACCTCTTACAATAAAAAGATTTTTGACAAAGTCGTATCATTCATACCACATCATACAATAAGTGGTAAAACTACGAGAGAAAATAAATGCATTAAGAAAAGTACGCATAAACATCCTTATAATAAAGTCTCTCATACATAAACACATTCATTCTAGGATGCATTAGATATCTTTAGACAATAGCGAGAGAGACCCAAGTATGTTTATAACCTTCCTAGAAGAGATAAGTGCGCTAAGGTATGTTGGCAACCTTTGAAAAAAGGGAGTTATCACATTGAGGTGGGTATGGTACTCCTTAAGCATAAGCTTTTAAGGAGATACCAAAGCTATTGTCTAAGACATATCTATCCCATACTAATCATTTACAACAAAAAGCTATAATAAAAAATATTTAAATCATTTAGAAAGTGGCTGGTCTTCCACCCGTCCTCACTCGCGCTCAAAAAGCTAAAAAGATGGAGCAATTAGAAGAGCAAAACCGTAAGCTCACCACTGAGTTCAATACGCTGAAAGAGCAAATGGCTCAGATGATGGAAATGATGCGTCGGCAAAGTCTCCACAAGGAGGGTCCTCAGAGTGGACAAGCCTCTCACCAAGAAGAAGAAGAAGAGGGACCTAATGTTGAAGACGCCCAATCTGACACAAGGGCAGTACATATTCATACTCCAGAAATATCAAAACAACAAATTACTGCCCTCAAGGAGAGGTTGAGAGCCATGGAAGGGCATAACTTCGATGTCAAAGATGCAGCTGATATGTGCCTCGTTAAAAATATTCAATTCCCCAACAAATTCAAGACTCTAGACTTCCCAAAGTACATGGGAACAACTTGCCCCAAAAGCCATCTCACAATGTACTACCGTAAGATGGCTGCATATGCTGACAATGATAAACTTCTAATCCATTGCTTTCAGGAGAGCTTGGCTGAGTCAACCTTAAACTGGTATATGCAACTGGAAAGAGGGCAAGTCCAAACCTGGAAACAGCTGGCTGATGCTTTTCTTCGTCGTTATTGTTGAACATTCAAGGACTTGATGTTGAACTTGATGGACATGAAGCTTGTTGATTTTGATGATGATTCAAGAACACAAGACTTAGAGAGTTGAAGACTTGTTTTAATTGTAATAACCCTGTTTTGATTAGATTGAGTCTGTAATATTAGAGTTTGAGATAGCCAGTACATATTCTGCACCTTAGAAGCTTCAAAAGGCTCAAATTTATCAACCAGGCTCGGCTTTAATCGATTAATTGGTGAAATAATCGATTAAAACAGTGAGAAAAACCATTTTCTGTATCTGCTCACTGGTTTAATCGATTAACACCCCTGTTAATCAATTAACAGGCCTGTTAATCGATTAACAGGTCTTTTAATCGATTAAAACAGAGAGTTTTGCGGTTCTATTGATTTTGGCTCTATTATAATCGATTAACACTTCATTTAATCGATTATTTCAGTCAATTTTTGATTTTTAACTTCAAATCAACCCTATTTTCGAAAACCCTATTTCCAAGAACCCTAATTCCAAAATTCCCAATTCCCAAACCCTAATTTCTGTACTTACGCTTCTCTATGGCACTCAGAAAAATAGAACAACCTTTTTCATACAAAAGTTAAGTGATGTGAGTGCCAGAGAACTGTTTGTTGCAAGAAAAAGGGGCTTTTGGAACCTGGTGTGGGCTAGAAGCGATAAGAATCACTAAGTGGAGTTCTTAGTTGATTGTGTGTTGTGCCGTCTCTAGGGAAAGTTGTTCTTCATCTCTTGTGGATTTCAAGAGAGGTGTTTTCTTTACTTTATATTTTCAATTGTAATTTGTTTGTAACAACTTGATTATAGTGACAGCGTTAATCCTCTGTTTGAGTGATTAGCAACTGGACGTAGGGTCTTTTGATCCGAACCAGTATAAATCTCCTGTGTAAGATTCTATCTCTTCTCTATTCACATTTACACAGTTTTTAATCGGTAAAATTTGGGGAAAATTTTGAAAACCTAATTTTTATTAAGAAACCAATTCACCCCCCCTCTTGGTTTTTGTCCGACCACGCGAACATTCTGCTGCGCGATTCTAACAAGTGGTATCAGAGCTTGCTTTGATAGTCATTCAAACTTTTTGAAAATGGCCGGACAAAATCAAACTTTTGCCGAAGGTGCGTCTATCAACAGACCCCCACTTTTTGTGGGTCAAAATTATCCTTTTTGGAAGGTAAGAATGCAAATTTTTCTAGAGTCTGTTGATAGAGGCGTTTGGGACGCTATTTTAAACGGTCCATATGTTCCTAAAGTTACTGAGAACGGTGTTGATGTTCCAAAACCTTTTTCTAGATGGACTGCAGAAGAAAATAGAAAAGCACAATTTGACGTTAGGGTGAGAAATATAATTTCATCTGCTTTAACCCTTGACGAGTTTTATAGGATTTTAGTTTGTAAAAGTGCTCAGGAGATGTGGGAAATGCTTAGAGTGACCCACAAAGGTACCGACGACGTTAAAAGAGCACGTAAAAATTCCTTAATCAAAGAATACGAGATGTTCCGAATGCAACAAGGCGAAACGATATTTGACGTACAAAAGCGTTTCACTCATATTGTGAACCATCTCACCGGACTAGGTAAAATCTTTGACGTTGATGAATTAAATGTTAAAATTTTAAAATCTTTGGATAGGAAATGGCAACCGAAGGTGACAACCATCTCGGAGTCGCAAAATCTTTCCACAATGTCTATGGCGGCGCTATTTGGAAAGCTAAGAGAGAATGAGCTTGAGCTTGGAAGGCTAAACGATGAAGAAGGACAATATCAAAAGAAGAACTTAGCCTTCAAAATCGAAATTTCCAAAGGTAAAAGTAAAAAGGAAGAACAAGACTCGGAAAACGAAGAAGAATAGTTGAGTCTTATGATAAAGAAGTTCACCAAATTCATGAAAGCAAAAGGAAGGCATCCATTCAAAGGTAAAGGAAAGGTAAGAGAAAGTACTTCCTTAAATATAAAATGTTATGGTTGTGGTGAAACAGGACATGTAAAGACCGAATGTCCAAACAAGAAAAACGATGAAATCAAAGGGAAAAAGTTCTTCAAGAAGAAAGCTTATATTGCTTGGGACAACAGTGACTCAAGCTCAGAATCAAGTGACTCGGAAGTTGTAGACCCCAAATCTTGCCCGGCCTCAAAATAAAGACCAGAAGACCTCCTATTTGAAGATGGACAAGCCTAACAAGCCATTAGGAGAGACTATTAGGCCCCATACTAGGATAGGAGGGAGTTTCTGTACCAAAAAATAAGTTATCTCGCTTCGAAGGGACGAGACCGTCGTCTGGACCAACCAGACCGCCGTCTCGCTTAACGAGACGGCGGTCTCGCCACCTACGAAGGATGAGATGGCGGTCTCGTTGGACGAGACGGCGGTCTCGACCCTGTCAGACGAGATCGGCGGTCTCGCCACCTGACAGCGCGAAAACCTATAAATAGGGGCTCTCCCCCCCTCATTTCCACACACCACAGCTACATAGCTCTCCCTTCTCTCTAAAAACTTCTCTCTAGAATCCCTCCGACGCATTTCCGGAGCTTCTGAGTGCTTTCAAGAGTGATTTTCGGCGTTCGAGAGGTTTTCCGACGTCTTGTAGAGTGAAGGGCTGCCATAAAGCACCCTATTTTTTAGAGAATTAATATAAAAAGCGTGCTTCGGAGGTTCAAATTCTCTCTCTTCACCTTTACCATTTTTTTTAAATTATGCAATAGATATTAGGGCCATGTAGTCATACTTTTAAATTCCGCAAAATAAAAAGGGCGAAAGTGTATTTTTCTAGTTTACCAATAAAATAAGCCGGCCTGTCATAGGGAACCCGAAAGGGGCGTCGTAGAGGGACTAATACTCCCTTTACACGTAACCAACTCCCTTACCCAACTCTGGTTCTAATGACCAAAGTTGGTTTTCGAAAACCAACGCCTTTTAAAACCCCTTTTCCGATGTTTCCGGTAAAAACATCGGTGGCGACTCCATAGAACCCAAAATAAATAAGTCCTTGGGTTAGCCCGGTTATCGGACAACCCAAAGACACTTTTCGAAAACCTCGCCCTTAGGTTAGCCCGGTTATCGGACAACCTAAAGGCGTTGTAACCACCCATAAAAACGCGAAAATCAAAGAGGGTCGAAATAACCATCGCGTCGCTCCGACCGCGCCCCTTTTTTGGGAGCCGGCGACAGATGGCGACTTCACTGGGGAAGCCTAGAGAGTTAATCCCATTTAGTGATGGGCCGACTTAAACAATAAATAAACCAAGAAAATAACACTTTTGCCCTTAACTTGTATTTATAACATGTTTTATTGTTTGGCTTTAATAAATCGTTGATTGTTTATACTTGCAAATTACTTGAAATATAAACTGCACACAATCCCTTGCACACAACAGTTCCCCCTATACCCGGGGGCAAGTGAGATAACCATAGGGAGTGGGTGGCAGGTACGGTTCGCTGCAGTTAGGGCCTTGTGCCCACCAGTGTGATCAGAAACCACCACTCAAGGTGATAACCTTCCTCTTTTGGCAACAAGACCGACTCTGGCCTTAGTGTTGAGAATGGTTGGACGGCTGGAGAGTGGGGACCCTATAATGGGGGCACCTTGGGGGCCTTAGCCTGGTGAGAACAGCTAGAACCTACCCTGACCAATGCACCTTTCTGCAGGAAAACCCTACCTCGTGATAAAAACGAAGTCTCGCCTGTTCGGGGATGGTCGAATTGTGTGTGCATATGTTTGTTGCATTTGTATGTTGCATAGCATAAACAAACAACAGAACAAAACTACAAAAATATTTTACAAATAAACACCCTTATCTCGGACAGTCTGCCTTTTAGCTAGCCTGGTTTCAGGTTCTTTGTAAGCTAAGTAGCCACGCAGTTCCAACAGAAGAGATAAGGGATGCTAAATATTTTTCGCATAAAGCCATATTTTATCTCGGACAGTCTGCCTTTTAGCTAGCCTGGTTTCAGGTTCTTTGTAAGCTAAGTAGCCACGCAGTCCGACAGAAGAGATAAAAGGCTATAAAATAAAAATAAACAAATAAAAATAATAATAATCCATTTTTTTTCAAAATTTGCAAATAAGACCTGGTCCAAAAATATTGCATTCATATAACATTCATATAGATAGTTTATTCTTTCAAAAAAAAATATACGCAAATACCATACATCATGTAGGAAAACATGATAAACACTCACATTCAATAAACATCATCTTCATCAAATCATACATTTTGGTTTTAGAAAATGGAGGGGACAAGTAGACAAGTGGGGAAGGTGGATATTCTCCGAAGCCATACTGAGAAGCTAGAACGGCTTAGTGCAACGATGCCACCGGAGGTCCGCGCTGAGTTTGAAAAGTCCTATGGACGGATTTTTGACCTCCTAAAGATTAGTGTCGATCAAGTCTTCCACAGGGTACTGATTCATTTTTGGAACTCCAGTCTGCGGTGCTTTGAATTTCCGTAGTTTGACATGGTGCCTACCCTAGAGGAGTATGAAACAATGTTGAAATGGCCCAAATCAGCTGGGGTCCATATCCGCCATGAGGCGTATACTCCTGCAGCACCAGTCGCTGCCCTTATCCATCTGCCGTACCGACAAAGTACCCTGATAGGAAGAGGGAACACCCAGGGATGGAGAGTATCAATGTTACAAGACCACCTATCTTACCTGGCTGAGAGGGCAGAGTGGGTTGCCTTCAACAAGACCCTGACATTATTAATCTTCGGAACGATCCTGTTCCCCTTCCATCTCGACACGATCGATCAAGCCGTCATGGACGCTTTCTTCGCTTGGGACGTGAACTCGAAGAGTCCCCTGCCTGCTATTCTTGCCGACACCTTGCTCTCGGTGGATTTCTGCCATCAGAAGCAAGGGAGAACACTCCGCTGCTGCTCTTCGTTACTTTATGTGTGGAGCATCACGCACCTTTACGCCTCCAGTCACATGGGGATATTCCCCGACCCCTTGAGAAGCTTCTCCAAAATCCCCCTCCAACGACGCCTGACTGTGGAATGGAGGGATGAGTTAGAACAAAAGGACGCCAACAGCATATCTTGGGTCTGCCCTTGGTTCTGACCCGGCCCAGTTCTCATCAGATGTGGGAGCTACCCGAATGTACCCTTGATAGGACTCAGGGTTTGCATAGCCTACTCACCTAGAGTAGCTATGAGGCAACTCATGAGGACCCAAACTACCATCTCCCGAGGGGAACTCGGAGGACTGTGCTTCTTTGGAGACCCATGCACAATCGCCAACTCACTGACCGTGAGAAAAGCGTGGGAGAAGCCGGTCTATATGGGAGACAGAGAGCTAGGAAAAGCTCGGGTGACTGTCACCAGTGACTATGAGGCTTGGAGAAGAAGAAGAGAGATGGCTCGACCATCCACCACACCCGCGCCAATCGCTAACAACGAAGAGCTGCAGGCACAAGTCAATGCCTTGACCCAGAGGGTAGAGATAATGGGAGCCCAGATACGGGCCCTTGAGGAAAAAGAACAAGCCTCTATCCTCACGATTGACGGTCTACAAAGGCAGGGCAAGAAAAAGGATCACGAAATAGAGTGCCTCAAGGACCAATGTGCTGACGCTAATGAACAGGCTATCCGAGCGTCCAAAACTTCCAGAACCAGCTCGAATAACCAACTGCAGGAAATAACTGCCAAAACAGCACACCTTGAGGCGGAATTAGCTCAGCAGGCTCAAAAGATCAAGGAGTTGTCAGAAGGGCTCCTCCAGGCTCAGATAGATCTCCGCCAAGAGCGAGAGAACAATAGAAAACTGAGCAGAGGTCTCTATGAGCTACGCATTAAGGAGAAGAGCGGGCTAGCTCAGTATGACCAAGTACTTCAAGAGAAGGACCAAGCTGTTGCAAAGCTTGAGGAACTACAAGCCTTGGTCATACATCAAGAGGCAAAGATCAAAGAGGCTCAACAATACAGCGAAGAAATGAGCCAAGCAATCCATAAGCAAAGTGAAGCGCTCGCTCACCACGTCCGGGAAGCCGAGAGAGAATTACAAAGAAAACAAGACCCGCCTGTGGGTTTCTTTAGGCTTTTCCGTTTTTGCAAAAGACGCTTCGTAGTATGGAATAGGAGAATGTACACCTTTCAAAGAATTAATGAAATCTTTTTCCTTATTTCACACTTATCCACTTGCATACATGAGCATGCATTTGCATATTTAATTTCCCCTCCTTCACACTTAATAAATAAGATAATAAAAAGGAATGATTAACTAACACGTCTTCCAACTCAGAAGAATGGAGAGAAAGCCACTCCTAATAAAGCTCACCCCAACGGTTAAATCATCGCAAGAGGGAAATAAACCTCGGCCGTTGGTCCTCAATAATAAGGAAGAGGGGGCAAGGACGCCAGTGCGACTATTTATGCCACGTCCTTTCCCCTATGAGTCAAATAAAGTTGTACCGTGGAAATATGGGGAATCTTCACCAATAAAAGAAGAAATAACAAACATAGCCGGCATTGGGGGCACAACTAGAAGTGGAAGAATCTACTCCCCCAAGGACACACAAGAAAATGTCCTCCAAAATAAAGGAAAAAAAAAAAGACTGAAGAAGAAAAAGAAAATAAAGAATCCAAGGAGGAGACAGAGGAATTACTCCAATTTATAAGACAAAGTGAGTATTCCATTATTGACCAGCTCAATCGCACACCTGCAAAAATCACGTTGCTATCCTTGATAATGAGCTCGGAACCGCACCGAAACGCCCTGCTAAAGATCTTGAGCGAGGCGCACATACCTCACACAATATCCCAAGAAAAGGTCGAGAGGATCGTCGGTCACATTACGGCAAGCGACCACCTCGCCTTCACAGAGGAAGAACTCCCTCTCGAAGGGTCAAAGCACAACAAGCCCCTGCATATCTCAGTCAAGTGCAAGGAGTACCTCGTCGCCAAAGTTCTTGTGGATAACGGGTCGTCCCTGAACGTGATGCCCAAGTGCACACTGGATAAATTGACTATCCAAGAAACCCGTCTGCGCCCAAGTAGCACCATCGTTCGAGCCTTCGACGGATCAAAGCGAGAAGTAGTGGGAGAAATTAATTTGCCAATTCAAGTGGGACCCACTATCTTCGACGTCGATTTCCATGTAATGGACATTACTCCGAGCATATAGTTGTCTCCTCGGCGAGGCCTTGGATTCATGACGCTAAGGCGGTACCTTCGACGCTCCACCGGAAAGTCAAATTCATAGTGGATGACAAGCTGGTCACGGTCCAAGCGAAGACGATATCTCGATCGGTGGACCGTCCGCTTAACCTTATGTGGATGCGGCTGAAGAGGCCCTTGAAACATCTTTTCAAGCGCTCGAAATTTCCAGTATAGAGCGACTTCCCAGAAATACAAAGGTAGCCCGTATGATGTTGAAGCACGGCTACCATTCTGGCCAAGGGCTGGGGGCAGATTCCCAAGGAATGAGGGAACCCCCAGAATTCAAAGACAATCCCCACAAGTATGGCCTAGGATATAACCCTTTCAAGAGCCGAGAGGGAAGAGCAAAAGGGAAGTCCCCCCTCCGCACACTCAAGCAGATTTTCCGAAGTGGAGGAGTGCAAGCGTCAAGAGCCACTCTAGTCATTAGGAAATCTTTTTCTTTGTTTAAGGGATGTAAACCCCATGATCGTTAGAGATTATCCCCCGGGGCGAGCCCGACCCCCGGGCATTTCAGGGCACATATTCCCTTATTAATTAATAAAGAATGATTCTTTCTATCTGCTTCTCTTCTTTCTACTTCTGACTGGACCACATAAATAAACCTGTCTAAGTAAACAACGAAGAAAATAACAACAAAAAAGAAAGAATAAGGAGCGCTTCCAAATAATCAAACTTTCATCATTGCTATCATCATCGAGTTAGCTGATTAGAAGCACATAAAAATAAGACTTCACCTATAAAGAAAGTCATGCTTCGCCAATACTGTGGACAAAAAAGCCCAGAGAAGCCAAAGGCCAAAGAAAAGGGCAAATTACCCGGTAGGAAACCCACTAAGGGGGCTACACAAAAGATAGGGTCAACCCGGTAGGATGCCCGAACAACAATAAAGGGTAGCCTAGGCAAAAGTTAGGGTTACAAATAAAGGTCCGCTAGGATTCCTCCAAAATTTTACAAGAGAGAGAACCTAGACAAAAGATAGGGCCAACACATAGTATCCTAGTTCGAAAACCCAAAGGGCGATCTAGAGAAATCAGCTAGCCATTTAAAAAGCAATGGAAATAAAACCTGAGAGCGCAGATACAAAAAAGAAAGAGGAAAATGTTTGCTTAGACAAAGCTTAAACACCCAGGCTTAACCCTAGCCAGCCATTCTTACAAATCCTTTTATCAATAAAAATCAACCCTCTAAAACACAAACCATTGATTTTTACCTCCTTTATTTCTTTTCTCTTGACCCTCACGACAATGTTCTAATAATTAATTTGGGAATATGGAGGCGTATAGTCAACAAGAGGATTGAAATCCCTAAAGCAAGGAAAAAGGACACTACATGACAAAAGTGATCCACAAAAAAAAAAAAAAAAAAAAAAAAAGAAGAAAGAAACTACCCTTCGGTCACAAAAAAATCTGGCATGGTACAGCCAAGAGTAAAACGCAGTGAATCAGAAGGCTTTCAGCGCAACAAGGCACGTTGGTTAAATCCTTCTGAAAACTTAATCAAAATAGGCATTATAGGACATCAAAACATAAAAACATTGCATGCATAGAATGTTTTTCAGACCAGGTCCTATTACTTCTTTCAAAATAAATAAATAAATAAATAATAATAAAAATAAAAATACAAAAAATGAAAAATTTCTCTTCAGCAAAACGAGACCGCCGTCAGGGACATCCGAGGCCGTCGTCTCGGTTACCCGACAGGACGAGACCGCCGTTTGGACCAACCAGACCGCCGTCTCATCGCCGGCAAAAACGAGACCGCCGTCTCGGTGCACCAGACCGCCGTCTCGACCTGGAGGAGAAACGAGACCGCCGTCTCGTCCACCCAAACGGCAGTCTCGATCTGGAAATTTTCCCTATATATAAGGAGCGCGGCTTTGGGCTTCCTCACAACTCCTTTCGCCTCCAGAACCTCCTCTCCCTCAACTCCTGCACCCCCAGGTCCCCTCTAATCAAGATGTTTGGTAGAAGCGCTTCCAGAAAGAGAAGGAGCACTGCTGGTGCTAGTAGTTCCGCAACACCGCCACCCCAGGACCCTTCCTAGCTAGCGCCACAACACCAGACCCGTCTTGAGAACATCCGGACCTACCAGTGGCACCCTATGCTCAAGCTGGATTTTAACATCCTGGCCGAGTTCGGATGGGAGGACGACGTCCGGGCCCATCTAGACAGCATTGGGTGGGGATTCCTGCTGCAACCACCACCTACACATGTGTACCCACAGGCGGTGCTGGAATTCTTAGCCTCCGTCTCCTACTCCGAGAGCCCCTCCACGGTCCCGGGCCTACAGCCCACTAAGATGGTGACATATTTTATGGGTGGGCAGTACCAGACTTCCACTCTCAGAGAATTCAACGTGGCCATCGGGTTCGTCCGGCCCGAGGAGGCCATGACCCAAGAGTACCGTGACGCCATCTGCTCACGGCCCACCCACCTTACTGCTGCCGAGATGTGGCGTGAGCTTACGGGAGCCACCACGCTGCCCACGCTGATGAGGGGATCTGCGCTTCCCCCAGCACTCCGCATCTGCCACAAGCTGCTAGCTGGAACTATACACGGGAGGAAAGAGAGTCAAGGAAAAATATCCCTCCCTGACCTCTTCATACTATACTGCATGAGCCAAAGGCGGCGCTGCAACCCCGGGTACTTCTTCCTGAGAGCCCTCAAGGACTTCGGGAACAGATCTGCGGGGGCCGTCCTCGTTGCTCCCCTCATCACCCCCTTAGCAGAAAGGTTTGGGTGCCTTGGCCGGGAGGAGCTGGCCCACAATCTGCGACCCGAATCCATCGGCGAGTCGATCTTGGTCAGCATGGGAATGCTGATCCGTAGAGGGAACCAGCTGGCTCTCCACCCCGCCCTGGATTTCGCCTTGGAACTCCAGGATGTGATGCAGGAAATGCCTACATCTCCTGACGTCCAGCAGCAACAGCAGCCGCCCCGATATACAGACGACTTCACTGGCATGCACCTCCACATGAACGACTTATGCCAACGGCTCAATAGTATGAGCTGTGAGGCAAGAACAGGTGTCCCGGAGGCATGAGCGGCTATCCCAAACGGTGGAGCAATTGTCCCAAAGGCGAGGAGGCCTTTGACACCCGACTGGGGGAAATGTACCGAGCACCAACAAAGCATGCGCCGGGATTGGGCGACTTTTCGGCAAAGGTACCGGGATGAAGTCCAAGAGCAGGAGGACTTCGGATACCATATGTACCAACATTACCCTCCCGAGGGATCGGGTCCGGAAGATAGCCCCTAGGGATAGTAGCTCCAAAAAAAAAAAATATATATATATATATATATATATATATATATATAAAATAGGGATGTAATAAAATTTCCTCATGAATGAAAATTTTATTTCATGCATCTTTTTGCCTCCCTTCGCAAAAGCCAGCGTAACAGAAAAGAAGCTTAAAAAGAAAAAAGGCACACGCTCAATAAAAAGCCAGAATCCAAAATCGCGAGAAAAAAGAGATAAAACCGCGAGAAAAAGGCAGGATTAAGCCATCACAACAACCAACAAAGTTTCGACAAGAGTCGAACAAAACCAAGATCCCTCCGACCAACCAGCCAGGATCGGATGGTCACTACCAAAAGAACAAAAACAAAGGATCCCCGGCAATCAACAAAGGCCGGATGAACACCAACAAAATCCCCGACGTGACCCGGATGACTATTCAAGAAATCTGAAAAGCAGTCAACTCAACACAAGAAGCACTCTCCAGAGAGGTGCGCCTGATCTGCGCTCGAGCCGGATCAGTAAGTCGCACTACCACCCTGATGGGGGGTTCATACCCATCCGGTCCCGCACAACGGACTGTACCACCCTGATGGGGGGTTCATACCCATCCGGTCCCGCACAACGGACTGTACCACCCTGATGGGGGGATCATACCCATCCGGTCCCACACAACGGACTGCAACTACCAGCCTGATGGGGGGTTCATACCCATCAACCGAAGGATCGGCTACCGTCAGAAGGAGCATCCTAAGGTTTCACATCGGCGCATGAGCTACCTGAGCAGTAAGCCGCCACCACCACCGGTCCCACACAACGGACTGCAACTACCACCCTGATGGGGGGTTCATGCCCATCAGCCGAAGGATCGGCTCCGTCAGAAGGAGTACCTGAGGTCTTACCACATGTTCACTGAAGGGATCGGCTACGTCAGAAGTAGTATCTCGGAAGTGCACGAACACCAAAGTTTTCCCCGGAAGATCAACCGCCGCAAGATGGGACGTCCGAAGGGCAGCTGGGCAAGAGGGTCAACTCCTTTACCCCCGGTCGATCGTCCTGACACGAAGGCGGCGATCGGCCGGACCGAGATAAAGGGGGCAGTTGTAGACCCCAAATCTTGCCCGACCTCCAAATAAAGACCAGAAGACCTCCTATTTGAAGATGGACAAGCCTAACAAGCCATTAGGAGAGACTATTAGGCCCCATACTAGGATAGGAGGGAGTTTCTGTACCAAAAAATAAGTTTTCTCGCTTCGAAGGGACGAGACCGCCGTCTGGACCAACCAGACCGCCGTCTCGCCTCGCCACCTGACAGCGCAAAAACCTATAAATAGGGGCTCTCCCCCCCTCATTTCCACACACCACAGCTGCATAGCTCTCCCTTCTCTCTAAAAACTTCTCTCTAGAATCCCTCCGACGCATTTCCGGAGCTTCTGAGTGCTTTCAAGAGTGATTTTCGGCGTTCGAGAGGTTTTCCGACGTCTTGTAGAGTGAAGGGCTGCCATAAAGCACCCTATTTTTTAGAGAATTAATATAAAAAGCGTGCTTCGGAGGTTCAAATTCTCTCTCTTCACCATTACCGTTTTTTTAAATTATGCAATAGATATTAGGGCCATGTAGTCATACTTTTAAATTCCGCAAAATAAAAAGGGCGAAAGTGTATTTTTCTAGTTTACCAATAAAATAAGCTGGCCTGTCATAGGGAACCCGAAAGGGGCGTCGTAGAGGGACTAATACTCCCTTTACACGTAACCAACTCCCTTACCCAACTCTGGTTCTAATGACCAAAGTTGGTTTTCGAAAACCAACGCCTTTTAAAACCCCTTTTCCGATGTTTCTGGTAAAAACATCGGTGGCGACTCCATAGAACCCAAAATAAATAAGTCCTTGGGTTAGCCCGGTTATCGGACAACCCAAAGACACTTTTCGAAAACCTCGCCCTTAGGTTAGCCCGGTTATTGGACAACCTAAAGGCGTTGTAACCACCTATAAAAACGCGAAAATCAAAGAGGGTCGAAATAACCATCGCGTCGCTCCGACCGCGCCCCTTTTTTGGGAGGCGGCGACAGAAGTAGAAACAAATATTTGCTTAATGGCAAATGACAACATTTCTTCTGATTTTGAGGTAAGTGATTCTGACACATCTTCTAGTGATGAGGATAATAACTATGATGAATTGCAAAATGCTTATAATGAATTGTTTAGTGCTTTTAAGAACTTGAAGAATGAATATAAAGTTGTAAAGAAAAATCTAAGTAGATCCGAAAAGGAAATAGACTCTTTAAAAATGAAAATCACATGTTTAGAAGAAAAGGAATTATTAGAAACGAAAATTGTATGTTTAGATAAGGATAATGATAAGAACTTAGCATGTGCAAATTGTAAAGTGCATGAATATGACATAGATATTATTAACCATTTGCTAGACAAAGCCGAAAAGGAAATAGATGATCTTAAGAAGCATGAAATGGTGTTTGCTCAAAATAATGTAAATCATAAAGTTTCTTTGAAAAAGTCTAAAAAGAAAAATAAGAGAGTATGGGTAGAAAAAGGATCTAGAGCATGTTTTGTAAGTAAAGCATCTTATTCTAAGGCTACATCAAAAGCATGTTTTTATTGCATGAAACAAGGTCATACTTCAAATAAATGTAAAATTAAACATTTTGGTGTTCCTAAAGGAAAATATATTTGGGTTCCAATAGTTAAATAATTTGTTATGTCTCTAACCCCAAGGACCCAAAAGTTGTGGGGACCTAAGTTTACTATGTTCTTGTTTTGTAGGAAACTTCCAAATCAAAGAAGTCTATGTGGTATCTTGATAGCGGATGCTCAAAACATATGACCGGAGATAAATCTAAATTTGTGAGTTTCAAATCTAAGGAACAAGGATATGTAACTTATGGGGACAACAACAAAGGGAAGATCCTTGGAATTGGAAACATAGGTGGTGCAAACACTTTGGAGATCAAGGATGTGCTTCTTGTTGATGGACTTAAGCATAATCTCCTTAGCATAAGTCAACTATGCGACAAAGGATTTAAGGTAATCTTTGAAAGTAAATTTTGCACCATACATTTGATAGATTCCGAAAATGTAGCATTGAAAGGCATTAGGCATAACAACATATACTTGATTGATTTGGATTGTTTACATGATTCTAGCATAACATGTTTAGTTGCTAAGGAAGAGAACCCTTGGTTATGGCATAAGAGAGCGGCACATATAAATATGCATCATTTGAACAAATTGATTTCAAAAGACTTAGTTATTGGTTTGCCTAAGTTAAAATTTGAAAAAGATAGATTGTGTGATGCATGTCAAAAGGGTAAACAAGTAAAATCATCATTTAAATCAAAGAATGTTATTTTCACTTCAAAACCTCTAGAATTATTACATTTAGATTTATTTGGACCTTCTAGGATAAAAAGCTTTGGTGGAAATTATTATGGTCTTGTGATTGTTGATGATTATTCTAGATATACATGGACATTTTTCCTAACTATGAAAAGTGAAGCTTTTAAGGTCTTTAGAAAATTTGCAAAACAAATTCAAAATGAGAAAGACTTAAGAATTAAAGTTTTAAGAAGTGACCATGGTGGTGAGTTTCAAAATGAAAAGTTTGAAAGTTATTGTGAAGAAAATGGAATATTACATAATTTTTCTGCTCCTAGGACTCCCCAACAAAATGGTGTAGTTGAAAGGAAAAATAGATCATTAGAGGAACTTGCTAGAACTATGTTAAATGAATCTAATGTTCCTAAATATTTTTGGGCTGATGCGGTTAGTACTGCATGTTATGTTTTAAATAGAATGCTCATTAGGTCAATTATTAAATCTACTCCCTATAAATTGTTTAATGGTAGAAAGCCTAATGTTGCTCATTTGAAGATATTTGGATGTAAGTGCTTTGTGCTAAATAATGGAAAGGACAACTTAGGAAAATTTGATTCAAAAGCTGATGAGGGCATTTTCTTAGGTTATTCGTTAACTAGTAAGGCTTATAGGGTGTTTAATAGAAGAACTTTGAATATAGAAGAATCTATTCATGTTACTTTTGATGAGATTGTAGACCTTGGGGGAAATCCTCTTGAGTCAAATAAAGAACTTGCAGGTGATGATGAATATATAAGAGAGGCTCTTGATGAATTATATTTGGAAGAAAGTGAGCCTTCTCAAACACATGAATTAGCAAAAGAATGGCAATCACCTAGAGGACTCTCAATGGACAACATCATAGGTGACATCTCAAAAGGGGTAAGAACTAGAAATATGACTAATTTATGTATGTTTGTAGCTTTTGTGTCACAGATAGAACCCAAAAATGTTGAGGAAGCGCTTAAAGATGACAAATGGTGCATAGCCATGCAAGAAGAACTTAACCAATTTGAAAGGAATCAAGTCTGGGAATTAATCCCAAAAGAAGAATCATATCAAGTTATTGGAACCAAATGGGTGTTTAGAAATAAACTTGATGAAGATGGAAACATAACAAAGAATAAAGCTAGACTTGTTGCCAAAGGCTATTTTCAGGAGGAAGGTATAGACTATGATGAAACTTATGCTCCTGTTTCCAGGTTAGAGGCTATACGCCTACTTCTTGCTTATGCATCTTTGATGAAATTTAAATTATATCAAATGGATGTTAAGAGTGCATTTTTTAATGGTTTTATTAAAGAAGAAGTTTATGTGGAGCAACCCCCTGGTTTTGAGGATTTTAGTTTTCCTAATCATGTTTTTAAATTAAAGAAAGCATTATATGGGTTGAAACAAGCTCCTAGATCTTGGTATGAAAGGCTAAGTAGTTTCCTAACTTCAAATGATTTTACTAGAGGAAAAATTGATTCTACTCTGTTTATAAAGAATGTTAAAGAACATATCTTATTGGTCCAGGTATATGTTGATGATATTATTTTTGGATCAACTGATAATTCATTATGTGTAGAATTTACTAAGATAATGTAGGGAGAGTTTGAAATGTCTATGATGGGAGAATTGACATTCTTACTTGGACTACAAATCAAGCGACTTAAAGATGGCATTTTCATCTCTCAAACCAAATACTGCAAAGAGATACTTAAAAAGTTTGGAATGGACACCTCAAAGGAAGCTAACACACCCATGGGAACTTCATGCTATTTAGACAAGGATGAATCAGGTTTGGAAGTTAATCAATGTATGTATAGAGGTATGATAGGCTCACTGTTATACTTAACTGCAAGTAGACTCGATATTATGCATTCTTTCGTGTGTGTGCTAGATTTCGAGGCTTGTCCAAAAGAATCTCACCTAATTGCAGTAAAACATATTTTAAAATATTTAAAAGGAACTACTTGGTTTTGGTTTATGGTATCCTTCGATGCTTGTACTAGTTTAATAGGATATTCGATGTCGATTATGGTGGATGCAAAATTGATAGGAAAAGTACTAGTGGGACATGTCATTTGTTAGGTTCATCCTTAGTATCTTAGCATTCTAAGAAACAAGCTTGTGTTGCTTTATCTACCACTGAAGCTGAATATATTGCAGTTGGTAATTGTTGTGCTCAAATTCTGTGGATGAAACAACAGTTAGAAGATTATAGTATATTTTTAAATGACATACCTTTGATGTGTGATGATATGAGTGCAATTAATCTTACTAAGAATCCAGTAATGCACTCTAGGACTAAGCACATAGAAATTAGACATCACTTTTTGAGAGATCATATCAGCAAAGGAAACTGTAAAATAGAGTACATTGATACAAAGCATCAATTAGCAGATATTTTTACTAAGCCTCTACCCAAGGATAGATTTTATGATCTTAGAAGAGACTTAGGGATATTAGAAATAGCTTAAATTCTACTTATTTAGATAGTTTTTGGATGATTGTAATGTTATAATTCATTATGTAGGGTGTTCATAGATTATCATGTGTAAAAACCTCAAAGATTTGATGCACACTTTCATAGTGATGATAGTGAAGAATTTTAAATTTGTTGATATTTTTTATTTCTTCTTCTTATATTGTAATGAATGATATTTGTTGATATTTTTTATTTCTTCTTCTTAAATTTGTAACACTTCATTTAATCGATTATTTCAGTCAGATTTTGATTTTTAACTTCAAATCAACCCTATTTTCGAAAACCCTATTTCCAAGAACCCTAATTCCGAAATTCCCAATTCCCAAACCCTAATTTCTCTACTTAAGCTTCTCTATGACACTCAGAAAAATAGAACAACCTCTTTCATACAAAAGTTAAGTGCTGTGAGTGCCAGAGAACTGTTTGTTGCAAGAAAAAGGGGCTTTTGGAACCTGGTGTGGGCTAGAAGCGATAAGAATCACTAAGTGGAGTTCTTAGTGGATTGTGTGATGTGCCATCTCTAGGGAAAGCTGTTCTTCATCTCTTGTGGATTTCAAGAGAGGTGTTTTCTTTACTTTATCTTTTCAATTGTAATTTGTTTGTAACAACTTGATTAGAGTGACAGCGTTAATCCTCTGTTTGAGTGATTAGCAACTAGACGTAGGGTCTTTTGATCCGAACCAGTATAAATCTCCTGTGTAAGATTCTATCTCTTCTCTATTCACATTTACACAGTTTTTAATCCGTAAAATTTGGGGAAAATTTTGAAAACCGAATTTTTATTAAGAAACCAATTCACCCCCCCTCTTGGTTTTTGCCCAACCACACGAACATTCCGCTGCGCGATTCTAACAGTCATAAATACAATATAAATCTGACCCCAGATAGAGAAGATTTACAATTACTAACAAGAAAAATGATGAATCCTTCAAAGCATATGCCCAACGATGGAGGGAATTAGCAGCCCAAGTAGAACCTCCTCTATCCGACAAAGAAACCACATCCATGTTTATCAATTCTCTGACTGGTCCCTGTTGAACATTCAAGGACTTGGTGTTGCACTTGATGGACATGAAGAGTGTTGATTTTGATGATGATTTAAGAACACAAAGAATTAGAGTGTTGAAGACTTGTTTTGTATTGTAATAACTCTGTTTCAATTAGATTGAGTCTGTAATATTAGAGTTTAAGATAGCCGGTACATAGTCTGCACCTTAGAAGCTTCAAAAAGCTCATATTTATCATCCAGGCTCGGCTTTAATCGATTAAAACAGTGAGAAAAATCATTTTCTGTAACAACTCACTGGTTTAATCGATTAAACCAAATTTTAATCGATTATCAGGCGGTTTAATCGATTAAATCACCTTTTAATCGATTAATATAGAGAGGTTTAGGTTCTGTTGATATTTGGCTCTGTTTTAATCGATTAATACTTCTTTTAATCGATTATTTCAGTCAGATTTTGATTTTTAACTTCAAATCAAACCTATTTTTGAAAACCCTTTTCCCAAGAACCCTAATTCCGAAAATCCCAATTCCCAAACCCTAATTTCTCTACTTAAACTCTTCTATGGCACTCAGAAAAGAAGAACAACCTTTTTCATACAAAAGTTAAGTGTTGTGAGTGCCAGAGAACTATTTGTTGCAAGAAAAAGGGGCTTTCTGAACCTGGTGTGGGCTAGAAGCGATAAGAATCACTAAGTCGAGTTCTTAGTGGATTGTGTGTTGTGCTGTCTCTGGGGAAAGCTGTTCTTCATCTCTTGTGGATTTCAAGAGAGGTGTTATCTTTACTTTATCTCTTCCATTGTAACTTGTTTATAATAACTTTGTTTATAGTGACAGCGTTAATCCTCTGTTTGAGTGATTAGCAACTGGACGTAGGGTCTTTTGATCCGAACCAGTATAAATCTCCTGTGTAAGATTCTCTATCCCTTTCTCTATTTACATTTACACAGTTTTTAATCGGTAAAATTTGGGGAAAATTTTGAAAACCTAATTTTCATTAAGAAACCAATTCACCCCCCCCCCCTCTTGGTTTTTGTCCAACCACGCGACCATTCCGCTGCGCGATTCTAATAGTCCCTACTATGACAAAATGATAGGGAACACATCAACATTTTTTGCGGATGTGGTAATTATAGGAGAAAGAGTGGAGCAAGGACTGAAAAGCGGAAGGATTACACAACCTACCTCCTCCAATTCCTCCACTCCAACTGTTAAAAAGGTCTTTGGAAAAAAGAAATAGTGAACCATAAATGCAATCAACTTTGCCACTCCTTCTTCCTCCTCGCAGCAGACCAAGTCACGCAGACAGGAAAGGAAATTCACTCCAATCCCCACCTCCTATGGAAGTCTGCTATTAAAATTGTTGGACGCGCAAACTCCTTGCACGCATCCCTCCCAAGAAAATAGATCCACCATATCCAGAATGGTATAAGCCAAACGAAAAATGCAATTATCATTCGGATGCTCCTAGACACTTCGTAGATAACTGTTTGGCCTTAAAGCATAAGGTCCAGGATTTAGTAGATGCGGGGTGGATCACCTTCGACGCATCTGAAGCACTTGGTGGATTTGATGAAGACATAGATATAACTTAGGTTGTGGGTGTGTAGATGATTGGGTTTTTAAGTTTAAGCACTTAATCTCTTGATAGGCCATTATATTTTGTGATAAGCACCTTAAAATGTTGCATCTCATTGAAAATCATTTTTACGCATGAAAAACTTACGTTTAAATATTAAAAGAATAAACTAAAGTTTTTTCTAATCTGTTGAAAAGGATTTTCAATCTATTAAAATCTCTTATCATAATAAATGGTCATACATAATCGAAAATTAAATTGATTGATTCACAGAATCAACAAGTTAAAATAACTCAATAAATTTTCAATATCAAGTTTCGCATTTTCAATCTGTTGAAATGATTTTAAATCTGTTGAAACAGAAAGACCTGTTTCAGTCTAAGAGTTTTTAGAAAATCAATCTGTTGAAATATTTTTCAATCTGTTGAAACAGAGAGACTATTTTTTTAACTAAGTGTTTGCAGGAATTTAATCTGTTGAAATGATTTTCAATCGATTGAAACAGAGATTGTCATTTTTCATTAAGTTGTTTTAATCCATTAAAACTCGAATCAATCGATTAAATGGAACTTTAAATGAAATCAATCGATTGAATCGATGTCTTAATCGATTAAATGGAACTTTAAATGAAATCAATCGATTGAACCGATCTTTTAATCGATTGAAATAATACTCTGATCGATCATAGTTTTATTATGATCGATCATAACTCAATCTAATCGATCATAGTTTTGTTCTAATCGATCATAACTCATTCTGATCGATCATAGTTTTATTCTGATCGATCATAACTCAGTCTAATCGATCATACTTCTGTTTTAATCGATCAGAGTCTCTTCTAAACCTGTTTTACTGCTAACCAACTTATCTTTTGACTCTCTAAAACAGTTTTTAACAGATGAAACGTTCTGTTTTTCCGATTTACTCTATATATACTGATTTGATCTATCTTTTGAATATACAATACAACACACTTACTTGAGAAAACTTGTGAAATCAATCTGTGAAACTTTCATACGTAACTTTCTCTGCATTCAAGAATCTTTTTCATATCATAAGGTCTTGTGATCAGAATTGTGGTCATTCAAAGAGAGAAAGTGCTTGATAGAATTGGTTCTGGACAATTAGAAACATCAAGTCCAGGTTTTTTCTTTTCATATTCTTTTGTAAAGTTTGATTGTGCAGGTTGGATTGTAATCTGCACTTGAGTACAATAGCTTGGATTTGGTTCTTGGGTGGTTTTCAAGATTCGTCTTGTGGGTTTTGCAAGATAGTTCTTGGGGTAGATTGGTGAGTATCTCTTGGTTGTAATTTTCACTTGGTATTAGTGGAACTTGATCTGGTTTGTCAAGAATCTGGATGTAGCTCTGGATTAGAGTGAACCAGGTATAAACTTGTGTGTTAATATTCTTCTTTCATCTCTTTTAATTTACTGTCTTTAATTGTCTTGTGTTTAAATCAAATTACCTTTGCAAAGATTGAATAAAGATAACTCATTCTTCCAAAAGAAAGTAAGATTCGCGAAAAAGTTTTAAAGTTCAATTCACCCCCCTCTTGAACTCAACCATTAATTCTTTCAATTGGCATCAGAGCTGGTTCTTGTAAGTTACTCAAGGAATCGGTCCAATGGGCGAGGGAAAGATGAATTTTTAGAAGGAGCCTCCATAAACGAGGCCTCCACTTTTTTACGGTGTGAATTATTCTTTACGGAAGGTTAGAATGAAAATCTTTATTGAATCTCTTGATAGAGGCATTTGGGAAACAATTGTTAATGGTCCTTACAAACCAACTCATACTGTAGATGGTAAAGTAGTCGAAAAAGATTGGGCTGAATTAAGCTGATGTAGAAAATAGGAAAGTTCAATATGATTATACTTGCAAAAAATATTATTACCTCTCGCTTTAAATCTTGATGAGTTTTTCAAGGTGTCTCGGTGTGCCTCTGCCAAAGAGATGTGGGAAATTTTAGAGGTTACACATGAAGGAACGTCTGATGTGAAAAGGGCAAGAAAGCATGAGTTAATCGGGGACTATGAGTTGTTTAAAATGCAGCAAGGAGAAACAATTGCGGATGTGCGAGAAAAGGTTCACGCACATAGTCAATCATCTAATTGGGTTAGGAAAGACTTTTGACAAAGAAGAGTTGAACATCAAAATTTTAAAGTGTTTGGACAGAACATGGCAACCAAAGGTGACAAGCAATATCGGAATCAAGAGACTTGACTGAAATGACTACCGCTTCACTTTTTGGTAAGTTGAGGGAACATGAGTTGGAAATCAATCGGTTCAAAGAACAAGAGAATGCAGAAAAGAAAACTAGAAATATTGTTCTCAAGACAATTGAAGAAAACAGTGGATCTGAAGAAGATGAATCAGAGAACCTGACTTTATTGGTTAAGAAATTTGGAAAATTTCTTAGAAGAAAGAACGAGAATTGGCCAAGTAAAAAGGTACAATGATAAAAAGACTGAATCTGTTCAAAATAATATTACTTGTTATTCTTGTGGTAAACAGGGTCACATAAAGAGTGATTGTCCGGAAAAGACCAAGAATCGAACAAGAAAGAATCAAGATACAAAGGGAAAAAGGCTTATATAGCCTGGCAAGACAATGATTCATCTTCCAACTACGAATCCGAAAGTGAGGAGGTGAACCCGTGCTTGATGGCTGGTCGTGAATCCTCTTCATCACATGTAAGTTCAACTCCTACGAGAGAATGAAATGAATTACAACACATTACTAAATGCTTTCAATGAAATGCATAGTGAAGCCAGAAATTTATCTCATACAAATAATCGGTTAAAAGGATTAAATAACTGGTTAGAAAATAGAGTTAAAGTTCTGGAAAATGAACTATTAGAAAGCAAAAGCAGATTTAGAACATCTAGATATAATCTATGCATCTGCTGATAATGTTGCTAATAAGAAGTGTGAAAAGTGTATTATTCCGCAAGATAAGGTTGATTACTTGATTAAAACTTTGTCTAAATTTACTCAAGGCAAAGAGAATTTAGATGCACTTCTTGGGTCTCAAAACTGTATGTTTGAACATTCTGGAATCGGGTATAAACATAAGAATGGGGTAAAAACTAAAAAATATTTGAACTTCTTTTCACACGAGAAAAACAACGGCATCTCCTTTCTCATCTTGTCATTACTTGCATGAAGAAAGGACATACTATAAAATTCTGTCATGCTAGAAAATATTTTGTGCCATAAGGTAGGAAAAGATGGGTTCCAAAACATGTTAAACGAAAAAATTGACTCCTAAGGACCCAAAATACGTAAGGGTACCAAATACTTGATGTTTGATCTTTCGAGGAACAGCAACAAGAGTCCCTTTGGTATCTAGACAGCGGATGCTCAAGGCACATGACAGGTGACATTTCAAAATTCCGGAAGCTTGAAATTGAAGAATGGAGGTCATGTGACTTATGGAGACAACAACGAGAGGAAGAATTCTAGGTTCGGAGATATTGGTGATGGTGAATCAGTAATCATTCACAATGTTCTTCGGTTGAAGGTCTCAAGCACAATCTGATAAGCATAAGTCGGTTATGTGATCTTGGTCACAAAGTCATTTTCAAACCAGAAAAGTGCCTTATCTGTGAGCCGAGAATCTAATACGGTAATGTTGGTAGGTAAGAGGTTAAACAATATATACATGTTAGATATCAAACTGTCTATATCATCTCAAAGTTGTCTTCTTACTAAAGAAGAAGAATCTTGGTTGTGGCATAGAAGACTTGCTCATATACATCTTAAACATCTTGACAAACTGATTTCAAAAGAATTAGTTTCTAGGCTGCCTAAGCTTCAGATCTTGAAAGACAAAATTCGTGAAGCTTGTTTGAAAGGCAAACAAACTAGAAAATCTTTTTCAAACAAAAATATTGTTTCAACTTCTAAACCTTTGGAACTCGCTTCACATGGATTTGGTTGGTCCTTCAAGGAATAAAAGCCTAGGTGGTAATCTTTATATCATGGTAATTGTTGATGACTTTTCCAGATTTACCTGGACTATCTTTCTTAAAGCCAAATCTGATTCTTACAAATCTTTCAAAAAGCTTGCCAAGGTTTTACATAATGAAAAAGGGTATTTTATTACATCAATTCAAAGTGACAATGGTGGAGAATTTGTAAATGAAAAGTTTGAATCATTTTGTGAAAAGTTTGGCATAAAACACAATTTTTCTGCTCCAAGAACTCCTCAACAGAACGGTGTTGTGGAAAGAAAGAACAGATCTATTGTAGAACTTGCTAGAACAATGTTGTGTGAAAATTCTTTACCTAAATACTTTTGGGCGGATGCGATGAAACACTTGCTTGTCATGTTTTGAATAGAGTCTTGATTAGACCCATGCTTAAGAAAACCCCATATGAACTGTACAAAGGAAGAAAACCCAACTTAAACTATTTCAGAGTTTTTGGATGTACATGTTTCGTTTTAAACAATGGGAAAGAAAATATTGGCAAGTTTGATGAAAAATCTGATAAAGGAATTTTTCTTGGTTACTCAACTCACGGTCATGCATATAGAGTTTACAATTTAAGACTTAAATCTGTTGAAGAATCGAGTACATGTTGTGTTTAATGAATCTCCTCGAGTAGTGCGGAATAGAACAACGAGTACTGCGAGATGAAGAAGATTTAACCGATAATTCTTATCGAGTTGAAACATGCCAGATAACACGGATCAGCGTACTTGTTGAAGAAGATGATCCATCGGTGGACCCTGCAAAAGCTAATTCTCCAACAATTACTGAAGAACAGGAAGAAGATGTTCTGGAAGAGCTTCCTAAAGAGTGGATTGTCCCAAGAAATCTCTCTCTAGACAATGTCATCGGGCAAATTAATAAGGGAGTATCTACTAGACATTCTCTTAATCAATTCTGTAATCATATGGCATTCATTTCACAAATAGATCCTAAGACAGTTAAAGAAGCATTAAATGATGAATACTGGGTTAGTGCCATGCATGATGAGCTTAATCAATTTGAAAGAAATAAAGTGTGGGAATTAGTTCCTAAAATCAAAGATATCAATGTAATTGGTACTAAGTGGGTATTCAAAAACAAGCTAGATGAACACGGCATTATTACTAGAAATAAAGCTAGGTTGGTAGCCAAAGGGTATAACCAACAAGAGGGTATCGATTTTGATGAAAGCTTTGCACCTGTAGCTAGACTTGAAGCTGTTAGATTATTATTAGCTTATGCCTGTTTAAGTGGTTTCAGATTACTACAGATGGATGTAAAGAGTGCCTTTCTGAATGGACTCATCAATGAAGAAGTATATGTTTCTCAACCTCCAGGGTTTGAAGATCACAAGCATCCTGACCATGTCTACAAATTAAAAAAGGCCCTTTATGGTTTAAAGCAAGCACCTAGACAATGGTATGAGAGGTTAAGTAACTTCCTAATTGATCAAGGGTACAAGCGAGGTGAGGTTGATAAAACTTTGTTCATTAAGAAATCTGGACTGACATTATTCAGTGCAGGTGTATGTGGATGATATCATTTTCGGTTCCACTAATAATGTCATGTGTAATAAGTTTGTAAAAGAAATGCAAAGTGAATTTGAAATGTCCATGATGGGAGAATTGAATTTCTTCCTTGGTCTCCAGGTTAAACAATTAAGAAATGGCATTTTTCTTAGTCAATCTAAATACTGCAATGAATTGTTAAAGAAATTTGATATGCAAAACTGCAAGTGTGTGTCTTTGTGCAAGATTTCAGGCAAATCCAAAGGAATCTCATCTTACTGCTGCCAAAAGGATTCTGAAATACCTCAAGGGAACAGTTAATGTTGGACTATGGTATCCTGAAGGTGCATCCCTTAAACTTGTTGGATTTTCTGATTCTGACTTTGCAGGATGTAGATTGGACAGAAAAAGTACCTCTGGTACTTGTCATTTACTGGGGAGCAGTCTTATATCGTGGCACAGCAAAAAGCAAGCGTGTGTTGCTCTGTCAACTGCAGAAGCTGAATACATTGCAGCTGGGAGCTGTTGTGCTCAAAGCATTTACCTCAAGCAACAACTAACAGATTATGGAGTGACTCTAAACAAGGTACCTCTGGTTTGTGACAATACTAGTGCAATAAACTTAACTAAGAATCCTATTCAACACTCTAGAACTAAGCATATTGAAATTAGACATCACTTTATTAGAGAACACGTATCTAGGGGTGACTTGTGAGATATTATTCGTTGAATCGAAAAACGGTTAGCTGATTTATTCACTAAACCACTTCCTAGAGACAGACTTAATATGCTTAGGACTGAATTAGGAATTCTAGATATATCTAGTATTGCATAACTAATTCGTTACGAGTGATTGTATGTTTTTTTAAACAAGTTGATAACAAGTTCAATCGATTAATAATTGCATGAATAACTGGATATTATTTGTTTCAATCGATTGAAATTGCTAAATAATCTGTTGATTTCCTGATTCTTACTCTTTGGTATTGATATGTTATTAGTTCAATCGATTAGATAAACTTTTAATCGATTTATTTCATTAATCTTGTAGCTCTGCACACCTTCTTTTATAAATCAATCGATTAAATCTTCGATTCAATCGATTGAATTCACTAATGGTACTCTGAATAATTTTCTTTTACAAAATAATCGATTTAATTTTTGATTCAATCAGTGTATTTCACTTATAAGTATCTACGATTACAAAATCAGTTGGTTTCACGAAATATCAATTGATTATTTTTCTTCTAGGGCTACTTGTATGTACTTTGTCTCAAACCGATTTTTGCAGAGTAAACTGAAAGCATTTACAACAAGATAAACTTCAACTACTCTCTTAAATATCAAAGATATCCAATAAAAGCTAATTGATACTGATTGGATATCTACTGAGAAGGTAATTAAAGTGTACAGTAGCAATTCTCTCTCCTCTTTATCATCACTGCACAGAAACAATAAATCAGTAAAGACAAAATTTTTTTTTTAAACTGATAAAGATTGTGTATTCTCATTCCTATAGTATTATTTTCTTCTTTGAGCTTCTCTTTTCTCGGTTCTTCTCGTTCTGTTCATTCCAAAACTCAAATATGTTCAAGCGCACAAAGTCTGGTAGGAAGAAGTCCAGCAGAGGCGAATCCTCTACGGCAAGGCAAGAACAGAATGTTGGAGGAAGAATTGAAACTTGGTTCAATGGGGACCAAGAGAAAATGGATTTGTTTATCCATGAATTAAGCAGGAAGCAAGTCAACATTCCAAAAATGTTAAAGTTCTCTTGGTTTGATGCCGAAGGATTCAGAGGCATTCGGAAGTTACTGCAACATCAAAAACTTCGGACGTTTCGGAGTTGAATGGTAGAATTTACCCTGACTTAATTAAAGTTTTCTTCACAAATTTATCCTTTGAAGGTTCCACTTTGACAACCCAAGTTAAAGGAGTAGACATTGAGATAACACCTAATGTCCGGAAGGAAGTTGCTTGGAATAAAAGATGTAGGTGTGAAAGTCACCAAAGGATGTACTTCGGATGTTGAAGAATTTAATAAAGTTTAATATTTCCGCTCTTGCTTGAAGAATAGGCATGATTCGTAAGTTCATTCAACACTGGGAAGTTGAAGCTGGAAGAAAGGATTCTCGCTTTCATCGTTTCTTGGCGGCTTACACCCAGGGGGAGCAATCATGCGGTGCTAAATGAAGGAGATTTAGTTCTGATGTACTGCATTCATCACAGAATACGTGTGAACTGGGTCTTTGTCATCAAGGATCACATGATCAAAGCCAAGAGACTTAGTGACTTCAGGTATCCCTATGCTATTCTGATTTCTAAATTTTTAACACATTTTGGTGTTGATGTTGAAGGAGAACTCGTTGAAACCGTCCGACCAACAAATGAAATAAACAATTCCGTTCTTCACAAAATGGGATTTATTAAAGTTGATGGTGAATGGATTTCCAAAGAAGAAGCTGGAAGAAGTGAAGAAAGTGAGGAAGAAGAGCAAGAGGAAGGAATCAACACTGATAATATTCCTGGAACTTCTGCAGCACGTTCGTCTGATCCAATGGAAGAAGTGAACCCAATGGAGATGATTCCATACAATCCACCGCCTGACCGTGGCACTCCTCTGTCTCAGTTCGAAAGAACAATGTTACATCAAATGAGCGAACTGCAAACTGACCAAAGGAGGCATATGGAGATGACTGCTGCTCTGAGGGCTCGGCAGCATTATTTGGATGAAAATTTCATTGCAAGGTTCCAGCATATTGATAATCAACTAGAAGATATTTACAACAGGATTGTGGAACTGCAATTCAATCAAGGCCCCGGGGACGAATGAAGATTTTCTATGTTTCTGTTATTCTGTTTTCTTTTCTTAGTTTTTAATGTTCTGTTTTATATTCGGGGTATCCACGTGGCCCCATTGGACTGTAACTACAACAATCTATTTGATGCAGTCAAATAGGGGGAGAAGTATTTTGCTTAAAACTGTCACTACACACACACCACAAAATATATGTCTCTGGTCTGTTATTCTTGTTTTGCAGGTGCAGTGGTTATTTGTCTCCATCAAATAGGGGGAGATTGAAGCACTTGGTGGATTTGATGAAGACATAGATATAACTTAGGTTGTGGGTGTGTAGATGATTGGGTTTTTAAGTTTAAGCACTTAATCTCTTGATAGGCCATTATATTTTGTGATAAGCACCTTAAAATGTTGCATCTCATTGAAAATCATTTTTCTGCATGAAAAACTTACGTTTAAATATTAAAAGAATAAACTAAAGTTTTTTCTAATCTGTTGAAAAGGATTTTCAATCTGTTAAAATCTCTTATCATAATAAATGGTCATACATAATCGAAAATTAAATTGATTGATTCACGGAATCAACAAGTTAAAATAACTCAATAAATTTTCAATATCAAGTTTCGCATTTTCAATCTGTTGAAATGATTTTAAATCTGTTGAAACAGAAAGACCTGTTTCGATCTAAGAGTTTTTAGAAAATCAATCTGTTGAAATATTTTTCAATCTGTTGAAACAGAGAGACTATTTTTTTAACTAAGTGTTTGCAGGAATTTAATCTGTTGAAATGATTTTCAATCGATTGAAAGCAGAGTCTGTCATTTTTCATTAAGTTGTTTTAATCCATTAAAACTCGAATCAATCGATTAAATGGAACTTTAAATGAAATCAATCGATTGAATCAATGTCTTAATCGATTAAATGGAACTTTAAATGAAATCAATCGATTGAACCGATCTTTTAATCGATTGAAATAATACTCTGATCGATCATAGTTTTATTCTGATCGATCATAACTCAGTCTAATCGATCATAGTTTTGTTCTAATCGATCATAACTCATTCTGATCGATCATAGTTTTATTCGATCGATCATAACTCGATCTAATTGATCATACTTCGTTTTAATCGATCGAGTCTCTTCTAAACCTGTTTCTACTGCTAACCAACTTATCTTTTGACTCTCTAAAACAGTTTTTAACAGATGAAACGTTCTGTTTTTTCGATTTACTCTATATATACTGATTTGATCTATCTTTTGAATATACAATACAACACACTACTTGAGAAAACTTGTGAAATCAATCTGTGAAACTTTCATACGTAACTTTCTCCGCATTCAAGAATCTTTTTCATATCATAAGGTGCTTGTGATCAGAATTGTGGTCATTCAAAGAGAGAAAGTGCTTGATAGAATTGGTTCCGGACAATTAGAAACTTCAAGTCCAGGTTTTTTCTTTTCATATTCTTTTGTAAAGTTTGATTGTGCAGGTTGGATTGTAATCTGCACTTGGTACGATGACTTGGATTTGGTTACTTGGGTGGTTTTCAAGATTCTGTCTTGTGGGTTTTGCAAGATAGTTCTTGGGGTAGATTGGTGAGTATCTACTGGTTGTAATTTTCACTTGGTATTAGTGGAACTTGACTGGTTTGTCAAGAACTGGATGTAGCTCTGGATTAGAGTGAACCGAGTATAAACTTGTGTGTTAATATTCTTCTTTCATCTCTTTTAATTTACTGTCTTTAATTGTGCTTGTGTTTAAATCAAATTACCTTTGCAAAGATTGAATAAAGATAACTCATTCTTCCAAAAGAAAGTAAGATTTGCGAAAAAGTTTTAAAGTTCAATTCACCCCCCTCTTGAACTCAACCATTAATTCTTTCAAGCATCTACTCCAAAGGTGGATGACCGACCTCAATCTAAGCCGAGAATAAAGGATAGGATGAGCAAGACCAAGCAAATTAGGGCTCATCATTTTTCATATTTTGGTTAAAAAAATATAATAATAATAATAAAATTAATAATAATAAAAGCTTCCGATGTATCTCTCGTGATCTTTGCCCATGATCACAAGATTTTTGATTAAAATGGGCTCTGTAAATATTTCCTTCTATCAATACAATGAGGCATTTTGTTTTAATATTCATATTATTTTTCATTCTTTTCCCTCTCTCACATTTAATAAAGAAATTTAAACCAAAGCATAACCATACAGTCATGTCTGCGATTGAAAACTCTCTGGAGGATCTGAAAGCCGAAGGTGAATGGATTGAGTCAGACAGTGAGGAGGGGACCATTTCCCCGAACATGTAAAGACTATTCAGAAAAGAAGCTCAATCAAGACAACCCCATCAAGAAAAAACAGAGGTCATCAATTTGGGACAAGGAGATAATAAGAAGGAAGTAAATATTGGTACCCAAATTGATGATGATGTCAGGGAAAGGTTGATACAATTATTAAAAGAGTATGTGGATGTGTTTGCATGGTCTTACCATGATATGCCTGGAATTGATGAAAGCATAGTGGAGCATAGATTACCACTAAAAGAGGGATTTCGGCTAGTTAAGCAGAAGCTTAGAAGAGTAAAGCCCGAATGGTCCTTGAAAATTAAGGAGGAAGTAGAAAAACAATTAGATGCCAAATTTCTGATTGTGTCCAAATACCCTGAATGGCTAGCAAACATTGTGCCAGTCATAAAGAAAAACGAAAAAATTAGAGTATGCGTAGATTACAGGGATCTAAATCGTGCAAGTCCAAAAGATGATTTTCCCTTACCACATATTGATTGAAAGTAATGAAGATCTTATTGAATTACTTTGGCAAAGATCTTGTTGATTTGATGAAGTCAAGAATGGAGTCAAAGGCTACTTTGTGGCAGTCAAAGGTCACTTGGATAAAAGAGTAGAAGGATTAGTGTGTCTATAGCTCCGCTTAGGTATAATCATTTTTATCTTTCTGCTGCATGAGGTTTCTTCATTTAAAAGATTTTGCAAATGCCTCTAAAAAATGTTTTAACGGTTAAAAACAAAGCATTTTGACAAAAGCTTTCTTAATCAACTATTTTAACTAATAGAATATAAGTTTTATCAACTAAAATGTTCTTCACACTTTTATAACAGGTTTTTAACTAATATAACTTCGAAATAACCGATTGTTTTCATTAAAGGAAGTTTTGAAAACCTTCGATCAGTATTTTAACCGATACAGTTTCGAAATAACCGATTAAAATCACTTAAAATGTTCGGAGAAGTGTTCGGCAGTATTTTAATCGATACAACTTCGAAATAATCGATTAAAACCACTTGAGATCTTGTTTGACCGATCAGAATGGGTTTATGACCGATCGAACCGGATATGATCGATCAAATTGAGTTATGACCGATCAAATTATTTTAATCGATTAAACTACGTTTCAATCGATTAAATCAACTTAAGAAAATTTGTACTAAGCGTTTTAATCGATTAAAACGGTTTTTTATAAGTTAAAATCACTTGAAAAAGTTTATAAGAATATCTTGCAGTATTTTAATCGATTGAAAGACGAAACAATCGATTAAAACAAATTAGAAGATTTTTTACAAAGAGTTTTAATTGATAAAAACGTTGTCGTATCAGTTAAAACAAATCTGGAAAATAATAAAAAATGTTTTAATGGATTAAAAGAAGTTTTAACGGATTAAAACAAGACTTTTAACAGATTAAAAGATTATTTTAACAGATTAATTAAACCAGCAGTTTTGAAAATCTTCTATATAAACAGAGTTGTTTGAACTTTTTAAAATACATCTGATATACATCTTTTAGCAATCAATCAAGCAATCAAAAGTGATACTTTCAAGAAAGAATTATGCTAGTTTTTGTGAAGTTCATCGAAGTTCTTTCTTGAGGCGAAATTGCATTCTTTTGGAGAAGAAACAACATATTGCAGAACTGCATAAAACTGGTTCGAGCGTTCTAAGTTTCTTCTGTTTGTTTCCTTACTTTCTTTTACTGTATTGTGGGTGCCTGGAATTGTTGGCACTGGTTTCTGTAGCTGGAATTTGGCTGCAGGGTAGGTCATGAACTTGAATTTGGTTCTTGGTGAAAGGTTAGGTGCAGGAACTGGAATTGTGGTTCTTGTGGTAGATTGAGTGTGAGGTTAAGGTTGTAATCTGTAAAACATTCAATCTAGTGGAACCCAGCTGGAATTTGGCTGGAGACTGGACGTAGCCCTGGGATTGGGTGAACAAGTATAAACCTTGGTGATATCTTTCTAAACCTTTCTCTTCTTTAATTCTGTGACTGCATTTATTTTTGATTGCTTGCTGTGTGATTCAAGAACTGGTCAGATTTCTTAATCTTTGAAATAGATAATCTGTAATTTTCGAAAATCTTTCAAAGATCAATTCACCCCCCCTCTTGATCTCAACCTCTTATTCTAACAATTGGTATCAGAGCAAGGTTCTTGAGAGTTATTCAAGTCTTTCGATCCATGGCTGGAAATAAATTTTCTAAGGGTGCTTGTATTGATAGACCTCCACTGTTTTGTGGAACAGATTATCCATTTTGGAAAATTAGGATGAAGATCTTTATTGAATCTGTTAGTATAAATGTTTGGAATATCATTGAACAAGAAACTGATATTTTTAACAAAGATTGGTGTAGCTTAAATGACTGTGAAAAGAAATTAATCCAAGATGATTGTATTGCCAAAAATATCATCATATCTGCACTTAACAGAAATGATTTTTTCAGGATAGCACATTGTCAAATTGCTGCACAAATGTGGAAGATCCTTGAAATGATCTATGAAGAAACAACAGAGATATGCTTAATGGTCAACTCGGATTCGCCAATAACCAGTGTAAGTTCTGACTCAACAACCACTATGAATTATAGTTCATTACAAGATGATTTTTATGAAATGCATGCAGTAGCAAAAGAATTAGAAACTGAAAACAAAAGATTAAAAAGCATGAATAGTTTATTAGAAAACAAGATCACTATTCTTGAAAAGAAAATAGTTGATGAAGAAACCAAGAATGAAAATTTGGAATTAGGTAATAATTCTGATTGCATGTGTAATGTTAAAGATTGCAAAAACTATCCTGAGTTACAAAAAAAATTATCATACTTAATAAAGACTGCATCTAAACTAGCACAAGGAAAGACTAGTCTTGATATGATACTTGATTCTAAAAAATTAGTTATTAACTGTGGTGGAATAGGTTTTACACCTCCCATTGGAAAGAAAACTAGAGCACTTAAAAACTATTTTGCATATAATAAATTTGTGTCATCTCCATTTGTTAAATGTTTTTACTGCATGAAAAAAGGTCATTCTGTGAAATATTGTAGAATTAAGAAATATGCTATTCCTAAAGGTAAAATGAAGTGGATACCCAAAAAGCCATTTCAAATAACATGATTGGACCCGAGTAATTAAAAAGGGGTACCGAAATATGCCTAATCTGTTTTGTAGGAACAAAATCTGAAGTCCCTTGGTATTCAAAACAAGCAAATTCGGTTTTGGATTCATGGACAGAGTATTTTAATTGATATAAAACTATTTGAATCAGTTAAAATCACTTACAGAGAATACCAGAAAAGTTGTCCGTACAGTTTTAATTGATTGAAATACAAATTAATCGATTAAAATGTTCTCTGGAATCTAGTTTAACTGTTTTAATCGATTAAAATGGATTTATATCAGTTAAAATCATTAACAAGACAAAAATTAACCGATTATTCCTCGTTTAAATCGATTATTATTCTGATATATTCTCTCCAGAACTTGATTAATTGATTGAATATCAAATTTATCGATTAAAATTTCACTTCCAGTACAAAATTAATTGTTTATTTCAATTCTGTATCATTTTGTACTGCAACAATACTAATTTCTTTTCAGGCAAAATAAACTGAAGATCTCTGGTACCTTGACAGTGGCTGTTCTAAACACATGACAGGTGATATTACAAAATTTTGCAACTTAAAACTAAAGAATGGTGGGACTGTTGTTTATGGGGATAATAATAAAGGAAGAATCCTTGGAATAGGTGACATCGAATGCACAGAATCAGGTATTATTAACAATGTGTTATATGTTGAAGGTTTAAAACATAATTTGATTAGTATTAGTCAGCTTTGTGATAAAGGACACAAAGTTGTCTTTGGGCAAAATCAATGTCAAATAATCAAATCAGATTCAGAACAGGTACTGATTACCGGTAAGAGGATCAACAATATTTACATGTTAGATACTAATTCTGCTAAAAACTGTTTCTTAATTTCTAAATCTTGGTTGTGGCATAGGAGGTTAGCTCATATTCATATGAATCGTCTAAATAAACTGATTTCTAAAGATCTTGTAGTTGGCTTACCTAAACTTAAGTTTGTGAAAGACAAAGTATGTGATGCATGTCAAAAGGGGAAACAAGTAAGGAATTCTTTTTCACAGAAAAATATTGTTTCAACATCTAGACCTCTTGAACTTTTGCACATGGATCTCTTTGGTCCTTCTAGAACTATGAGCTTAGGAGGAAATCTATATGCACTGGTTATAGTAGATGATTACTCAAGATTTACCTGGACATTATTTTTAAAATTAAAATCTGATACTTTCCATTTGTTTAAGAAATTTGTGAAACAAATTCAAAATGAAAAAGGCTATTTTATCTCTTGTATTCAAAGTGATCATGGGGGAGAAATTTCAAACGAAAATTTCAATAAATTTTGTGATAAACATGGTATCAAGCATAATTTTTCTGCTCCTAGAACTCCTCAACAGAATGGTTTAGTTGAAAGGAAAAATCGTTCTCTTGAAGAGCTAGCTAGGACAATGCTTAATGAGAAAGCATTACTAAAATATTTTTGGGCTGATGCCGTTAGCACTGCTTGCCATGTATTAAACCGTGTTTTAATCAGACCTTTTCTTAAGAAAACTCCCTATGAATTATTCAAAGGTAAAAAGCCTAACATAAACTATTTTAGGGTATTTGGAAGCAAGGTTTTTGTCTTAAACAATGGAAAATAAAATCTTGGAAAGTTTGATTCCAAATCAGATGAAGGTATATTCTTGGGGTATTCATTAAATAGCCATGCTTATAGAATCTTTAACAAAAGGCTAAATACTGTAGAAGAATCTGTCCATGTTGTATTTGATGAGACTAACCCATGTATGCAGAATATTTCTGAATATAGTATAGAAGATGATGTTTTAACTGATAAAATGTATCAGTTAAAACTACCAGAATTAACAGTTTCTCAAAAACAGGTTGAAGAGATTGAAGAAACTGAAGATCAGCTGCCCAAAGATTGGAAAACTCCAAGAAATCTTTCAATAGACAACATTATTGGTGAAATAAATCAGGGAGTTTCCACTAGAAGATCTTTAAATAAATTTTGCAATCACATGGCATTTGTATCACAAGTTGAACCAAAAACCATATCTGATGCATTAAAGGATAATAACTGGATTAATGCTATGCATGATGAATTAAATCAATTTACAAGAAATGAAGTATGGGAATTAATTCCAAAACCAGATAATGCAAATATTGTAGGTACAAAGTGGGTTTTTAGGAATAAAATGGATGAAAATGGTATAATCACTAGAAACAAGGCCAGATTAGTTGCTAAAGGTTATAATCAGCAAGAAGGAATTGATTTTGATGAAACATATGCTCCAGTTGCTAGATTAGAAGTTGTTAGACTTTTACTTGCTTATGCTTCAATAAAAAGTTTCAGGTTATTTCAAATGGATGTCAAAAGTGCTTTTCTAAATGGCTACTTGAATGAAGAAGTTTTTGTTACTCAACCACCTGGTTTTGAAGATCATTAAAACATGTTATAATACAAGGTAGGGTAAAAGCGTAATTTCTTGGTTTATTTACTTTAAGCTGACCCATCACTAAATGGGATCAACTCTCTAGGCTTCCCCAGTGGAGTCGCCATCTGTCGCCGCCGTCAAAACGAGGCAGTCGGAGCGATGCGATGGTTTTGACTTTCCAATTTTCGCGTTTTTATTGGTGTAGTTACAACGCCTTTAGGTTGTCCGATAACCGGACTGAACCTAGGGGCAAGGTTTTTGAAAAGGCGCTCTTGGGTTGTCCGATAACCGGGCTAACCCAAGAACTAATTTTGAAGGGTTCTTTTGGAGTCGCCACCGATGTTTTTACCGGAAACATCAGAAAAGGAGTGAAAAGGCGTTGGTTTTAAAAAAAAAAACCAACTTTGGTCATTAGAACCAGAGTTGGGTAAGGGAGTTAGTTACGTGTAAGGGAAGTGTTAGTTCCCTTACAACGCCCCTTTCGGGTTCCCTATGATAGGCCAGCTACTTTAAATAATAAACCGGTGAAAATACGCTTTTACCCTTTATTTGTGGAATTTAAAATTACGACTACATGACCCTAATATCTATTGCATAATTAAAATTAAAGCGGTAAAGGAGAGAGAGAGAGAGTATAGAAACCTCCGAGGCAAGCTGTCTATTAACTTTTTGAAAATTAGGGTGCTTTTTAGCAGCCCCTCACTCTTTACTGCGCCGGAATCTCTCGAAAACGCTATAAAAACTCTAGAAAGCTCTCAGAAACTCTGGAAATGCTTCGGAGGGATTCTAGAAAGAGAATTTGAGGAAGTGACTAGAGAGAGAATGGAAGAACTATGTGAAATGAGGGGAATGGTGCGGTTATTTATAGGGATTCGCGCCTGTCAGGTCGAGACAGTCGTCTCATCTGACAAGGTCGAGACGGCCGTCTCGCCATTCGAGACGGCCGTCTCGCCTTGCAGAAATGGTGAGATGGTCGTCTCTCCAAACGAGACAGCGGTCTTGCCATTCGCAAGTGGCGAGACGGCGGTCTCGCCACTTTCGCAAGGCGAGACAGCAGTCCCGAATCCGAGACGACGGTCTTGACCCTAAAAGACGAAAATCCTTATTTACATGCCGAAAATCCCTCCTATCCTTGTATGGGGCCTAATAGTCTCTCCTAGTGGCTTCTTAGACTTCATCCATCTTCGAATAGAAGGTCTTCTGGTCATTATTATGAGGTCAGACAAGATTTGAGGTCTACAGCCGCCACCACCTTCTCTGTCAAAAGGGTCACCCACCATAACAAAAGGTGTATCCGAAAGACAGAGATCCAAATATTGGCGCATGAACAAAATCAATAAGCCACACCAGTCCTACAAAGTGGACTTCCAAACCAGATGAGGGTTCGTACTCATCAACCAAGGGGTCAGCTACTGTATCAAAGGAGCATCCCAAGCTTACAACAACCAGACGAGGGTTCGTACCCGCCAAACCAAATGAGGGTGCATACTCATCCAGTCCTATGAAGTGGGCTGCAAGTTTTACAACAACCAGACAGGGGTTTGTACTCGTCAAAACCAGATGGGGGTGCGTACTCATCAAGCTTTACAAAAGGGGGCTTAAATCGAATTTTACAATCAAAGGGGTCAGCTACCGCATCAAAGAAGCATCCCGGAGGATCACATTTAGCGTCTAGAAGGTCGGCTACCACAACGAGGGAAGCAACCGAAGGACAACTAAGCAAGAGGGTCAACTCCTTCACCCTCCAGCCAATCTTTTTGGCACATTGAGCCAACAGTCGGCTATTCAGGTGAAGGGGGGGGGGGGCAGCTGTAGACCCCAAATCTTGTCCGGCCTTAAAATAAAGAGCAAAAGACTTCCGTTCGAAGATGGGAAAGGCCTTAAAGGTCCCTAGGATTGATCAATAGGCTTCATATTATAATATGAAGACTTTTTGTCACTAGTAGAAAAATAGCATTCTATGACGAGTTTTTATCACGATCGTAGTCCACCCGTCATAGTATGTAGCGTGGTGGCAATTTTGTAATAAAATCATAAACTTTCTATGTCGGGTAAATTTTAACCGACATAGTAAGTGGAAAGTTCACTTTCTATGTCGGTTAAAATTTACCCGACATAGAAAGTGTCTTTGATGACGGGTGTTAGGGCAACCGACATAGTATCTTCTGCGCTCCATTTCATGTCATCACTTCACCCATAGCAGAGCTCCCCGTTCGCCTGTGTACGTTTCTCCCTATGCTCCATTTCATTTCATCAGTTCACCCATAGCAGAGCTCCCCGTTCGCTTGTGTACGTTTCTCCGCACCCACATTTGCTCGTCACGCCACCTGCCAATGTTGTACGTCGTGCCGCCTGTTGCTACTGTCGTTGGTGCCCGTCGCCTGTGATACGTTTCTCCCCACCCGGCTCTGCACGTCACGCCACCTGCCACCTCTGTAGGTCTTCAAGAGGTAATTTTTCGTGCTTGCTTTAGCCATTGTAGGTTTACAGTATTGAATCTGGTAAGTAATAATGCTGTCAAGAGAGGGAAACATCACGGGTGCCTTTAGCTAATTTAGAGATGTATTGTAAGTAGTTTAGTCATTTGAATGTGTTTCGTAGGCATTCTTTCGTGATTTTGATTTTGAAAATTAGATTTGTATTATAATGTAGTTATTTTGAGAGTGGAGTTGGATTTCGTGTAGGCATTATAATGTAGTTATTTCGTGTTTCTGTAGCTAATTTGATTTTGAAAATTAGATTTGTAGCAATGGATCGGAGTTAGATCAATTATAGACGAACAACAAATGAATATGAGAGTGGAGTAGAACAATTCCTTGAATTTGCTAAGATGAATGTTCTGGATAATGATGGAAGATTCTATTGCCCTTGTGTTAACTCGCTTGAATGAGCGAAGATTACCGATCGAAGTTATTCAGGAACATGTTCTTTGTGATGGTTTCCTAAAGAGTTACATAAAGTGGACATGGCATGGTGAATTATTAAACATGCCAAGTGTAGAAGACAAAGAAGAAGTTGATCCAGAGATGGATGATCGACTGGAGGAAATGATTCGTGAGCTTGGACAAGATGCCTTCCAACATACACATGTGTACGAGAAGTTGTCCAATGATGCAAAAGAGCCTTTGTATACAAATTGTACTAAGTTCACACGATTGTCGGCGGTACTAAAATTGTTCAATGTGAAGGCAAAGAATGGGTGGATCGATAAAAGTTTCACGAGAATTGCTTGAGTTGTTGAGTGACATGCTCCCCGAAGGTAACACATTGCCAACCCGCAATTATGATGCTAAGAAGATATTGTGTCCAATGGGTATGGAGTACCACAAAATTCATGCATGTCCGAATGATTGTGTGTTGTACAGGAAAGAATTTGAGAAGCTGTCACGAATGTCCACAATGCGGGGAATCACGATACAAGAAGAAGGATGGTGATTCTGACAATGATGTAATGAAGGGTACCCCAACAAAAGTGTTATGGTATCTTCCCATTGTTCTAAGGTTGAAACGATTATTCACTAATGGAAATGATGCAAAGCTCACTAGATGGCATGCGAGATAGTCGTATTAAAGATGGTCGGTTGAGGCATCCGATGAGATGGATTCCAATGGAAACAAATTGATTCCATCTTCCGGAATTTTGGTAATTATCCAAGAAACATTAGGTTTGGACTTGCTACGAGATGGAATGAATCCATATGGAAATTTAAGCAAGAAACATAGTTCATGGCCTGTGGTGTTATTTATTTACAACTTACCTCCGTGGTTGTGTATGAAACGTAAGTACTTGATGCTATCTTTGATGATCTCGGGTCCCAGACAACCTGGAAATGACATTGATGTTTTTTTAAGCCCATTGGTTGAAGAGTTGAAGATGTTGTGGGAGGAAGGTGTTGATGTGTTTGATGGGTACACATGTGACTTATTCAAGTTGCGTGCAATGTTATTTTGTACAATTAATGACTTTCCAGCATATGGTAATTTGAGTGGCTACAGCACAAAGGGACATAAAGCTTGCCCGATATGTGAAGAAGACACATGTCACTATCAACTACAACATGGAAGGAAAACAGTGTACCTTGGACACCGAAGATTTCTTCCTTCAAACCATTCATATCGTAAATTAAAAAAATCATTTAACGGGTGTCAAGAAAATGATGCAGCCCCAACACCTTTAAGTGGGGAACAAGTATATCAACGAGTAAGTGCGATTTCGTGTGAGTTTGGAAAGACGCAAAAGAAAGCCACAAGTATATGGAAGAAAATGTCAATCCTTTTTGTTCTTCCATATTGGAGGGTTCTTGATGTGAGGCATTGTATAGATGTCATGCATGTAGAGAAAAATGTGTGTGACAGTATTATCGGAACGCTCCTTAACATTCAAGGAAAAACAAAAGATGGTGTCAATGCTCGTTTGGACATGGTTGAAATGGGTATAAGAGAACAATTAGCTCCTCAACCTCATGGTAACCGAACATACTTGCCTCCAGCATGTCACACACTGTCTAAAAAAGAGAAAAGAAGTTTTTGTGAGTTTTTACGAGGTGTGAAGGTTCCATTTGGTTACTCTTCCAATGTGAAGAGACTTGTATCTATGAAAGATCTAAAATTGCTTGGGTTAAAATCTCATGATTGTCATGTATTGATGCAACAACTTCTACCTGTGGCTATTCGAGGTATCTTACCAGAGAATGTTAGATATTCCTTAACTCGATTATGCTTTTTTTTTAATGCCATATGTAGTAAAGTTATGGACCCGAATGTTTTGGATCAGTTAGAGAATGAGGCTGCAGTCATATTGTGTCAATTTGAGATGTACTTTCCTCCATCATTTTTTGATATTATGGTTCACTTGATTGTTCATCTAGCCAGGGAAGTTAGAATATGTGGTCCAGTTTTCTTATGATGGATGTACCCTATTGAGCGATACATGAAGATATTAAAAGGGTATGTGAAGAACCAATATCGTCCTGAAGCATCAATTGTTCAAAGATATATTGCAGAGGAAGCTATTGAGTTTTGCACAAAATACTTATCAGAAGTTGAAGCTATAGGGTTACCTAAGACTCGTTACCATGGAATAGGTCTTGGTAGAGGAACTCGAGGTGCAAAAGTTGTGACAATGTGTTGAGATGAAGTACTTCAAGCGCATTTGTACATATTGAATAATAGTGAAGAAGTCATCCCCTACTTAAGTGCTCATAAAGACATTGTGAAGCGAAATAATCCACGTATGCCTAAAAAGTGGGTGATCACTGAACACAACAAGAGCTTTTTGAAGTGGTTTAAACAACAAGTTGAAGGTGACAATACAACTTCTGATACACTAAAGTGGCTAGCATGTGAGCCAAACTTTGATGTGATATGTTGGGGTGGGTATGATATAAATAACTATTCATTTTATACAAAGGGAGAATATGAAATAAGCACAATGCAAAATAGTGGAGTCATGGTGGTGGCTGAATCAACGCATTTCTCGAGTTCAAAGGATAAATATCCGATAAGGGCGTCAATGGGCTACTTTGGTGTAATTGAAGAGATTTGGGTAATAGATTACACGATATTCAGAGTACCTATTTTTAAATGTAAGTGGGTTGATTTTAATACTGGCATCTTCACCGACGATCTTGGATTTACCTTGGTTAACCTTGAAAATACTCATTATACCGAAGAACCATTTATCATGGCATCTTAGGCAAAACAAGTGTTTTATGTCACTGATCCCGCTAACAAAGGATGGTCGGTGGTTCTACAAGGAAAACCCATGTATACTTCGATGAGAATGATGAATTAGTACTTGATATACCGGAGACACCATGTTTCTCTTCAAATATGCCAAACTTGAGTGTTAATGTAGAAATAGATGATGTGCATGCCATACGTTATGACCATATGGAAGGATTTTGGGAGAATGTTCCAACTTGATAATGTATGCACTTTTTTTAATGTATTATTTTTTAATGTATGCACTTTTTTGTCTAAACTAATAACTATTATTTTTTTCTTTGAACACGGATATGGCAGATTCATCCGGTACCCCTCCTCCTACACAGTCCCTCCCTCCTACACAAGGTGGTGATCGAGTCACCGTCTACCAGGAAAAAGGGTAGGCGTGCTACACGGTTGAGGGAGTTGAATATCGATCGTAGCTCCGATCGAAATTGCCTATCCGAGTTTGACATGCAAACAGGTAGAGCCACAGGAGAGCACATTGCTAGATTCACTAGCTATGTGGCCTTGCTTGGGAGAAGCAAGGTTAGTATTCTTATTGAGGATTGGGACCATGTTCCGGAGACATCGAAGAACCAGATTTGGCAGAGTATCCTGGTACCTACTCTTATTGAGCATTTAACATGTATATATATTTAACTTTTTGGGAACTTCATGTTATTTTTATTGTGTAGGTCACATATGATGTCCCTAACACCACTTTGTTGAGGACAAAGTGGATCTCATATGTCTGGGAACAGCTGGAGAGGTTTTAAGAGTGATCTGACTAGTCGATACATATATGGGGCATTGAGCAACAAGAACCCATGTGACCAGTATCAGTTTTTGGATGAGGAGACATGGCAGGCATTTCGGACTCAGCGTTTAGACGCTAGCTTTCAGGTTAGCACATTTGTCATTTGTTTGCAGTCATTTTTTTTAAATAGAGGTTTTTTGGTATTTAACATGGAATGCAACAGGCCAAGCGGCAGAAGGCACAGGATATTCAGAGAAAGAATATCCACCCCCACAGGTTGTCTCGTGGGGGTTATGAGAAATTGGAGGAGAAGATGATGAAGGAGACTTCTTCAAGTCTACCTTCGGATGACTCAGCTGTGAGTTCCGTCACCCGCCCTTCACGCCATCATAAATGGAAGAGAGCTCGCAGAACTCATCGTGGAATTACTTATCTCGAGCAAACTAATGTTGTTGCTCAACGTATTGTAAGTAGCATATCCTAAACTAATTATATATGTTATACTACAATAGGCATATGTATTTGCTAAAAAATCATTCCTTTGTGTTGTAGGATGAGTTGGTTGAGCAGAGCACTCAGGGATCATTCCACCCACATGGCCGTCAGGATATATTGGCAGTGGCCATTGGTACCCTAGAGCATCCTGGACGTGTTCGTGGTGCTGGACAAGGGGTGGGCATCAGACAGTACTTTGGTGCCCCATCCGTGGCAACTCCTTCTTTAAGGCATCTGAATGAGCAAGAGTTTGAGTCCCTCAAACAACAAATTAGGAAGGAGATTCGAGATGAGGTGTACTCTGACTTGAAGGCAGAGTTATTGAGCTCAATGCGAGCAGAGTTGGCATCTTTGTCCTCTCAACCTTCCGTCCCCGCACGAGAGGCATCCCCGATTCATGTCAGCACAAAGGAGAGTTGTGATGCTCCCGATAGAGGGGCGAGGTTGCTCCTACCGACACCGCCGACCGTGAGTTGTATGTTGCGGGTCCTCCCGAGCATTTGGTGGCATACGGTACGTATTATATCTTTGACATGTATTTGGTACGGTGTTAAGCATTATATAGTCTAAAATATTTTATCCTTTGTTTACCTTAGGGAAAATGTATGCATTGGGGTCAACCATCCACCACCGAGTATTGGAGATGATATGATAAGAGTGGTGGTTGTAGATGTTCGGGATGTTGTCGCCTCAATCCCTATTCCCACCGAAGAGGTTCAAACAAGTGGGACAAGCACCTGGAAATTTTATCTTATGGCCAGTTTCATTAACAAGACCCATCCCAACACATGCACAGGTTGATTTATGCATTGAACGATAGTACTTATTATTTTTTGATAGGTTGATGTATATTAATGTTATTGATTTTTGGTACTTGTATAGAAAGAGGCTGAAAAAGCAAAGGAAGTTGTGCATGAATCACCACCACCACCATCTCGCTTTACAATGAAGTCGGTGCATCGGCAGATGACTATCGGGACCACTTCCATACAGTTAGATATGCCACCCGAAGTCGTATGCAGGACCAAGACGATCCCTTTTTCTTACTCCAAAGGGATATTTTTGATATTCTCACTGGTATCGATATGCTATGTGTATCGATGTTGCAGCTTTGGGAAATGTAAGTATATTTACATATTTTTTATATTCTCACTGGTACATTATTTTATAACTTTATTTATTTTCAATGTTGAAGGTATTTACATCGTTTGTGTGTTGAGAGGAAGATCCGCTTTCTCTATGGATTTGTTGACCTCGTTGCCATTCGCACCGTTGGGAATAAAGTCGAAGAGGTGCAAACGTACTTAATAGAGGCATTTCAAACTGGGGGCAAAGAAGTCTACTTAGCACCTTACTTGCATCAGTAAGTATACATCTTATAAATTAATGCACATTTATGTAAAACTGAAATTTTACTAATATTATTTCAACGTGCAGGGGTCATTGGCAGCTCATAATCATTGTTCCTCGGCAATTTCTTGTGATTCTCTTGTGTTCATTACACAAGAAACCAAATGATTTGGATATTAGAAAGCACATAGACGCGTAAGTTTGGTTTTTTTAATTGTTGTATCATATGTGCACTACTTACACCAAAATTATTTGTCCTTTTGTAGAGCTTTGGAAGCTCACCTAAGGTTGCAAGGCCTTCCATCTCATGTTAGAAAGAAGTTGACGTATATTGCACCAAAGGTGACCAAACACCTCTTACTGTTGTTCAATTTGTCATTTAAAGTTAATCTGACATGTATTTAACTTGTAGTGTCCACGCCAACCGGGAAGCCATGAGTGCGGGTATTATGTGATGAAGCACATGCACACCATCGTAGCCAAAAATATTATGGGCTCATGGAGGGAGGTAAATATATTATAATTAAGTCAAATATGCCAATTATGTAAATGATTTCTAAATCTGAAATGTTTCAATATGTAGGAATTTACAGACTCATCTCCAATGAAGATTGAAGTGTTAGACGATATTAGAGAGCAGTGGGCTTCTTTCCTTTTAAGTATTCAATCTTCATAGCAAATTTGACTTGTAACAATTTAGATTGAATTGATTTAAGTTAGCAAATTTACATTCGTTTAAGTAAATGAACTGTCTGGAACTGAGGTACATATATTGATTTCAATATGTTTCATATGTACATATCTCGTCTCAGTAATCTGGATCTCGTCTGTACTGGATCTCGTCCGTACTCGGATATATATCTCGTAGCAAATTTATATATGAACTGTGCATATCTGTCTCGTACTCGGATCTCGTGAATATTTGTCTGGAACTGTGATTAATAGGCGTGTCTACTCGAAGAAAGGTAGCATCTCGTAAAGAAAATGCGGTATTTAAAAAATAACACTTTCTACGTCGGTTATGTCATTACCCGACGTAGAAAGTACTTTCTACGTCGGTTAATGACATAACCGACGTAGAAAGTGTAACATTTTATGTCGGTTATAGGCATAACCGACATTGATAACACATACAATCACTAGGTATCGTTAACCGATATAGATCATTGGGGTTATAGAAAGTTAGAAAGTAAGACTTTCTATGTTGGTTATGAGTTTAACCGACATAGAAAGTAAGACTTTCTATGTCAGTTATCAGTGTTAACCGACATAGAAAGTATTATGACAGGTCAGAATCAGTTATGATCGATCAGAATAGCTTATGACCGATCAGAATAACTCATAGAAAAAAAGACTTTCTACGTCGGTTCCCTGACTAACCGACGTAGAAAGTCTTTCTATGACCGATCAGAACCAGTTATGATCGATCAGAATATCTCTATGACCGATCAGAACCAGTTTTGACCGATTATAATAGCTCATAGAAAGTAGGGCTTTCTACGTCAGTTCCTAATAACCGACGTAGAAAGTCTTACTTTCTACGTCAGTTATTAGGAACCGACGTAGAAAGCCTTACTTTCTATGACCCCCGTATCTATGTCGCCGCTTTAATCGACGTAGAAATCCCATTTTAACCAACGTAAAAAGCCTTTTGTGCAGTAGTGTGTACACAAAAATAAAAAAATTCCACCTAGAAGGTCAAGATCGTCGTCTCGCCGTTGGTAAAAGGTGAGACGCCGTCTCGCCAAACGTGATGGCAGTTCTGACCTTGTCAAGCGAGACGGCGGTCCCAATCTTATGGGCACGAATTTCTATAAAAGGGGGGGTCTTCTCCTCATTTAGAACAACTTCTCCAAATGGATATACCCTTAAATACTCTTCTAGAATCCCTCTGAAGCATTTCTAGAGTCCTAGAGTTCTTAAAAACATTCTAGAGTCGTTCGAGAGAAGAGTGAGCGGCATTGTAGAGCGTGGGGTTTGCCAAAAAGTGCCCTTTACAAGAGCATTTATAAAAAGCTTGCTTCGAAGGTTCTTTTATATCCCTTACTCTGTTTTATCGTTTTTACTAGTTACCATCCTTGTGCATTAGTTATTAGGGCCATGTATCAATAATTTAAATTTTACAATGAATAAATAAGGGTAAAAGTGTAGTTTTAATGTTCTTATTTCTTTACAATAAACAATCTATCATAGGGAACCCGAAAGGGGTGTCGTGGGGAAGCTAATATCTTCCCCACACCTAACTAACTCCCTTACCTAACTCTGGTTGTAATGACCAAAGTTGGTTTTTCTTAAAAACCATCGCCTTCTTTTCCTTTTCCAATGTTTTTGGTAAAAATATTGGTGGCGACTCCAGAACCCATTATGAAAACCTCATCCTTAGAATAGTTCGGTTATCAGACATCCTAAGGGTGATGACCACACTTTTAAAAAATCGCAAGTCGAATCAAAGGATCATCGCGTCGCTCCGACCACCTCTTCTAATGGCAGCGACAAACATTAACACAATCATAAAAGGTCCAGCAAGAGAATGCCAGTCACTTTTCTAGATGCATTGATAAAAAAGAATAGATTGCGTTTAGGGCATCCACGCACATGTAGTCGCACAAAACGACTTTGTCAAGATAAAAAAAAATGAAAGAAATAAAAATTACTTCAGATAAATAAAAAAAAAACAAAAAATATTCATGCATATAAGGAGACTAGCTCCATGTTTGTGATTAAAAATAGGAAGCACCCAGGCTAAGTCTCCAAATAAAGCTCCCCCTCAAAAGAAAAGAGCAAGTCATCAATAATCAAGCAACTCCAAGCAAATAAAGAACTTCCAGAGCCAAAGCTCCAGCCATCTTCCTTCTACCCATTAAAGAAAAGATAGGGCACAACCATCGAAGAAAAAGCCAATGGAAAGATCCTTGCCTACTCCAGAGACAACACAAAAAATTACCTCACGTCTCAGCATCGCCACCACATGAGTCATCAAGCACACTCACCCAAAGTCTCCTCCACACTCCTTGATGGAGAATAAAGGCTTCAAGAGCCCATCATCATTAACAGTCGAAAGAGTCCAATCTCCATACTATCAAGGGCTCAACAAAAGAAGAAGAGAAAAACAAACCCTTCATTTCCAGCAAATGACAAAAAAGGCCACGACAAAGAAGGCCGAATAAAATCCCCTAGTGGATCGTACCAAGAAGAATCGAAATTCCCATCCCCAGTGGAATAAGATCTTCACAAGGTCAGCTCGCATCAACATTAATCAAGGAGCCAAAACTCCATCCCCGGAGAAGAAAAATCAAATCCCCAGGAAGTCGATAACCCCATGGTGGATCACCAAAGAAAACTTTATCCCTTGCGGATCCCCAAAAAGAAGAAAAAGCCTGCGTGCATAAAAGAAACTAAAAAGTAAAAAGGCACACACATTATCCCCACAAAGAAGCCAAATTTCAAAATCATGATAAAAAAGAGATAAATCGTGGAAAAGACGAAATTGAATAAAAATCATAACCTTTAGGTAACCAAGGAAACCCCAAAGGGGGTCACAGTAGAGAGAATAAAACATCCAATTCAAGGGATCAGAAATCTCATTCCTCTCCAGTGAAATAAGAGCTTGACAAAGCTAACTCTCATCAACACCAAACAAGGAGTCAAAACTCCATTCCCTAGAGGGTGACCAAAATTAGATCCCCAAGGAGTCAACCAATTCCCTGGTGGATTGCCAAAAAGAAAACACTTACCCCCAGCGAGCCTACTGTAGAGACAATCTTCACAGTCACATCCTCAGAGAGTCGTTCGCCTGCGCATAGACAAAACCTGGCAAGCAAAGAGCCAGCATTCCCAAAAAGGAACCTTAGCCTATTCGGAGGCAAAGAAATGCAACCAAAAGTCTTCACTTCCAATGAAGCATCTGCCTACTCAAAGGAATCACCAGAACCTCAATGGAGTATCTGCCTACTCAAAGAGGCATCATGAAGATTCACTAATCTCCAATGGATCCCTACCTACTTAAGAGGCATTCACTAAGAATCCCCGACAACCAATAAAGTCGGATGGCTATTACAAAAGCCCAAAACCAAAGAATCCCCAGCAACCAACAAGTTGGATGGCTATTGAAAAAGCCAAAAACCAAAGAATCCCCGACAAACCGGATGACTACACCAGAAAAGTCAAAAACTAATACCTGCAAAGAACCACTCCATATGGAGACAGTGCATGAGCCAAAGCAGTAAGCCGTCACCACACCAGTCCTACAAAGTGGATTGCAACAACCAGATGGGGGTTTGTACTCATCATTTAAGGGGTCAGCTACCGCATCAAAGGAGCATCCTAAGGTTTCCAACTTGTCAGCTACGGTGTCAGCTACCGCGTCAAAGGAGCATCCTAAGGCTACAACAATTAGATGAGGGTTTGTACTCATCAACCGAGGGGTCAGCTACCGCATCAAAGGAGCATCCTAAGGTTTCCAACTTGTTAGCTTTGGGGTCAGCTACCGCGTCAAAGGAGCATTCCAAGGCTACAACAACCAGATGAGAGTTCGTACTCATCAACCGAGGGGTCAGCTACCACATCAAAGGAGCATCCTAAGGATTCCAACTTGTCAGCTACCGCGTCAAAGGATCATCTCAAGGCTACAACAACCAGATGAGGGTTCGTACTCATCAACCAAGGGGTCAGCTACCGCATCAAAGGAGCATCCTAAGGTTTCTAACTTTTCGGCTACGGGGTCAGCTACCGCGTCAAAGGAGCATTCCAAGGCTACAACAACTAGATGAGGGTTCGTACTCATCAACCGAGGGTCAGCTACCGCATCAAAGGAACATCCTAGAGGTTCACACATTTATCATCTAAGGGTCAGTTACCTCGTCAAAGGAGCATCTGAAGGACGACCGAGCAAGAGGGTCAACTCCTTCACCTGCCAACCATCTCGTAGGCATATTGAGCCAACAGTCGGTTAGTTAGGTGAAGGGAGGGGGCAACTGTAGACCCCAAATCTTGCTTGACCTCACAATTAAGAGCAGAAGACTTCCGTTCGAAGATGGAAAAGGCCTCAAAGGTCCCTAGGATTTCTTACTAGGCTCCATGTAAAGATAAGAGGGCTTTCTATATAGAAAAAATAGGAAAATCTGACAGGAGACTCGAGACGGCTGTCCCGTTTGGCTAGACGGCCATCTCGCCTTCCCTGAAGGTCGAGACGGCCGTCTCATTTGGCCAGATGGCTATCTCTCCTTCCTAAAGATCGAGACAGTCGTCTCGCCTTCCTAAAGGTCGAAGGCGGCCATCCGGTTTTCCTAGACGGTTGTCTTGCCTGTCAGATGCCCAGATGGTCGTCCCGGCCTGCCTGGCATGAATTCATATAAATAAGAGCCTCATTCCACCCATTTTCACACACCATTCACTTCTACCACTCTCTAGGAAGCCTTTCGACACTTTAGAGTTTGAGTGAGCTTTTCGATTTCCATTTAAGGTAGAAATTGGTTAAGGATGTCTCCTTTTGAGACGTCCAACCCTCGGTAGGGTGGTACTCTTATTTTTGTTCGAGGGAGGAGTGACTCTGTAGAGTGCAGGGACTACCAAAACGTGTCCTCAAGTTCAACATTTATGAAAACTCTCTTCGGAGATTCTCCTTCATATCTCTTCTCTTTTATTTCTTTCTTTTACTGTTTTCCTTGTATGCATTAGATATTAGGATCATGTAGATAACTATTTAAATTCTGTAATAAATAAATAGGGTAGAAGCATAATTTTATTGTCTTTATTTTAAGAATAGTCCATCATAAGGAACCCTAAAGAGGCTTTGTGCAGGTGTTAATACCTTCCCTACATGTAACTAACTCCCTTACCCAACTCTGGTTGTAATGGACAAAATTGGTTTTTCTTAAAAACCATTGCCTTCTTCTTTTCCTTTTCCAATGTTTTTAGGTTAAAATATTGGTGGTGACTCCAGAACCCTTTATGAAAACCTCACCCTTAGAATAGTTCGGTTATCGGACATCCTAAGGGTGATGACCACACTTTTAAAACACAAGTTAATAAAAAACACCATTGCGTCGCTCCGACCACCTCTTTTGACAGCGACAACACCCCTTACCACACATTGACACGTTAGTGGATCACAACGCTAGGAACACGCTCTATTCTTTCATGGATGAATATACGGGGTATAATCAAATTAAGTTGGTCGTCGAAGATAGAGAGAAGACATCCTTCATCACACCATGGGGAACATTTTGCTACAGAGTGATGCCTTTTGGGCTCAAAAATGCAGGGGCTACTTATCAGAGGGCTATGGTAACATTATTCCACGACATGATCCATAAAGAGATAGAAGTATACGTGGATGATATGATCGCCAAATCTAGAAACGAGATTGACCATATTCAGTATCTCAAAAAGTTGTTCGATTGACTTCGAAAGTATCAACTTAAACTAAATCTGGCAAAGTGTACTTTTGGAGTACGGTCAGGCAAACTTCTAGGGTTCATCGTTAGCCAAAGGGGAATCGAGGTAGACCCTGATAAAACAAAGGCGATTCTGGAAATTCTTGTTAGAATCGCGCAGCGGAATGTTTGCATGAACGGACAAAAACCAAGAGGGGGGATGAATTGGTTTCTTAACAAAAATTAGGTTTTAAAATTTTTCCCCAAATTTTACCGATTAAAATGCTGTGTAAACATAAATAGAATAATGATAGAGTCTTACACAGAAGATTTATACTGGTTCGGATCAAAAGACCTTACGTCCAGTTGTTAATCACTCAAATAGAGGATTAACGTTGTCACTATAATCAAAGTTTTACAAACAGATAATAATTGAAAAGATAAGGTAACGAAAATACCTCTCTTGAGTCACACAAGAGATGAAGAACAACTTTCCCTCAAGACGGCACAACACACAATCCACCAAGAACTCTACTTAGTGATTCTTATCGCTTCTAGCCCACACTAGGTTCCAGAAGCCCCTTTTTCCTCCAACAAACAGTTCACTGGCAGTAACAACTCTCAACTTTTGTTTGAAAAAGGTTGTTCCATTTGCAGAGAGCCTTAGAGAACCTTAAGTAGATGAATTAGGGTTTGGGAATTGGGGATTTTCGAAATCTGGTGTATTGGGACTAGGGTTTTCGAAACTTGGTCTAATTTTGAAGTTTAAAATGCATATCTGACTGAGATAATCGATTATCTTGAGTGTTAATCGATTATTACAGAGCCAAAATCAACAGAAACCCATAACCACGCCAGTTAATCGATTATTTAGCCTGTTAATCGATTAACAGCCCTGTTAATCGATTATTTCAGCTGTTAATCGATTATTCCAGAGAGCTGATACAGAAAATGGTTTTTCTCTTTGTAATAATCAATTATTTAGCCTTTTAATCGATTAAACCAATGTGTTTTTTATAAAAATGAGTTTTTGAAGCTTCTAAAGAGTAGACTATGTGCTGGCTATCTTAGACTCTAATATTACAGACTCAAAATCATCAAAACAGAGTTATTACACAAGAATACAAGTCTTCAACTCTCTAAGTCCATTGGTCTTGAATCATCATCAAAATCAACAAGTTTCATGTCCATGTAAGTTCAACATTCATGTCCTTGTATGTTTCAACAATCTCCCCCTTTTTTATGATGATCAAAATTTTCTTTTAAAGCCCTGTAATAACCTATTTTATCTATCACACTAACAAAAACATTAAACATACCAGGTAATATTTAAATTCAATCATAAGAGGCTTTAAATATTTCTCCCCCTATTTTGATTATGATAAAAAAATAAGTTAAGAGCTCCCCCTCAAAATATGCATAATTAGGAAATAAATCCCCCTCAAACAAAGCAACAATACAAATTTTATTTCATAAATGAAAATAATTTACAAAACAAGAAGATATGAAAATAGTATTAAAATTCTTCACTATCGCTATTAAAGTGAGCATCAAATTTATTCTCTAAGTGACACACTTTATCATCTACGTCGGAGATACGACGGATGATTTCCTCATGCCGTACTCTAGAGAGAGTGAAGAATGCCTGCATCCTCTGGTTCATATCAAATAACATGTCTTCCACAGATTGACGGGTTTCAGGAGGAGTAGAAGATGTTCCAGCATTTTGAATCTAATCAGAGGGAAACTCAGCAGCAGGAGGCATTTCTTCGTCAGAATCTTCATCATCTGCATCTATGTTCGAAACATCATCCTTGTGAACATAAATATTATTGACACGCACCATTTGAAGTTGGGTTAATGTGTTGTCCAGCATTCGGTTTAAGTTTATCGTTCGTACCGTTTGTTCCCCTTCAACATTCACTCCTTTGTACTCTAGAATGCGAGAGATAAGGAGAGCATAGGGAATTTTGAAGGTAGGATGACGTTTGGCCTTTAGCATAGTCATTGTGACAAGGCTTCCCCAATCTATTGGCTCATTATTCATTATTGCATGAATAATACGAAGATCTATTGAAGAGCATTGGGCATGGTTGGTGCCTGGGGACACAAGATCTAGACGAGTAGATGCAGGAGCAGGCGTTCCTCCTTCTTTAATGGTCTGGCTAGAAGAAGACGCCCAATATCCATGGAAGGGTTACAGAGAAAAGAACGGTAAGCCATGATCCTGTCAAAGTCATCTAACTCGGCAAAAATGTTAATAGCATCATCTCTTATAAGAAAATGTGCAACATTTTCCCATATATCGTCATCAAGAATAATGGTTACCCCCTTTACACGAGAGGTAGCTACTTGATCTCTAAATTTAAAGCGAGAGTAAAATACCCTAACTAAGTCAGGATAGTATGTACCTTGCATTTGGATAAAAGGGAGAACACCTTGTATTTCAAGAAGGTTAGGAAAATTAAATCCCCTATTGATGAATTGATCACCAATAAGGAATTTTGGAGTAATGATACCTCGTTCCTTCCAAAAAGTGAGAAATTCCTGTCGGCCCTCATCATTGGAGATCCATCCTTCGACAGAATTAGGACGGGGATGAGAGGCAGGTGCAGATCTTCTTCTAAAGGGAATTTTAGCACGAGAAGATGAGGCCATTTTAGGATTAGAAGAATAACAAGAGAGTTTAGGAAGACAAGTGATGTTAGGAGAAGGCAAGAAGGCTTGAATGATGCTAGAATGCTTGGATTCAAGAGTTTGAGGTGTGGAGGAGTGAAATGAAGGCTTCCTATTTATAAACAACATCTCCAACGGTCATAAACAGTCATTTGGGAGTGCATAGGGGCCAAAAGACCCGTTGGAAACGGCTAGTAAACAAAAACTATAAGGTTTAATCGATTAAAACTTGAAATAATCGATTAAACCAGTAATAGACCCCTTTAATCGATTAAATCAAGTTATTAATCGATTAAAGTTGTAGTTAATCGATTATTTGATGAAATAATCGATTAATCCAGTGAGTAACTTATGATTTTGGACATCTTAGGTGCAAATAATCAATTATAACTTCAAATATTCGATTATTCCAGAGAGTTCATCAAATTTTTGAGGTTTAGACACATGATAATTTATTAATACCCTACATAATTGATTATAACATTACAACCATCCAAAAACTGTTTAATTAAGCAGAATTTAAGCTATTTCTAATATCCCTAAGTCTCTTCTAAGATCATAGAATCTATCCTTGGGAAGAGGCTTAGTAAAAATATCCGCTAATTGATGCTTTGTATCAACATACTCAATTTTATAGTTTCCTTTATTTATATGATCTCTCAAGAAATGATGTCTAATTTCTATATGTTTAGTCTTAGAGTGCATTACTGGATTCTTAGTAAGATTGATTGCACTTGTATTATCACACATCAAAGGAATATCATTTAGAAATATACTATAATCTTCTAGTTGTTGTTTCATCCATAAAATTTGAGCACAGCAATTACCAGCTGCAATATATTCAGCTTCAGTGGTGGATAAAGCAACACATGCCTGTTTCTTAGAATGCCAAGATACTAATGATGATCCTAATAAATGACAAGTTCCACTAGTACTCTTTCTATCTATTTTGCATCCACCATAATCAAGCATCGAATAACCTATTAAGCTAGGAGAAGCTTCAGATGGATACCATAAACCAAAACCAGTAGATCCTTTTAAATATTTTACAATTCTTTTTACTGTAGTTAAATGAGATTCTTTTGGACATGCTTGAAATCTAGCACACACACGAACATAATGCATAATATCAGGTCTACTTGCAGTTAAGTATAACAGTGAACATATCATACCTCTATACATAGATTGATTAATTTACAAACCTGATTCATCCATGTCTAAATAGCATGAAGTTCCCATGGGTGTGTTAGCTTCCTTTGAAGTGTCCATTCCAAACTTCTTGAGAATCTCTTTGCAGTATTTGGTTTGAGAGACAAAAATGTCATCTTTAAGTTGCTTGATTTGAAGTCCAAGGAAGAACGTTAATTCTCCCATCATAGACATTTCAAAATCTCCCTACATTATCTTAGCCAATTCTACACACAAAGAATTATCAGTTGATCCAAAAATGATATCATCAACATATACTTGAACCAATAAGATATGTTCTTTTACTTTCTTTATAAACAAAGTAGAATCAATTTTTCCTCTAGAAAAATCATTTGAAGTTAGAAAACTACTTAACCTTTCATACCAAGACCTAGGAGCTTGTTTCAAACCATATAATGCTTTCTTCAATTTAAAAATATGATTAGGATAATTAAAATCTTCAAATACATGGGGTTGCTCCACATATACTTCTTCTTTAATAAACCCATTCAAAAATGCACTTTTAACATCCATCTGATATAATTTAAATTTCATCAATGATGCATAAGCAAGAAGTAGGCGTATAGCCTCTAACCTGGCAACAGGAGCATAAGTTTCATCATAATCAATACCTTCCTCCTGACAGTAACCTTTGGCAACAAGTCTGGCTTTATTCTTTGTTATATTTCCATCTTCATCAAGTTTGTTTCTAAATACCCATTTTGTTCCAATTACTTGATGTGATTCTTCTCTTGGAATTAATTCTCAGACTTGATTCCTTTCAAATTGATTAAGTTCTTCTTGCATTGCTATGCACCATTGGTCATCTTTAAGAGATTCCTCAACATTTTTGGGTTCTATCTGTGACACAAAAGCTACAGACATGCATAAATTAGTCATATTTCTAATTCTTACCCCTTTTGAGATATCACCAATAATATTGTCCATTGAAAGTTCTCTTGGTGATTGCCATTCTTTAGCTAATTCAGTCAGTTGAGAAGGCTCATTTTCTTCCAAATACAATTCATCAAGAGCCTCTCTTATGTACTCATCATCACCTGCAAGTTCTTTATTTGACTCAAGAGGATTTCCCCCAAGGTCTACAATTTCATCAAAAGTAACATGTATAGATTCTTCAACATTTAAAGTTCTTCTATTAAACACTCTATATGCTTTGTTAGTTAGTGAATAACCTAAGAAAATGCCCTCATCGGCTTTTGAGTCAAATTTTCCTAAGTTGTCCTTTCCATTATTTAACACAAAACATTTACATCCAAATATTTTCAAATTAGCAACATTAGGCTTTCAACCATTTAACAATTCATAGGGAGTTGATTTTATAATTGGCCTAATGAGCATTTTATTCAAAACATAACATGCAGTACTCACAGCATCAGCCCAAAAATATTTAGGAACATTTGATTCATTTAAAATTGTTCTAGCAAGTTCCTCTAGTGACCTATTTTTTCTTTCAACTACACCATTTTACTGGGGAGTCCTAGGTGCAGAAAAATTATGCAATATTCCATTTTTCTCACAATAATTTTCGAACCTTTCATTTTGAAACTCACCACCATGGTCACTTCTTAAAACTTTAATTCTTAAGTCTTTCTCATTTTGAATTTGCTTTGCAAACTTCCTAAAGACCTTAAAAGCTTCACTTTTCAATGTTAAGAAAAATATCCAAGTATATCTAGAAAAGTCATCAACAATCACAAGAGCATAATAATTTCCACCAAAGCTTTTTATCCTAGAAGGACCAAATAAGTCTAAATGTAATAATTCCAAAGGTTTTGATGTGTAAATAACATTCTTTGATTTAAATGATGATTTTACTTGTTTACCTTTTTGACATGCATCACATAATCTATCTTTTTCAAATTTTAACTTAGGCAAACCAATAACTAAGTTCTTTGATATCAACTTGTTTAAATGAAGCATATTTATATGAGCCGCTCTCTTATGCCATAACCATGGGTTCTCTTCCTTAGCAACTAAGCATGTTATACTAGTATCATGTATACAATCCAAATCAATCAAATATATATTATTATGCCTTATGCCTTATGCCTTTCAGTGCTACATTTTAGGTATCTATCAAATGTATGGTACAAAACTTACTTTCAAAGATTACCTTGAATCCTTTGTCACAAAGTTGACTTATGCTTAGGAGATTATGCTTTAGCCCATCAACAAGAAGCACATCCTTAATCTCCAAAGTGTTTGCACCACCTATATTTCCAATTCCAAGAATCTTTCCTTTGTTGTTGTCCCCATAAGTTACATATCCTTGTTCTTTAGCTTTGAAACTCACAAATTTCGTTTTGTCTCCGGTCATATGTTTAGAGCATCCACTATCAAGACACCACATAGACTTCTTTGATTTGGAAGTTTCCTACAAAACAAGAACATAGTAAACTTAGGTCCCCATAACTTTTGGGTCCTTGGGGTTAGAGACAAACAATTCATTTAACTAAAGGAACCCAAATATATTTTCCTTTAGGAGCACCAAAATGTTTGATTTTACATCTATTTGAAGTATGACCATGTTTCATACAATAAAAACATGCTTTAGACGTAGCTTTTGAATATGATGCATTTCTAACAATAGATGTTTTAGTTCCTTTTTCAACCCATACTCTTCTATTTTTCACTTTAGTCTTTTTCAAGGGAATATGATGGTTTTCTCTATTTTGAGCAATAACAACTTTATCCTTATTATTACTTATTTCCTTCTCAGCTTTATCAAGCAAATGATTAAGTATATCAATATCATATTCATACTCTTTACATGATGCACATGCTACATGCTTATCATCTTTTTCATTTACACATACAATTTTCGTTTCTAAGGTTTCCTTTTCATCTAAACATGCAATTTTCGTTTTTAATGACTCCACCTCCTTTTCAGATCTATTTAAACTATTTTTCACAGCTTTGTATTCATTTTTCAAGTCCTTAAAAGCATTAAACAATTCATTATATGCATTTTGTAATTCATCAACATTATTTTCATCATCACTTTGAAGATGAGTCGGAATCACTTACCTCAAAATCGGAAGATATATTATCATTTTCCATTAAGCAAATATTAGCTTCTATTGCCAAGCGATGTAGGCTTTCTTCTTGAAGAACTTTTTGCCTTTGTTATCTTCATTCTTCTTGTTTGGACACTCGGTTTTCACATGTCCTGTTTCACCACAACCATAGCATTTGATATTTAAGGAAGTATTTTCTCTTACCTTTCCCTTATCTTTGAATGGATGTTTTCCTTTGGCTTTCATGAATTTAGTAAATTTCTTAATCATGAGACTCAATTCTTCTTCATCATTCTCCGAGTCTTCTTCTTCCTTTTTACTTTTACCTTTGAAAATTTCAGTTTTGAAGGCTAAGTTCCTCTTTTGGTGTTGACCTTCTTCATCATTTAGCCTTCCTAGTTCTAGCTCATGTTCTCTCAATTTTCTAAAGAGTGCCGCCACAGACATTGTGGCAAGGTTTTGTGACTCCGTGATAACCGTCACTTTAGGTTGCCATTTCCTATCCAAAGATTTCAAAATTTTTACGTTTAATTCATCAACATAAAAAATTTTACCTAATATAGTGAGATGGTTCACAATGTGTGTGAAATGCTTTTGCACGTCAAATATCGTTTCTCCTTATTGCATTCAGAACATCTCATATTCTTGGATTAGAGAATTTTTCCGTGCTCTCTTAACATTATCGGTACCTTCGTGGGTCACTCTCAACATTTCCCACATCTCTTGAGCACTTTTACAAACGGAGATTCTGTAAAACTCATCAAGGGTTAACGCAGATGAAATAATATTTCTAGCCCTAATGTCAAATTGAGCTTTTCTATTTTCGTCCGCCGTCCATCTAGAAAATGGTTTAGGAACATCTACTCCATTTTCAGAAACTTTAGGAATATAGGGACTGTTTAAAATAGCGTCCCAAACACCTCTATCAACAGACTCTAAAAAAATTTGCATTCTAACTTTCCAGAAAGGATAATTTTGACCCGCAAAAAGTGGGGGTCTATTGATAGAAGCACCCTCGGGAAACGTTTGATTTTGTCTGGCCATTTTCGAAAAATTTGAATGACTATTAAAGCAAGCTCTGATACCACTTGTTAGAATCGCGTAGTGGAATGTTTGCGTGAACGGCCGGCCCGCCAGCCCGCCAGCCCGTCATAATATGGTAGGGCGGGTTGGTGTTTTCAGCCCACTAGCCCGCTTTGGCCCGCCCCGCCAACCCGTCGGGCCAACCCGCGGACGGGGTGGGCCAGCCCGCGACCTGCCTAATTAATATAAAAATAATTTTTTAATATAATAAAATTAATTATAAAAATAATATATAAAGTTAAAAATTTTAAAAAAATAATTAAAAATGTTTCACTCTCACAGAAAATATTCTCCTTACTCGAAATATAACCTTCTGTCTCCTGCTGTCCTTGTTCTTCCTAAACAATGATTATTTGTATCCTTATTACTTGAATTAAAGGTGTAAGAATTACTCAACTAAGAATAATGTGAAGTTTTATCAAATAAAAAAGATATAGATATTTGAATTTTTCAATATAAAAACTATAAATTTTATAATTTTTAACGTTATATATATATATATATATATATATTATTTATTATTATGTAAATTTTATTATTGTTCTAAATTATAATTTAGAACAATAATAAAATTTACATAATAATAAATAATATATATATATATATATATTAAATTATTGACAAACAAATAATAATCATATTATTAAATTTATTAAAAAAATTTATTTTAAAAAATAAATTATTTTTTTCTAAATTATGGTGGTTCAGCTCGCAAACCCGCCCCTTGGCGAGACGGACCAAGGTCTACGACTCGTCATCACTATAACGAGTCAGCCCGCCCCGCTCCGCTTATGGCAGGCCAAAGGTGGGGCGGGCCAAAACGGGACGGGCTGACCCGTTTTGCCATCCCTAACAAAAACCCTTGGTATCACAACATCAAGCGATACCTCACAAAGGGTGAATATCCTGAGGAAATCAATGATAATGACGAAAGGACCATCCGAAAGAGGGTTGCAGGGTTTGCAATGATTGGAGAAATCCTTTATAAAAAGAATTTTGACTCCACTTTGTTAAGGTGTGTGGATCACGAGGAGACTCAAACTCTAATTAAGGAAATCCATAAAGGAGCCTTCGGGACTCACGCGCCAGGGTATGTCATGGTAAAGAAGATCCTAAGGGCAGAATATTTCTGGTCCACAGTGGAAGGCGACTGTCACTGTGACACCTTTACTACCAATATTCACTTTATTATTATTTATTACTTATTATTGGTTACTCTTAGTATTTGATTACCAATACACACTCGTAGAAGTAAGGTACACAATAAATAGAACATACACTTAGTGATTAATATACATATCATTCATAAGTATCAAGTATAACCAGATGGTAAATATACACAAAGTCATCCCAAAATATACCTAATAAGGGTTCACAAGACCAGATCAGACAAACTAACTATACAAACTAACTAAAAAGGAGATATATTTCAAACGTCCACTAAAATGAAGTATCTCTTGTAGCACTGTAGTGGTGTCCGATCAAGTCCTCTACTTAGTACTTGCAGTGATTGTATTTAAACTTTACTTGGAGATGATATCGGGGATGAATTGTGTTTAACGTCACCTATGCAAACATTTCATAACAACAATACATGCACAGAAAGGGTAAGACAACTTTATATTCACTTAGAGCATGCAAATAACATTGAGTTAATTAGAAACTACATATACAAACATACTAGCAATCAACACACAAATGATATGATATTATGAATGCAATGTATCCACTAATCTTTTCTAGGACACATCCTAGTATGCAAGACCATGGGGATCCCAAAACCACTTTCTTTCTTCTTCTTTTTTTTCCGAGAAGGATCAGGAGTTTCATTGGAACCTCTCACCGCCTCACGGTACTATACTCATAATTACTTGTCCAGCTCAACTGATCATGAGAAATCCTAGGGCTTTAGTCAAGATAATCAAGCTTGGTAGTGAAAGTCTAACAGCTTAGGTAGCGAGCCTAAGCCACATATGAGCTCGATCACACTCAATCATCCCCGAGGTTAGCATGGAACCGACCCTAATTTTCCATATCCTCCTCATACACTCAATCTCTGACTCATGAACATGATGCATGACTTATCATAACTTCTTCACACTCTTTCAACTTTGTTTCACCTCATTATACTTAAATCACGTCTTAACTTCTTCCAAAATAATACTAGGCTATTTCTTAAAAAACATTTGACAGACTCTGCCCTATAAATCGGACATTCCCAAAAAAATTTTAACACTTGCAAAATAATCAGAAACAGCGCAGAACACTTCTACTTTACACAAAACCATCTTTCCACCTCATCATACTCATCATCACTCAAAATCATAATTTTCTCAATTTTAATTTATTTTTCTTAAATAATAATAATAATTGCAAATAATTTCCTCAAAATTATTAAAAATTCATTTTCACTTACAATTAATTGTTTTCTACTAAATCAACATTATTCCAATACTTTTGAAAAATATTTATTAATTAAATAAAAATATAAAAATTTACTTCATAACTAAATTTTAAAATTCAATTTAATATATCTTAAAAGTTATTTTTCTTTCTCACATAGTTCATTTCTCACACCTTTCCTCCATTCCACCAAATTATACAATGCTATTCTACATGCTAATCCATCTTAACAAAAACACTCCACAATAATTTTCTACTTATCATGCTTTATAACATACATACAATATATCTGAATAATCAATTTAAAACAATTATCATAATACTAAACATAGAAATAGGCTAATTCTGAATCTAAATTCATCAATAAAACATATAAAATTACTAATGATTAAGCAATAGATTCAAACAACAATCATGGATGCCTTATAATCATACAAGGTTCCATACACTCAAGTTGCTTCATTTAGGAGCCACAAAATTCACATTATCCTAAAACTTTAAAAATTCATCAAAAATAGAAACAACAATCCAATAATTCCAAATAAATTTCTAATTAACTTAGAAGTAAAGGGACTTCTTCCTAATGCTATTTCAATGCAAAAGTGAACCATAAAAGTGATATTACCCCTTACCTTATGTTGTAACTTGGTGAAGAGCAACTCTTGATCAAATAATCTAACAAGTCTTTGGGTCTCCTCGTTGCACCTCTAAGTAACCTCCTACATGCCAATTAAATATCCCAATTAAGTCCTTAATTCCAACCATATTAGACCTCTAAAATCTCACCTCCTTCATAGCCTAAAATTCTAAAGTTCAAGACTATGGTTCTTTGAGTTATAAAATCATTTCTAGGGCCTAAATTGATGCTAATCGAAGTAATACAAGTGGAAGAGAGTAATGCAAGTAATACACTTAGAGTAAGAAGAATCCTAATAACAAATATGGACAAGGTTTAGTATTTCGGAATTTTCTAGAGTTATATAAGTTGTTTTGGCATGAGGTCTGAGCCAAAATTTCAATAACTTAATTACCTACAATATTTATGAAAGAAATAAATTCAAATACCCTGTAGAATAAATGCATTTTTTCAGTTTGCAGTGATTGTTTCCAACATGGCTCAACTATAATAACACTCTGAACATGCCTTAGTAATTTGACTATAACTCATGCTACACATAAGCTATTGAGATGAAACAAATTTCTAAATTTTGGGAATATAATTTTCTACAACTTTTATGAAGTAATCAAGTCCTAACTTCACACGTATCAATCCCAGTAATTCAAAAACTGAGGCTATTGAAACAGGGCAACCTCTTAACGTCTTAGCTAGAAAACTTGACAATAAAATTGACCTAACTCGAGCTACAAATATCCGTTTGATGTGAAACAAGTTTCTAAATTTCGATAACTTAAAGGGATACAACTTTCATGAAGACACCAATTCCTAATTTTATTTACACAAGTCCCAGAATTCAGTAAACAGTAACCTATGAATTAGGATTCTTAAGGTTTTTAGCTTAACTACTTCTAATCCTCAATTCTAAGCATTATTCTAGTGTCTTAGGTGTAAAACCTACAATAACACTTTTCCCGCTCCCATTCAAGCTCAGCCAAGTGAGGATAAAAATTGAAAATGCACCGTTTTGAAAAATAATAAAATCGTAGAAATGTAGAGGAGATTGAGAGTAATTCACTAGTATAAAATATGTTTTCCACGTCGTCATTTAACGTCGGTTAAAGCTAAGCCGACATTAAATACACTTTCAACGTCGGTTTTTAGTCAACCGACGTAGAAAGTATTTTCCACGTCGGTTTCGGATGAACCGACGTGGAAAGTATTTTCACCCAAAAAGTCACTTAAGTTAGAGAATTGTCACTTGTAAGATTCAAACCCAGTATTTTATAGTTGAAAGCCGATACTCCAACCACTAAACTACTATAATTTCCCGATAATAATTTACAAATAAATTATATTTATATACAAATAAATATATATCCGCGTAAATATATATTTATTTGTATATATTTTCTGGAAAGTGTTTTTATTTTTTTCAGTCAAAAATTGACTTAAGTTAGAGAATTGTCACGACGAGATTCAAACCTACTATTTTAGAGTTGAAAGTCGATACTCCAACCACTAAACTACTATAATTTTCTAATATTAATTTAGAAATAAATTATATTTATATACAAATAAATATATATCCGTGTAAATATATAAATACAAATATATTTATATATTTTGATATATTTATATACATTTATATATTTATATATTTATATATTTATATGTTGAATGTGAGGGTGCGCTCGAGGGTGAAAGTGAGATTGACTCTCGCTTGAGTGAAAATACGTTAAAGCTCACGGAAATTCACTCGCTCAAGCATTACTTGAGCGAAAATTTGTATTTTTCGTTTGAGCGAATGACACGTTTCCCAAATTTATTTTATATCATTATATAAATAGATTATAAAGATTATTCTCTCGTCATTAAATTACAAACTCATATAAAGAGACCCGCTCACAAATTTGGCATCAAATTTTGAAAACCCACTTGACACACACTTTCACATTCGAGCGTGTTCTCACATCCAATGTTTAAATATTTAAATATATAATTATATAAATATATCAAAATATATAAATATATTTGTATTTATATATTTATATATTTACCCGGATATATATTTATTTTTATAAAAATATAATTTATTTGTAAGTTATTATCGAGAAAATTCTAGTAGTTTGGTTGTTGGAGTATCGCCTCCAACTCTAAGCGATCTGGTTCGAATCCGCTTTGCTGATTTCTTTCTCTATCCTGAATACGAACTTGCTACTTTCGTCACATCACTCACTTGCTTCCTTCTAGCTCTCTTTCTCTTTAGCTTTTGCTATTGGCCTGGTGCAATGGATAGCTCGTGTCCCTCCCCCGAGGTTCACTCACTTGCTTAGGTGTATCTAGTAACTCTCCTTCTTGTCGTTCCTGTCCCACTATCGTAGGTCAGTCACTAATCTTTCAGTTAATTAAGACAAGTCTTTGGGTACCTTGAATCACCCTTCCCCTTCGCCATTAAGGTGCTCACTCCTTGGGTAAGTGCTCCCCTCTTCACACTTTGCTGCCCCGTCAATACGCCTTTGAGGGGCTTCCCTCGGGGCAGTACAAGAACTAATCTGAAAGTTCGATACGAGAGAAAGACCCCACCCAAGGTCTTCCTCTCTCCACTTCACTTAGCTTACAGTTAATAAAGAGTAGTTCATGTTAATTAAATAAATCTACTCAACAATTAGCGTATGTAGTTGTAGTTAAAGTAACCTTGGAATCCTTTATAGACATCATTTTGTGGGAAATTAACACTGAGATGATGAAAAAGATAGATCGGTGTGTCATTGGTCTTTCATTCGTAGTGGGATAAACTAAATAAAATAAGTGAAGGAGACCCACATGCCCACTTCTCCTTCCCCGCCCCATTTCTGGGACGGGCCTTGCTTGGGTACTTCCATGTATACTGCTTGACCCATCCAATAGCTATTTGCGTATAAAGAATCGGTTATGCACTCACTAACTATCTATTTTCATTGATAGTTGTAATTCTTCTTGCATAGAGAAAACTTTATCCTAAAGAAATATATGAGAAAGAGATGAAAGCATTGCTCCGAAAGAAAGAGAAATGATCTGGTTCTTCATCTTTATACTATAACCTCTCCGCTGCAGGGACTAATCCCAAATGTAAATAAGATGGCAACTGCTAGTCCTAAGCTAACACCGACAAGAATAGATTTATTAGATATCGGCATTTCTATATCAATATCCATAAAGGGCTTCTCTTGAGCAAATGCCTGTGACAACGCCCTCAACTAAAGTCATCTTATTAAAGCCCGGTTGAACATGAACATCCGAGTTAGTAAAGAAGGCATCATAACTTTCGATAGGACTAAAGAGGGGTAATAATCCTTCACTAGGTATAGTCATACCATCGCCAAAAATGAAACCATACCATACCGTACAACCAATACCCATATGCACCAGGATTATGAATCGACCGTAATACCCCTCATGAAACGTTATAGCTTCAACCAAGATACGAGATGCCAACGATGGCATCATATTACTAACCGAGTCAGAAAGACCCTTTAACTTTAGTAATGGAGTGCTAAGACTTCCTTTTGTTAAGGATAATCCTAGGTTATCTCTTAACTTTCTTAATCCCACTAAGCTATCCGGAGTTCGGAGATCTTTGATTAAGAATTCCCCTTGTCCTGGCATAAAGCGAAAGTCAAACGACAGTAATTGGCTTACGTATATCAATAAATGGCGCTTTTGTCAATTCTATCACTTTCTGAGTAAACGACGAAGGATTAGTACGAACCTTAAATCTTTCTAAAATAGCTGCAGTAGATGAAAAATTAGGAAGTATATTAGGATTCTTAAAGCTAGCACTAGAACTAGAACCACTAACATACAGATTCTGAAATCGATCAGTTAAATAGAAAATATCATTGTTCTTCTCCACTAAATTAACTACATCATTGAAAGTAGTTTTGTTAAAAATACTTTTCATGGAGGTTTAGTGCAGTAGATGAAAAATTAGGAAGTATATTAGGATTCTTAAAGCTAGCACTAGAACTAGAACCACTAACATCTCTTCTATCATTCAAAGACAGATTCCGAAATCGATCAGAAAATATCATTGTTCTTCTCCACTAAATTAACTACATTATTGAAAGTAGTTTTGTTAAAAATAATTTTCATGGAGGTTTAGTGTGTTTTGTTTTGTCGGGCAGATGAATGATTTTTTTACACGGAGGATATCTCTATCCTAATGTTGTTCGCACCTTATACCACTTCCTTTTTTCAGGGCAAATCCGTGTTCATCACAGGCTCTGCTGGGATTGGTAAAACCCTATTGCTTGAGGAAATTAATGACTGAAAAAATGACCTATCTGTGATTTTGCCATACAATAAGATCCAATTTGTTTGGACTCGTTACCATTACCTTGAGTGAGGCCGAACGTGTACACCTTTTTTTTTTGTTATGAAGATGTGATCTTATCCACCGATGGGTCTTGTTCTAAGCCCAACCCTCTCGTCTTAGGGTAGGATATCCAGAAACCTTAAATCACGGGAACTTCCGCTTTTTGGTGGACAACCTATGTTGGGCTGACTAAGCCCACTATCCTACCTGGTACATCAATCAATCTCTCATAAACCCCTAAGCGGAATCTATTAAGCTGAATCCATATGGGGCCTTGCATTAGGCCCAAAATTCCTTGTAACGCTCTAAGAGGGTAGTGAGGCTTAGATTCAAGAGAGTTCAACCTGCATTGGGCTTTAGTTACTTCATCTGGCCTCTTTTCAATAGTAAGAAGCCAAGTTCAAAGAATCGAAAATAGGATGGGTCTTTGAATAACTCTAAATAAGAAGCATCACATAAAAAATAAAAGGGAATTCCTACGAGATATCAATCTCGTTTACATTCATCCATTTGAATTGAATGTATTTCATAACCTGCCATTGCATCGCTTTCAAGGTAAACGGACCAACCTCTCGAAATCCAAACTAAGGAAAGCATGGGCCTCTCTCTCTCAAGAGGTTGAATTGGTAACGGCATTGGCTATTTGCCATCCGTCCACAAATCATCTGAAAAAGTGGGTCGATTCCCCCACCAAATGTTTAATCACTTGTTCAATCCTTTCTTGAAAGAGATGCTCATCTGCTCTGGTTAGCTCAGTAGAGTGGTAGGCGAAATCCGTCTCTCTTTATAGATATAGAATAGGCGGCTAGTAACTTCTTACTCGTGTAGTGAGAAAAACCTTCTTTTCTTCATGGCCTCCTTTATTTAGATTTAGTTCAATCACGAGTTTAAGGTTTGCGATAGATGTTGCCTTTCTTGGATAAACGATCTCAAATCGTTTTTTTTTTTATTTAATTTAAGCATATCTGTGAAAAATTTTTATTTTTTTAAGTCATTTGTCCCTGGCATCTTATCTTCGGTTGGAAGTGCAAGGCAGCAATCGATATCTGTATTTGTATAAATAAATAGAAGAGATGTTTTTTGCTTTGTCTTTTAAGCCGGATCTAGAATGTATTGGTAAGGATCTCTCCCATGTCTATTTGGAAGGCTGACAGCTGAGCTAGACAAGCAACTGTCGTAATAACTATAAGAAAAGAAAAGAAAGGCAGTCGCAGCTAGATCCAGGTTAATCTAACTCATGTGCTATTCACTCCATTCTGAAATCATAGGTAGCTACTTCCTTCCAATTGAACTACCCGTCAGCTACACATCGATTAGCCTAACTCTTCCTTCGAATGCAAAACGGGATTTAGTTCCGGATCTAATCCCATTCAAAGAGACAAGCAGTGATCCGGGTGCATACAGGCCATTGCCTTCTCAATCCTAAGAAATAAATGACGGGATGAGTTAAAGCACTATCAGACTGAATACAAGGTATTCTTAGTCTTCCATGAACTCAATACCAACTCTACTTATCCTTATCTGGGTATGCCTTCGGCTTCCTCAGGGGCTACTACTTCCAGGGAAACCTTTGGCTAGGATCCTAGCAGCAACTTCACTCCTAACTGTCTCAGTATGTGTTAGAAAAAGGAAAGGAAGCGGGGAAGAGTTTAGCAGCAGGAAACTAGGGCTAACTCGGGAGTGCCTGCCTTGGTAGCATCTGGTCGCGAAGGTGAATCTCTTTCTCACTTACTCCGCATCCTTGCTCGTCGAAAGAGGAAGAATAGCGGATTTAGTGACATAAACTATTCAAGTGAGAGGAATTCTATTAGTATTTTAGGAAGGATAGGAAAGATAGTTTGATGTTTAGTAGTGAGATTTGTGTAGAAAATAATTTTTAGAAAGAGATGGATAAATAGGAGAAGGTTTGTATGAGGGAAGATAATAATTGATGTTAGAAGTGTTACAAGATATATAGTAGCTTGTATTAGATTTTTCACACAACCAAAGACTCCCTTCATGCCTATTTATAGACTTTACTTATAAGATTCTAGAATTTTCTATTAATTTCATTGTTTCTATACTATTATATTTCTACACATTTCTTCTTTTTTTTCTTTTTCTAGAATCATGTTGTAGCTTCTACTAGTACACATATGTTTTCTACATAATTTTAGAAGTTTTACATAATTCTAGATTTTTTTAATTCTAGAATTATTTATCTTCTACTTTCAAACATTTCTAGAATCTTCTAAGGATTCTAGATATTACTCATATGTAATTCCTAATTCTAGTAACATCTAAGATTTTATATTCTAGATCTTTCTAGAATTTGTATCATCTTTCAACACTCCTCCTTGATGCAAATTCTTATAACTCCAAGCATGAAACGTAATTGTTCAAACTTGGCTCTTGGTAGTACCTTGGTAAATATGTCTGCAATTTGATCTTCTGTAGTGCAGTACTCAAGTTAAATTTGTTTAGTCGTTTCAGCCTCTCTGATGAAGTGATATTTAATAGCTATATGTTTTGTTCTTTGATGATGAATAAGATTCTTCGTCATTGTTATTGCTGATTTGTTGTCGCAATAGATAGTAGTTGGTCCATCTTGTGGTTCGCCTATTTCTTCAAGTATTCTTCGTAGCCATATTGCTTGACTTGTAGTTTCAGCAGCAGCTACGTATTCTGCTTCAGCTGTTGATTGTGCCACAGTTGCTTGCTTTTTTGATGATGCCCATGAGAAAAAACCTGATCCAAGTGAGAAGGCGTATCCTGACGTACTCTTTATGTCGTCTATTGATCCTGCCCAATCACTGTCGGTGTAGCAAATCATCCTTGAGTTGGTCATGGTCTTGTACCATATACCAAACTCTCTTGTGCCTTGCAGATACCTTAAAATCCTTTTTCTTGCTCCATAGTGAATCGACTTGGCTTTTGCATGAATCTTGACGGAAGACTTGTAGCATACATAATTTACGGTCGTGTAGGCTGTGAGATATAGAAGGCTTCCGATCAAACTCCCGTATCGTGATACATCTACTACAGTGCTCCATCATCTTTCTTTAGCTTTTCGTTTACCACCAAAGGAGTAGTGACAGGTTTACATCCAGTACATCTTGAATCTCTTTAGTAGAGCTTCGAGTATATTTCTTCTGAGAGATAAATATTCCTTCTTTTTGTTATATCACCTCTATCCCGAGGAAGTAGTTCATCAAGCCAAGATCAGTCATTTCGAATGTTTTCATCATATCTTCTTTGAATTCTTTCATCATTTCCTTATTATTTCCTGTATAGATGAGATCATCAACCTATAAGGAGACAATGAGATTATACTGACCTTGTGTCTTGTTATAAAGTGTTGGCTCACTCTTGCTCCTCCTAAATCCTTGATCGATAAAATATTTATCAATCTTACTATACCATGCTCGAGGAGCTTGCTTCAGGCCATATAGAGCTTTTCTTAGTCTTAGTACTTTTCCTTCGTGGCCTTTGTTGATGAAGCCTTGTGGTTGCTCAACATAGATCTCTTCTTCAAGTGTTCCATTGAGAAAGGCGATTTGACATCCAGTTGATGGATGTTCCAACCTTTTGTGCAGCAAGGGCTATTAAAGCTCTAATTGTATCCGAGCGAGCAAGCTGGAGCAAAAGTCTCATTGTAGTCGATCCCAGGTTGTTGTGAGTATCCTTTTGTGACCAATCTTGCCTTATATTTTTGTATGGTTCCATCAGGGTTAAGCTTAGTTTTATATATCCATTTTACTCCAATGATATCTTTTCCGTGAGGACAGTCCACAAGCTCCCAAGTATTATTCTTCTCAATCATTTTGATTTCTTCTTCCATGGCCTTGACCCATTCTTCTTGCTTTGAAGCTTCTTCATAGCAGGAAGGCTCAATGATGGCCATGTTACAAGTTTCATATATATCTACCAAAGATCTTACACGTCTTGGTGTAGACTCTGGTGAAGTATATTCTTCTTCTTCTTCTTGTGGAGGTGGAGAAAGCATACTTGGATCTCCTGTTTCTTCTTCAGGTTGTTGTACTGGAACCAGGATGTTGCTTCTAACAACTTTTTCTTCTTCCCAATTCCAAAAAGCATTTTCATCAACCTCAACATCTCGACTGATGACGAGTTTCTTTGTTTGTAGGTTGTAGACTCGATAGCCTTTTGATTGTTGGTTGTATCCCAAGAATATTCCTCTTATAGTTTTGTCTTCAAGCTTATGCCTCCTCTGATCAGGAACATGTATGTAGCAAATTGATCCAAATATTCGTAGGTGTTTAGCTGATGGTTTTCTTCCACTCCAAGATTCAATAGGAGTCTTGTTTTGAACTGCCTTAGTTGGACATCTATTGAGTATATATACAGCAGTGTAAACTGCTTCTGCCCAAAACGTATTTGGCAAGCCTTTCTCCTTCAACATTGATCTTGCCATCTCCATGACAGTGCGACTTTTTCTCTCTAAGACACCATTTTGTTATGGAGAATATGCGACTGTAAGTTGTCGCTCAATACCTTCATCCTCACAGAATTTATCAAATTGGTGGGAGGTGTACTCTTTGCCTCGATCGCTCCTGAGAACCTTTATCTGTTTTCCGCTTTGCTTTTCGACAAGGGCTGTAGACCCCAAATCTTGCCCGGCCTCAGAATAAAGTCAGAAAGCTTCCTATTTGAAGACGGCCAAAGCCTAACAAGCCACTAGGAGAGACTATTAGGCCCCCGTATTAAGATAGGAAGGTTTTTGGCCCGAAAAATAAAGTTTCTCGCCCTGAAGGGACGAGACCGCCGTCTGGAAGGAACAGACCGTCGTCTCGTCTCAACGCCAGGACGAGACCGCCGTCTCGACTTTCCAGACGGCGGTCTCGATTCCGGCAAAGGTCGAGACGGCGGTCTGGATTTTCCAGACGGCGGTCTCGACTCTCCGCCTAGGCGAGACGGCGGTGCGGATTTTCCGGACGGCGGTCTCGACCCCTGTCGAAGGAAACGGCGGTCTTGACTGTCGAGCGCGAAAAACTATAAATAGGGGCTCTCCCCCCTCATTTCCACGAGAGAATTCACGAGCTCTCCCTTCTCTCTAGACTTTCTCTCTCTAAGAATCCCTCAGAAGCATTTTCGGAGACTCGAGTGTCTTTAGGAGCATTTTTGAGCGTTCTAAATCTTCTTTAGGATCCCTCAGACGCATTTCGGAGTTTTCCGAGAGTTTGTAGAGTGAAGGGTTGCCAAAACGCACCCTCTCTTTAAAGAAATATAAAAGCTTGCTTTGGAGGTGCATATTCTCCCTCTCTATTTATTTTACCGCCATTTAAATTACGCAATAGAAGCTAGGGCCATGTAGTCATAAATTTAAATACAGTGTAATAAAAGGGTAAAAGCGCTATTTTTTCTAGTTTAATTATTTATTCAAATTAGCCTGACCTATCATAGGGAACCCGAAAGGGCGTTGTAAAGGAACTAACACTTCCTTTACACGTAACTAACTCCCTTACCCAACTCTGGTTCTAATGACCAAAGTTGGTTTTCGAAAACCAACGCCTTTTTAAACCCCTTTTCCGATGTTTATGGTAAAAATATCGGTGGCGACTCTATAGAACCCTACTAAATAAATCCCTGGGATAGCCCGGTTATCGGACAACTCAGGGATACTTTTGAAAACCTCGCCCCTAGGTTAGCCCGGTTATCGGACAACCTAAAGGCGTTGTAACCACCAATAAAAAATGCGAAAATCGAAGAAGAGTCGAAAAACCATCGCATCGCTCCGACCACCTCCTTTTTGACGGCGGCGACAGATAGCGACTCCACTGGGGAAGCCTAGAGAGTTGATCCCATTTAGTGATGGGCTGGCTTAAAAATAATTAAACCAAGAAAATGACGCTTTTACCCTACCTTGTATTATAACATGCTTTATTGTTTGGCTTTCAAATAACTGTTGCTTGTTTACACTTCCGCAATTGATTGAAATATAAATTGCACACAAAACCCTTGCACACTACGGTTCCCTCTATACCCGGGGGCAAGTGAGATAACCATAGGGAGTGGGTGGCGAGTACGGTTCGGCTGCGGTTAGGGCCTTGTGCCCACCGGTGTGATCGGAAACCACCACTCAAGGTGATAACCTTCCTCTTTTGGCAACAAGACCGACTCGGCCTTAGTGCTGAGCATGGTTGGACGAGCTGGAGAGTGGGGACCCTATAATGGGGGCACCTTGGGGGCCTTAGCCTGGTGAGAACAGTTAGAACCTACCCTGTCCAATGCACTTTTCTGCAGGAAAACCCTACCTCGTGATAAAAACGAAGTCTCGCCTGTTCGGGGATGATTGAATTATGTGTGCATATGATTGTTGCATTTGTATGTTGCATAGCATAAACAAACAACAGAACAAAATCACAAAAAATAATTTTCACAAATAAACACCCTTATCTCGGACAGTCTGCCTTTTAGCTAGCCTGGTTTCAGGTTCTTTGTAAGCTAAGTAGCCACACGGTTCAGACGGAAGAGATAAGGGACGATAACTACTCTTTCGCATAAAGCCATATTTTATCTTGGACGAGTGTGCCTTTTAGCTAGCCTGGTTTCGGGTTCTTTGCAAGCTAAGTAGTCACGCGAGTTCAGACAGAAGGGATAAAAGGCTATAAAATAAATAAATAAAAAATATATAAAATAAAAAAATCCATTTTTCCAAAATTCGCAAATAGGACCTAGTCCAAAAATATTGCATTCATAAAACATTCATATAGATAGTTTATTCTTCCAAAAAAAATAAAATACATAAAAATACCACACATCATGTAGAAAAAACATGATAAAATAGCAAAATAAACACTCACATTCATACAATAAACATCATCTTCATCAAAACATACATTTTGGTTTTAGAAAATGGAGGGGACAAGTAGACAAGTGGGGAAGGTGGATATTCTCCGAAGCCATGCTGACAAGCTAGAACGGCTTAGTGCAACGATGCCACCGGAGGTCCGAGCCGAGTTTGAAAAGTCCTATGGACGAATTCTGGACCTCCTGAAGATCGGTGTCGATCAAGTCTTCCTCGAGGTACTAATTCATTTTGGAACTCAAGTCTGCGGTGCTTTGAATTTCCGCGGTTCGACATGGTACCTACCCTAGAGGAGTATGAAACAATGTTGAAATGGCCCAAATCAGTGGGGTTCATATCCGCCATGAGGCATATACTCCTGCGGCACCGATCGCTGCCCTTATCCATCTACCATACAGACAAAGTACCTCGATAGGAAGAGGGAACACCCGGGGATGGAGAGTATCGATGTTAGAAGACCACCTGTCCTACACTGGCTGAAAGGGCGAGTGGGTTGCCTTCAATAAAACCCTGGCATTATTAATCTTCGGAACGATCCTGTTCCCCTTCCACCTCGACACGGTTGATCAAGCCGTCATGGACGCTTTCTTCGCTTGGGACGTGAACTCGAAGAGTCCCACTGCTCGCTATTTTTGCCGACACCTTGCTCTCGGTAGATTTCTGCCGTCAGAAGCAAGGGAGAACACTCCGCTGCTGCTCTCCGTTACTTTATGTGTGGAGCATCACGCACCTTTACGCCTCCAGTCACATGGGGATATTCCCCGACCCATTGAGAAGCTTCTCCAAAATCCCCCTCCAACGACGCCTGACTATAGAATGGAGGGATGAGTTAGAGCAAAAGGACGCCAATAGCATATCTTGGGTCTACCCTTGGTTCCGACCCGGCCCAGTTCTCGTCAGATGTGGGAGCTATCTGAATGTACCCTTGATAGGACTTAGGGGTTGCATAGCATACTCACCTAGAGTAGCTATGAGGCAACTCATGAGGACTCAAACCATTATCGCCCGAGGGGAACTCGGAGGGCTGTGCTTCTTTGGAGACCCATGCACAATCACCAACTCACTAACCGTGAGGAAAGCATGGGAGAAGCCAGTCTACATGGGAGACAGAGAGCTAGGAAAAGCTCGGGTGACTGTCACCAGTGACTATGAGGCATGGAGGAGAAGGAGAGAGATGGCCCGACCATCCACCACACCCGCGCCAATCGCCAACAAAGAAGAGCTGCAGGCACAAGTCAATACCTTGACCCAGAGGGTAGAAATAATGGGAGCCCAGATAAGGGCCCTTGAAGAAAAAGAACAAGCCTCTATCCTCACGATTGACGGTCTACAAAGGCAAGGCAAGAAAAAGGATCATGAAATAGAACGCCTCAAGGACCAATGTGCGGACGCTAACGAACAAGCTATCCGAGCATCCAAAACTGCCAGAACCAGTTCGGATATCCAAGCTGCAGGAGATAACCGCCAGGTCAGCACACCTTGAGGCGGAATCAGCTCAGCAGGCCCAAAGGATCAAGGAGTTGTCAGAAGGGCTCCTCCAGGCTCAGATAGATCTCCGCCAAGAGCGAGAGAACAATAGAAAATTGAGCAGAAGTCTCTATGAGCTACGCATTAAGGAAAGAAGCGGGCTAGCTCAGTATGACCAAGTACTTCAAGAAAAGGACCAAGCTGTTGCAAAGCTTGATGAACTACAAGCCTTGGTCATACATCAAGAGGCAAAGATCAGGGAGGCTCAACAATACAGCGAAGAAATGAGCCAAGCGATCCACAAGCAAAGTGAAGCGCTCGCTCACCATGTCCGGGAAGCTGAGAGAGAATTACAAAGAAAACAAGACCTGCCTGTGGGTTTCTTTAGGCTTTTCCGTTTTTGCCAAAAGACGCTTCGCAGTATGGAATAGGAGAATGTACACCTTTCATAGAATTAATGAAATCTTTTTCTTTATTCAGCACTTGTCTACTTGCATACATGAGCATGCATTTGCATATTTAATTTCCCTCCTTCACGCTTAATAAATAAGATAATAAAAAGGAAGGATTAACTAACACGTCTTCCAACTCAGAAGAATGGAGAGAAAGCCACTCCTAATAAAGCTCACCCCAACGGTCGAATCACCGCAAGAGGGAAATAAACCTCGGCCGTTGGTCCTCAAAGATAAAGAAGAGGGGGCAAGGACGCCAGTGCGACTTTTTATGCCACGTCCTTTCCCCTACGAATCAAATAAAGCTGTACCGTAGAGATATGGGAAATCTTCACCAATAAAAGAAGAAATAACAAACATAGGCGGCATCGAGGGCACAACTAGAAGTCGAAGAATCTACTCCCCCAAGGACACACAGGAAAATGTCCTTCAAAATAAAGGAAAAAATAAAAAGACCGAAGAAGAAAAAGAAAATAAAGAATCCAAGGAGGAGACAGAGGAATTACTCCAGTTTATAAGGCAAAGTGAGTATTCCATTATAGACCAGCTCAATCGCACACCTGCAAAGATCACGTTGCTATCTTTAATAATGAGCTCGGAACCACACCGGAACGCCCTGCTGAAGGTCTTGAGCGAGGCGCATGTACCGCATACAATATCCCAAGAAAAGGTTGAGAGGATCGTCGGTCACATCACTGCAAACGATCACCTCACCTTCACAAAGGAAGAACTCCCCCTAGAGGGGTCAAACCACAACAAGCCCTTGCATATCTCAGTTAAATGCAAGGAATATCTCATTGCTAAGGTTCTTGTGGATAACGGGTCGTCCCTGAACGTGATGCCCAAGTGCACACTGGATAAGTTGACTATCCAAGGAACCCGTCTGCGCCCAAGCAGCACCATCGTTCGAGCCTTCGACGGATCAAAGCGAGAAGTAGTGGGAGAAATTAATTTGCCAATTCAAGTGGGACCCACTATCTTCAACGTCGATTTTCATGTAATGGACATTACTCCAGCATACAGCTGTCTCCTCGGCAGGCCTTGGATTCATGACGCTAAGGCAATAGCTTCGACGCTCCACCAAAAAGTCAAATTCATAGTGGGTGACAAACTGGTCACGGTCCAAGCAGAAGACGATATCCTGATCAGTGGACCGTCCACCCAACCTTATGTGGATGCGGCGGAAGAGGCCCTTGAAACATCTTTTCAAGCGCTTGAAATTGCCAGCATAGAGCGACTCCCCAGAAACACCAAAGTAGCCCGCATGATGTTGAAGCATGGCTACCATCCTGGCCAAGGACTGGGGGCAGATTCCCAAGGAATGAGAGAACCCCCAGAATTCAAAGACAATCCTCACAAGTATGGCCTAGGATATACCCCTTTCAAGGGTCGAGCGGGAAAAGCAAAAGGGAAGTCCCCCCTCCGCGCACTCAAACAGATTTTCCGAAGTGGAGGGGTGCAAGCGTCAAGAGCCACTCTAGTCATTAGGAAATCTTTCTCTTTGTTTAAGGGATGTAAACCCCATGATTGTTAGAGATTATCCCCCGGGGCGAGCCCGACCCCCGGGCATCTTAGGGCACATATTCCCTTATTAATTAATAAAGAATGATTCTTTCTATCTGCTTCTTTTCTTGCTACTTCTGACTGGACCACATAAATAACCCTGTCTAAGTAAACATAAAAAGAAAAGAAGAATAAGAAGCGCTTCCAAAATAATCAAACCTTCATCACCAAGTCAGCTGATTAGAAGCACAAAAAAGACTTCACTTAAGCCATAAAGAAAGTTATGCTTTTCCACTACTGTGAAAAATAAACAAAAAATAAATACACAAAAAAAGAGAGAGAAGAGAAAAAAGCCCAGAAAAGCCAAAGGCCAAAAGAAAAGGGCAAATTACCCGGTAGGAAACCCACTAAGGGGGCTACGCAAAAGATAGGGTCGACCCGGTAGGATACCCGAACAGCAATAAAGGGTAGCCTAGGCAAAAGTTAGGTTTACAAATAAAGGTCCGCTAGGATTCCTCCAAAATTTTACAAGAGAAAGAACCTAGACAAAAGTAAGGGCCAACACATAGTATCCTAGTTCGAAAACCCAAAAAGGGCGATTTAGGGAAATCAGCTAGCCACTTGAAAGCAATGGAAATAAAAACAATAAAGCGCAAATACAAAAAAGAAGAGAAAGACGCTTGCTTAAGACAAAGCCCAAACATCCAGGCTTAACCTTAACCAGCCATTCTTACAAATTCTTTATCAATAAAAATCAACCCTCTAAAACACAAACCATTGATGTTTACCTCCTCTGTTTCCTTTCTCTTGACCCTCATGACAATATTCTAATAATTAATTTGGGAATATGGAGGCGTATAGTCAACAAGAGGATTGAAATCCCTAAAGCAAGGAAAAAGGGTCACTACATGACGGAAAGTGCTCTACAAAAGAAAAAAAGAGACAAAAATAAAAACGAAAAAACAAAAAAGAAAAAGAGAAGAGAAAGAAACTACTCTTCGGTCCCAAGAAGTCCGGCATAGTACAGCCAAAAGTATACGCGGCAAATCAGAAGGCTTGCAGCGCAACAAAGACACGTTGGTTAAATCCTTCTGAAAAACTAATTAAAGTAGTCATTATAGGACATCAAACATGAAAACATTTGCATGCATAAAATGTTTTTGAACCAGGTCCTATTTCTTACTTCAAAAAAAAAAAAAAAAAAAAAACCAGAAATTCGAGACCGCCGTCTCAAGAAACCAGACCGCCGTCTCGACTTTGGCAAAGTCGAGACCACCGTCTGGAATCTCGAGACCGCCGAGACCGCCGTCTCGACCAACAACGCAAACGAGACCGCCGTCTCAACTTCCCAGACGGCGGTCTCGACCTAGACAAAAATCCTATATATAGGAGACGCGCTTGGGGGGTCTCCTCACAACTCCCCTTGCCTCCTAAGCCTCCAGAGCCTCTGAAACTCCCATTCTTCTCTTCCAAGACTCCCCTACTAAAAATGTTCAGTAGAAGCGGTTCCAGAAAGAGAAGGTCAACTGCTGGTGCTAGCAGCTCAGCACCACCACCACCCCAGGATCCTTCTCGACTTCAACCACGGCACCGGGCCCGCCCGGATAATATCGAAGCTACCGAGTGGCATTCCATGCCGACATCTGGATTTCGGCACTCTGGCCGAATTTGGATGGGAAGAGGACGTAAGGGCCCACATTGACAGTATTGGGTGGGGCTTTCTGCTACAACCCCCACCCACATACGTGTACCCCCAAGCAGTACACGAGTTCCTGGCCTCGGTCTCTCTCGTCGAGATCCCCTCTATGGCCTCAGGTATGCAGCCCACCAAAATGGTCAACTACTACATGGGTGGGCAATACCACACCACTACCTTGGAGGAATTCAATGTGGCCATTGGATTCATCCGGCCCGAGGAGGCCCTAACCCGGGAATACCGAGAGGCCATATGCTCTCGGCCCGCCCATCTCACCTCTGCAGATATGTGGCAGGACCTCACAGGGTCCACCACACTGCCCACCTTAATGAGGGGATCCGCACTACAACCGGCCCTCCGCATCTGCCACAAACTGTTGGCAGGCACACTACATGGGAGGAAGGAGAGCCAGGGCAAGATATCCCTCCCTGACCTCTTTGCTCTCTACTGCATGCACCAGAGGAGGCGCTGCAACCCAGGGTACTTCTTCCTGAGGGCCCTGAAGGACTTCGGGAGCAGATCCACGGGGGCCATCCTCGTAGCTCCCCTCATCACCCCTTTGGCAGAAAGAATGGGGTGCCCTGGCCGGGAAGAGCTGGCCCGCAGCCTCCGGCCTGAGCCCATCAATGGGCCGATGCTAGTCAGCATGGGGATGCTGATACGCCGAGGAGGCCAGTTCGCCCTGCACCCCACCCTGGACTTTGAGCTGGACCTCCAGGGAATAGTGGCAATGCAGGATGTGCCCATATCCCCCGGCTCCCAACAGCAGCAACAGCAGCAGCAGCAGCAGCAACAACAACAGCAACAACAACCACTATACACAAATGACTTTGCTGGCATGCACCAGCACATGGACTATTTGAGCCAACAATTCGGCCAAATAGCAATGTGGCGAGAAGAGCAGACCCAGTGGCAGCAGACCCAGGATGCTCGCATACAGGCCCTGCAGGAGGGCCAAAATGAGATCCGCCAAGAGCAGCAGAAGATACGACAAGATTTGGCGACGTTCCAGGAGGACTACAACGATGAAGTCCAGGAACAACTCGACTTCCGCTACCACATGTACAAGCAATATCCTTACCGCACCCCTTCTGATGATGACTCTTAGGGGCTGTATTGGTTAAAATAAAAACTGCTGTAATAAAATTTACTATAAATAAAATTTTATTTCCCGCATTCTTTTGCCTTCTTTTGCAAAAAACTAGCATAATAAAAAGAAGCTTAAAAAAGAAAAAAGGCACGCGCTTAAGAAAAAAGCCAAAATCCGAAATCGCGAGAAAAAAGAAATAATACCGCGAGGAAAAAAGGCAGGACTACCTCAACCAATAAAAATCGACTACCAAGCAAAAGTCAAACACAAACAACCCGACCAACCCGCAAAAGTCGGATAACCACCACAAAAAGAACAAAGACAAAGAATCCCCAGCAAGCCAACAAAGCTGGATGAACAACCCACAAAATCCCCGGCGCAGCCCGGATGAACATTCAAAAAACTACCAAATCATTCCCCAGGAGCCGGCGCATGAGCTACCCGAGCAGTAAGCCGCCACCACCACCAGTCCTTCGCAACGGGACTGTACCAGCCTGATAGGGGGTTTATACCTATCAACCCGCACATAAAAAGCGCCCGCCCGGCGCATGGGCCACCTGAACTGTAAGCCGCCACTACCAGCCTGATGGGGGGATCATACCCATCCGGTCCCACACAACGGACCGTACCACCCCGATGGGGGATCATACCCATCCGGTCCCACACAACGGACCGTACCGACTGATGGGGGTTCATACCCATCCGGTCCCACACAACGGACCGTACCGGCCTGATGGGGGGTTCATACCCATCCAGTCCCACACAACGGATCGTAACTACCAGACCTGATGGGGGTTTATACCCATCAACCGAAGGATCGGCTACGTCAGGAGTAGTATCCGGAGGTTCTACCACGTGTCAACCAAAGGGATCGGCTACGTCAGGAGTAGTATTCCAGAGGTGCACAAACACAACATCTCCCCAGAGGATCACCTGCCGCAAGACGGGACGTCCGAAGGGTAGCCGGGCAAGAGGGTCAACTCCTTTACCTTCCTGTCTACCTGTCTGGCACAACAAGCCAACAGTCGACTAGTCGGGTAAAGGGGGGGCAGCTGTAGACCCCAAATCTTGCCCGGCCTCAGAATAAAGTCAGAAAGCTTCCTATTTGAAGACGGCCAAAGCCTAACAAGCCACTAGGAGAGACTATTAGGCCCCCGTATTAAGATAGGAAGGTTTTTGGCCCGAAAAATAAAGTTTCTCGCCCTGAAGGGACGAGACCGCCGTCTGGAAGGAACAGACCGCCGTCTCGTCTCAACGCCAGGACGAGACCGCCGTCTCGACTTTCCAGACGGCGGTCTCGATTCCTGCAAAGGTCGAGACGGCGGTCTGGATTTTCCAGACGGCGGTCTCGATTCGTGCTTAGTCGAGACGACAGTCTGGATTTTCCAGACGGCGGTCTCGACTCTCCGCCTAGGCGAGACGGCGGTCTGGATTTTCCAGACGGCGGTCTCGACCCCTGTCAGAGGAAACGGCGGTCTCGACCTGTCAGGCGCGAAAAACTATAAATAGGGGCTCTCCCCCCCTCATTTCCACAGAGAATTCACAGAGCTCTCCCTTCTCTCTAGACTTTCTCTCTCTAAGAATCCCTCCGAAGCATTTCCGGAGTCTCTGAGTGTCTTTAGGAGCATTTTTTAGCGTTCTAAATCTTCTTTAGGATCCCTCCGACGCATTTCCGGAGTTTTTTGAGAGTTTGTAGAGTGAAGGGTTGCCAAAACGCACCCTCTCTTTAAAGAAATATAAAAGCTTGCTTTGGAGGTGCATATTCTCCCTCTCTATTTATTTTACCGCCATTTAAATTACGCAATAGAAGCTAGGGCCATGTAGTCATAAATTTAAATACCGTGTAATAAAAGGGTAAAAGCGCTATTTTTTCTAGTTTAATTATTTATTCAAATTAGCCAGCCTACCATAGGGAACCCGAAAGGGGCATTGTAAAGGAACTAACACTTCCTTTACACGTAACTAACTCCCTTACCCAACTCTGGTTCTAATGACCAAAGTTGGTTTTCGAAAACCAACGCCTTTTTAAACCCCTTTTCCGATGTTTATGGTAAAAATATCGGTGGTGACTCCATAGAACCCTACTAAATAAATCCCTGGGATAGCCCGGTTATCGGACAACTCAGGGATACTTTTGAAAACCTCGCCCCTAGGTTAGCCCGGTTATCGGACAACCTAAAGGCGTTGTAACCACCAATAAAAAACGCGAAAATCGAAGAAGAGTCGAAAAACCATCGCGTCGCTCCGACCGCCTCCTTTTTGACGGCGGCGACAAGGGCCTTAAATTTTTTTTAATATTCCTAAGACTTCTGATTTTGCTTTAATGAATTAGACCCAAGTCATTCTAGAAAAATTATCAATGAAAAGAATGAAGTACCTATTGTTCTTAAGCGATGGAGTCCTCATCGGTCCGCAAATATCTGTGTGGATTAACTCCAACAAGTCTTTTGCTCTCCAAGTATTTCCCGTAGAAAATGGTAATCTGTGTTGCTTTCCCAGAAGACATCCTTCACAAGCTTCACTACTCTCCTTAAGGCTTGGTAGATCTCTCATCATGCCTTTTTGATGTAGTAGCTTTAAGGCATGAGTATTGAAGTGGCCAAATCTACGATGCCATAACAACGAGTTATCAACTTCTACTTTCATGGCAATGTTAGTTCCTCGATTGAAGCTTATAGGAAAACTTCTATTTCTCTTGTCCATTTTTACTTGGACAATCTCTAGATTTTTCTTATCATAGATAATGCATGTATCTCTTTCGAAGTGAAGAGTATATCCTTTCTCCATCATTTGACCAATACTTAAGAGATTTTCTTTAAGATTGGGAACTAGTAAGACATCATTGATAAGTCTCATACCTTTCTTGGTCTCCACCATAACACTACCTTTTCCTTTTGACTCTACCACGGTGCCATTTCCCAATCGTACTTGAACTTTGATCGAGTTATCAATTTCTTTGAAGATGCTTGGATCATTCGCCATATGGTTACTACACCCACTGTGCAAGTACCATCTTCCTTTTGATTCATTGTCAGAACATCCCGTAGCATAGAAGAGATGTTGTTCTCTGTCCCGTTCTTCGGCAAAATTTGCTTGTTGATGATTTTTGTTGTGACACATTTTCTTTAGATGTCCAAATTTCTTACAATATTGACATTGAGGTTTTCCTCGAGGCCAACAATCACTACTACAAAATATGCTTTCAACGTCGCCATTTAATGTCGGTTAAAGCTGAGCCGACGTTAAATGCACTTTCAACGTCGGTTCCAGATGAACCGACGTTGAAAGTTGACATTCAACGTCGGTTCCAGATGAACCGACGTTGAATGTGTTTTCACCAAAAAGTTAGAGAATTGTCACTGACAGGGTTCGAACCCAGTACTTTAAAGTTGAAAGTTGATACTCCAACCACTAAACTATTGTAATTTTCCGATAATAACTTACAAATTAATTATATTTATATACAAATAAATATATATTTCGTATAAATATATATTTATTTATATTTTCTGGAAAGTGTTTTTATTTTTTTCGACCAAAAATTCACTTAAGTTAGAGAATTGTCACTGACAGGATTCAAACCTAGTATTTTAGAATTGAAAGCTAATACTCCAACCACTAAACTACTGTAATTTTCTCGATAATAACTTACGGATAAATTATATTTATATACAAATAAATATATATATGTGTAAATATATATTTATTTATATATATTTTCTGGAAAGTGTTTTTATTTTTTCAGTAAAAAATTCACTTAAGTTAGAGAATTGTCATTGATAGGATTCGAATATAGTATTTTAGAGTTGAAAATTAATACTCCAACCACTAAACTACTATAATTTTTTGATAATAATTTACAAATAAATTATATTTATATACAAATAAATATATATCCGTGTAAATATATAAATACAAATATATTTATATATTTTTATGTTGGATGTGAGGGCGCGATCGAGGGTGAAAGTGAGATTGACTCTCGTTTGAGTGAAAATACGTTAAAGCTCACGAAATTCACTCGTTCAAGCCTAGCTTGAGCGAAAATTGGTATTTTTCGCTTGAGCGAATGTGTCACTTGAGCAAATGATGCGTTTTTCAAATTTATTTTATATCATTATATAAATAAATTATAAATATTATATTCTATCATTAAATTACAAACTCATATATGAGACTCGCTCACAAATTTGGCATTAAATTTTGAAAACCCACTCGACACACACTTTCACCTTCGAGCGTGCCCTCACATCCAATATATAAATATATAATTATATAAATATATCAAAATATATAAATATATTTGTATTTATATATTCACACGGATATATATTTATTTGTATATAAATATAATTTATTTGTAACTTACTATCAAAAAATTCGAGTAGTTTAGTGGTTGGAGTATCGACCTCCAACACTAAGGTACTTGGGTTCAATCCTGTCAGTGACAAAAAAATAATTTGGTAATGCTTTAAACTTAAAAAAAATATGATAAATAATAAAAATATAATATAAAAGAGAGAGGGACCTAATAAAAATATAATATAAAAGAGATGGGGGATTTCTAGATAAATAGAGGGGTTGGAAAGGTTGGAAATAAATAAAAAAATTTAATTTGAAAAATCGGACTTTCAACGTCGGTTCTATTTAACCGACATTGAAAGTCCGATAACTTTCAACGTCGGTTAAATAGAGCCGACGTTGAAAGTCTTAACTTTCAACGTCGCCTGATACAACGTCGGTTCTGGAACCGACGTTGAAGGCCTTCCAGAACCGACGTTGAAGACCTTATTTGTAGTAGTGAATCTTTTTCCAAGTGACTTGTCTTTTTACAAGTTCCACAAGAAGGATATTTTCCTTGAATAGTCTTGGAAAAATTTCTAGAATTTTCCTTATTCTTAGAAAGTTCTCTATTAATTTTATTTCCTCCATTTTGAGACTGTAATTTTAATTTTGATTGAAAGGAATTTTCGACTGAGTCTTCTTCACGTCTTTTCAATCTTTGTTCATATGCTTCAAGAGAGCCTATTAGTTGTGTCACCGATAATGTAGATAAATCTTTTGTTTGTTCAATTGCAGTTGCAATTGCATCATATTTTAGGGGAATAGAAATTAGAATTTTCTCAATAATTTTCTTATCAAGAATATTTTCCCCATATGTTCTCATCTGACTAACTATTTCTTTTATTCTAGAATAGTAGTCGTTTATGGTCTCAGATTCATTCATTCTTATTAACTCAAATTCTCTTCTTAGAGAATGGAGTTTAATATTGCGTACCTCATCACTTCCTTGAAAGTCCTCCTGAATTGTATTCCAAGCTTCCTTTGCACTTGTGGCACCCATTATTCTTGGAAAAATAGTGTCATCAACTGCTTACTGAAGAGTGAATAATGCCCTTGAATCCTTCTGTTTGTTTTCCTTCAGCTCCTTCCTCTGGGAAGCTGTAGGAGTTGAGATGTCTTCTGGAATAGTGAACCCATCTTCAATGACGTCTCAAAGATCTTGAGAACAAAAAAATGTCCTCATTTTGACTCTCCAAAAATCATAATTTTCTCCCTTGAAAATAGGGACTGGAATGGATGATGTTTGGTTGGTAGTGGCCATAGGTTGGAATTTTCTTTTGGAAGTAATGTAGAGTGGGATTGGGTTTTTAAAGGTAGTCGAAAATTTTTCTCTACGCCCAGTAGGTGACCGAACGTAGCTCGATACCACTTGTTAGTATTTTAGGAAGAATAGGAAAGATAGTTTGATGTTTAGTAGTGAGATTTGTGTAGAAAATAGTTTTTAGAAAGAGGTGGACAAATAGGAGAAGGTTTGTATGAGGGAAGATAGTAATTGATGTTAGAAGTGTTACAAGATATGTAGGAGCTTGTATTAGATTTTCCACACATACAAAGACTCCCTTCATGTCTATTTATAGGCTTTACTTACAAGATTCTAGAATTTTCTATTAATTTCATTGTTTCTACACTATTCTATTTCTACACATTTCTTCTTCTTTTTCTTTTTCTAGAATCATGTTGTAGCTTCTACTAGTACACATATGTTTTCTACATAATTCTAGATTTTCTTAATTCTAGAATTATTTATCTTCTACTTTCAAACATTTCTAGAATCTTCTAAGGATTCTAGATATTACAGATATGTAATTCCTAATTCTAGTAACATATAAGATTTTATATTCTAGATCTTTCTAGAATTTGTATCATCTTTCAACAAATTCTCCTTAATATAATATTAATAAATGTAGCAAGGACCTACTTATAGTCCTATACAAACCTTAGAAAAGCGCCCATGGGTAGTGAGACTTTCTATCTATTTTCACCCTCGGCTCTGGTTCAATCCTTTCATACCTCGAGTCAACTGTGCCTTTAAAGTCGAGTCGGAGTAAAAAGAAAGAGGTACAAACATCTAAAGAAAACGAAATCTTAATGTGATTGACGGCTTTGGAAAGAAGGTAAGGCATGGTCTAGCTGGAGCTGCGAAACCTGAGTATGATATAGAAACCTACTTCTTTTTTCTTATCACTTAGCATAAGGCTTGAAAGAAGAATAAGAGTGAATAGGCAGGGGAGGGGTAGTGATGAAAGTGAGTGAAGTTTAGCCGCCTTCCTATAGCTATAGGGGACGAATGGATAACTAGAATATCTAGAAAGACTGAGCCTTAGCATGCAGAGAAGAAGGGGTAAGCGATTTCATCACAAGAAAGCTTTATGCTAGGCTTTCCTGGAATAGCTTTCAGGCAAATAAGGACGTGGAAGAGTGCGGGATTGGCTTACCAAAGCAATTCTTATTCAAGAGCAGATACGATCACACCGCCATCAAGAGATACAAGACCTAAAGCCCTTACTCCAAGAGATTCAAAGCGGGTAGACCCTTACATTAGACAATTCCTAGTGCTGTGATAAAGGCTAGAGAGGCACAAGAAGTCAACAAGAGTTAAGGAAGAGATGCGCCTATCGGGAAAGATTTCTTAAGTTAAGAAGAATCTATCTGCTCTACACGAATTACCATCGTCAGCTGCTTTTGATTTCGAATAGGCTGTAGGCCTTTATTTAGCTTGAGTAACACTTTCCGTGTCAGATTCTTTTGTTTAGAAAGACAAAAACCTTGCGCATAAACTAAAAAGGAAGTGACAATGGGCGTCATGCCAAACCTGCTTTGGTGGAATTAGGACCTATCGAAGTCGGAACTCTCATATCTCTTCCCAATCAGACAAGCACAACAAAGCATCTCCGACAACTACATATTCTTTCTTTCCACTAATTCCCGCTTATGCCTTTTCCCCTGGGGGCTCGGGGCACGATAAGGACTCAACAAATAAGGTTTTGGGACTGAGCTTATATAAGTACTTCGGTATAAGATGGAAGTTACATAAAAAAAGACACCCTCTAGCAGCATTGGTAGAAGCCAAAGCCCTTCTATAATATAAATAAAAGGAAGGCCCGCGACTTATTCTATTTGCAGTGGTGAAGCTACTCGTGAATAAGCTAGCTTTTCGGAATGGGCTGCTCCATCTTTCCTTGGGTAAATGTTCGAGATGGCTAGTCATTGAAGAGTTTCTTTGCTTTCAACCCCTGCTCGTCGTGTGCAGTGAGACTATTGAGATCGTGGAATAGGAGTGTGAAGGGGGGTATAACGGGCTATCAAGCGAGGTAACGTTTCCGCTACCCTTTTGACAAATCTATATGCCTTAATAGCATAGCATTAATATGAGTGACTACACGTACCTAATATAGCTAGCTATATGAGTGACTTCGTACCTATCAAAGCGTTATCCCAGCAAGCCTTACACGCATAGCCCTCTCCCTATCGGTCGAGTGACTTCATACCTTTCGCTTATATCTAGTGAAATTGAGTGACTTGCGTACCTACGTACTAACTTCTTATTTAACTCTAATCCATTTTCTGTCTTGTCCTCCTCCTACCTCTGTTAGTTTACTGCAACGGCTACAGACACATTCTGACCTTAGCCCGTAATGTGATCAAATCTATCATGTCGCTTGCTATTACACATGAACATAGGAAATGACTTGCGTGGAATGGCTCTCTCAGTTGACTTCTTCCGCCTCGGTTCGCTCCATATATGTAGTTCATTCTCCTCGTATGTAGCTCGTACCTTTGTTTGTAAAGTGTATCTAACTCGTTCTCTCTTGGTTGGGTCAGAGGCGAAGACTGGCAAAGTTCATCATTCAGTGGTGGGGTGTTCATAGAAAAGAGGGTGTCGCCCAATGAGTGGCAGATTTTGATGGAGTCTCGCTCATAGAGGAAGAGTACGCGCGCTAGCGCGCTACGACTTACACAATTGATCGGATCAGATAGCCCTTCGGGCAACCAATCGCACATCCAATTCCGATCAACAACTTGGAGGTATGGCTGAGTGGCTTAAGGCATTGGTTTGCTAAATCAACATACAATAAAATAAGATTGTATCATGGGTTCAAATCCCATTTCTTTCGGCACGGAAGTGGAACGGGCGGGCCAAATTACGTGAGAGAAAGAACCTCTTGGTGTGTGTTGGTGGAGTTCCCCGGAGGATAGAAAAGCATTACTTAGTGAGCGGAGAGCCCGTTGGGCGTTGTTTTGACCGGCCTATCTTCTTTTATAAGCAAGCTCTCTCCGGCAGTCCCTGGGCGGCTTCAGTTCTTGAACATGTTGGGAGAGGAGATTAGGCGGCAGTTGAAAGAGCTACTCGAAAGCTTGACGAACGAAAAAAGCCCTTTCTTTAAAGTTATTAGTAAATCTTTAAAGTTATTAGTAAAGGGATTTTCCCTTACTAGTCAAGTGATAAGTAAGGTAGGGCGCTATTCGATGAAGAAAACATACTTTAGGAAAGTGGTTCAGGTAGCTCAGCTGGCTAGAGCAAAGGATTGAAAATCCTTGTGTCAGTGGTTCAAATCCACTTCTAAGCGGGCTTTGGGTCCAAAGGACAGGTAGCCGGGAGCAAGCCGAATTTTTTTTAATTCAAGTGAAAGAGGAAGAAAAAAAAAATGTGAGCACTCCCGCACTATACGGCTTTTTGGCGTCGCCCTATCTTGCTGGAGGCAGATTTTCTTAAAAAAGCGGTTGATTACTCAGATTGGTTCTCGCGTCCCTACGCCCAAGGATGGGCGAGTTTGGTTCGAGTCTTCATCGATCGGGTGGATCTATATGCTGAGGGGGTGAGACGAGGTGTAGCGTAGTCTGGTCAGTGCATCTGTTTTGGGTACAGAGGGCCATAGGTTCGAATCCTGTCACCTTGATGTGAAGGGCTGAAGTGAAGTGCACAGCCCGGCACAACCTAAATTCAAGTCAAGTAAAGTAAAGAGCATCCATCACCCGTAATAAACTTTCGCTCTTTCGTTTAGAAAGAGAAAAAAATAGACCGCCCTTGATCTGATCTGGGCGGGATCTAAAGCAGCATTTCTTCCAAATGTTTCGGGGGCAAGCCTTAGGTTCAATTATTTCTTGCCTATAGTATAGTATAGTATAGGTAGTCATCTTACCTTCTTCTTAGCTTAGGAGTGAAACTGCATTTCAGTAGTGTCTAATTCACATAAGAAAAGAGAATCAGTTTGCATGCTTCACAACCTTCCTTGTCTGAATCCCTTTGTAAATGTAAAAAAAAGGAGGCTCCCTCATGAAGCTAGGATTGAAGAAGCTGGTTCGATAGGACTAGGAGGAGTATTTTTATTAAAAACCAATAGAGATGGCCCATATGGATGAGTCCTTGCCCTTTTTCTTTACTTATCATCAGTGAAATGAGAATCCTAAGCCAACTATTAAAACACATCACTTACGATACAAGTAAATCAGACTCATAAGCCATTGATTACACCATAGCAGGATCTTGGCAAGGATCTCAACCCGGTGGGAATCCAATAGAGTGAAGCTGGACACAAACTTACGGAGTAGTGTACATAACAATTCCACTGGGAGTCCTTTGTATTATGACTGGTATGTGCAGTTTTGTATTACTGTTATGAGACTTTTTATCGGTAAACCTTTCTGTTTAAATAGTAGGAGAAGGGAAAACACATCCATCTTTTCTCCCTATTAACATTAACGTTGGCCCTATCCCTCTTAGACTGGCTTAGGATTTTCCTTAAAAATCCACTCCGGATGTATTAAGAGACTGCGCTTGAAAGGGGAAAACTCCTTTTTTTAAATGCTTGAACGAGTTGGCATAGACCGGTGGTGCAAGGCCTTCGATCTAAAGGTCTTAGAAAGTTCAATTCTACAAGTAAAGGAGGGGCTCTTATTGAAACCTAGGTTGGCAGTTCCCTAGCCCCCCGCCCTCCGCGATGAAGGAAGCACTCCATTTTCCCGTGATGCGAATAGCTGGAACTGGATCGAGTGGAAAAGCATCTGTTATCAATTGGGGCATGAAGGCGATTTTGCTCGTAGAAAAAAACTACCCAATGCTACCCGTAGAGAATTTATTCATCTCATTCTATGAGTCAGAAGTCACCAACCATAACTCTTAACTCACATATAATACATGGATCATCTCACTTCCACCAGTGATGGGCATAACAAACCATCACATCACATTGACAACAATGAGGTAATATAGTGGAAATGGAAAATAACTTTGATTCTGAATGGATTTTGGTTGGATGGGACCTTTTTATTACTTGTAAAAGTGATAAAGTATGCTTCCACTTTCTATGGAGAACATCTTTTGGAGACTCAAATAGTATGTCGTGCTTCTGCTCCCGATGGAATTTAGGCCTCAACATAAAATAAATTCCTTATCTTATATAGTCTTTTTCCGTTCCTGACCCAATCCAACTCGGATCAGTTGGCAAATCGAATCCCACGGGTACTTAACTAAAAAAAAAAGGATCCCTAAAATCAGACTTTATAAGGAAGGCTAGCTTCTCGAATCAGACCATAATCTTTTATACTCTATGGGCAAATTTATTCTAGGTACACAGAAAGACCAAGCTAAGCCAATTTCACGTCGAAATAGGGAAATTCTAGCCCTTGAAAGCAGCCCACTTCAAAGTCTCTCACAGGAGAAGGACTGACATTTTTTTTGTCTCATTCCTATCGAGAAGACTAAGTCAGGGTGAGCTCTTACTTAGAGAGAGTTAGTTGGGTAGGGTCAATAGCTCGAAGATCAAGAAATCCTGAGTAAGGAGAGAGATTCTCCACACAAACGACCCGTCTGGTTAGAACTCACATTGGTGAATCGGACCTACACCTATCTTACACCAACAAGGAGTCACTTTTGTTACGCAGTTTGAAAGCTTAAGTCTTTCTACATCTGTGGGCCCACCGATTTAAAGAGTCCTCTATCTGGACTCCCCCTAGACCTCTCTCAAGCCTAGGGAACCTCTCTAAGCTCGAGAGCTCCTATCTCCTCACTAAGCCCTTGTTTGGTTGGAGTGATTTGAGAGAGTGGAAATGAGAGAGTGGAAAAGGAGGGATTTGAAGAGAAATTGAGATGATTAAAAAGTGAAGGGAAAGTTTATGGGAAATTGTGAATGATTTGATTGATATGAGATATAAAAATTATAATTTTATATTGATTATTTCGGAAAATTACCATTTTACCCTTTGCATGGGTGTTGTGCATTGAAGGAACCTCCTAGATATGTAGGCTAATCCAAATAAATAATAAAAATATTAAAAGAAACATATTAAAAACATTTGTTTTTTAAATATAATGTTATATATTTATAATTACTAAATATATATAAATATTTTTTTTAAATCTGTGTTTATAATATAATTATTTTATACTTATAATATATTTATACTAATTAAAACATGATAACAAATGTCTTTTGTAATTTTTTTTAACTATAATATTGAAATTTATTTATGAATATGAGAAAAAATGAAGTAAAAATATGACAATAAATATAAAAGTTATAACAAATATTTTGTTAAATAAATATTTAATAAATTTATACTAATAAAATTTATAAATATCGATTATAAATTAAGATTCGAGTCTCGGGTTGCATTTAGCTCGAGCGACTATATCTCGCTCGAGCGAAAAGCGATCCTGATCGATCATAATTTGAAATGATCGATCATAATTTGAGGATATAATAGCGGTTCCTCTCGCAACCGCTATCTAAAGTGTATATTAGATAGCGGTTCTAGTGGAACCGCTATCATCTACAACCATATTTTAATTTCTTCGATCTCGGGTTGTGTTTCGCTCGAGCGACCATATCTCGCTCGAGCGAAAACGATCCGATCGATCATAATTTGAAATGATCGATCATAATTGGAGCATATAATAGCGGTTCCTCTGGAGCCAGCTATCTAAAGTGTATATTAGATAGCGGTTCCGAGTGGAACCGCTATCATATACAACCATATTCATATATTGGATGCATTTGTCCCCCATGTTTGCATAATGAGGCAAGAAGGAGCCCAGAAGCAAAGGCAGAGCCAAAGCTTCTCAAAGAAAGACAAAACAGAGTGAGCAAATCCTAGGAGCATACAAATACACTGAATTGGATTGGGTATCATCCCTATAACTCCATCATATTTCGCAATCATGGAGAACAGTAATATTAGAACGAGTGGATCTCATCCCGGTAAAAACTCACTCGTCGGAGGGTGTGGAATGGATACTATCAACGAAACGGTGGCATTATTTTTCCCTCACAATTAGAGGGTTTTCCCACACAAAATTTGTTTTAGAAACTCCATGCTTACCATTATTGCTTCACTAAACGCTTCGTTATCATTATGCATCAAATAAGGAATTAAATGGGGGAAAATAACAATTTTTGGAACCTTCACAATGAATCGGTGACAACTCATCCTGGAACAATGGCATTGACGTGCATGGTTGAGTGAGAAGCACCCCATTGCATCTTCGGTATGTGAAAAAGTAGAAGCAACCTAGGGGTAGTAGAGGTGGCAGTGAAGGTGCGAAAGTAACGAAGTGTGTGTGAGAGAGATGAATGTGAATGTAAGAGAAACATAAAAAAGGAGGGAGAAGCGATGATACCTTATGGCTGGAAACTGTTGCAGACAGAGAAGTCTCGGGTTATGTTTCGCTCGAGCGACTATATCTCGCTCGAGCGAAAAACGATCTTAATCGATTAGATTTAAGAAATGATCGATCATAATTGGAGGATATAATAGCGGTTCCTATGTAACCGCTATCTAAAGTGATATATAATAGCGGTTAAGATTTAACCGCTATTAGAAGTGATATATAATAGCGGTTAAGTTTTAACCGCTATTATAAGTGCTATTATAATAGCGGTTAAGATTTAACCGCTATTACAAGTGCTATTATAATAGCGGTTAAGAGTTAACCGCTATCATATGGAAGAGGGTAATTTGGACTTTTCATTATCTCCAACAGACTTTCGTCTCTTTTCTTCGCAGATTAGCGAAGAAAGTCTCTCTCCCCTCTCCCCCTTTTCCTCGCCTGCATTTCTTCGCAAATCTGTTCAATCAAACGTGGGTGAATCTCGTGTTTCTGTCTTCGTGAACAGTCTTTCCTCGCAAATCAGTTCAAACAAACACAGCGTAAAAGCGCAACCGGCTCACCTCTCTCCGGAAACAAGCCAAACCAAAGTAAACTAACGACGATAAAGTTTCATGGTACATCCGCTAGTCCCTTTGATTGGATTCCCAATCGTGCACGGCGATAATCAATTCGTAGGCCACCTTTTGCCCCGAATTGACATTTACCAAGGAATCACGGTTTGTGGAAAGCTCCTCCAGAACCTTCCCTATTTTCAGGCATTTTTACGGGGAATCCGCCGCTTCCCCTTATTTATTTTATTTATTTATGCCTTTTGCTGCCCCACAATGCTCTCTCCAATACGAAAATGAAAGAAGCCCCCTTCCCTTAGGGGAATGCATCTTCCTATCCTTGATGGAGGGCGGACTCAACTTCATGTCCAATTAATTTGTTCCTTGCAAGCAGTCCCATTCTTGCTATCGTTAGCTTTCTTGTGGTAAACGACTTTTCCTTTAGTTCTTTTGTGCTCGCCTTACGTTATTTTTGCATCTTTCTCTTTTTCGTAAGCCTTGATGAAACCGTAGCGGATGCTACAATAGCTTTGCCTTAAAGTAAAGTCATCCAAGCGGGTATAGGTTGTGCTATTAGTGATTGTGGTGACAAAAGCGGTGGTAATCTGGCTAAGGCATAAAGAAACAGATCCTTGTGTGAGGCCACAAAATTGATTGCAATGAGAGCTTACTTGAGTGTGCATACAAAAGTATGTGGCCATGGGATGATTGCCCTTTTTTAAGTTAAGGTCTGAAGTGGAAGCTTTCGAGCCCCTCAAAATAGCCCACCTAGAGAATGATAACCATCAAAAAGTCTAAGTCCATATAGCCGATGGCCTGCCCAAATGATGTTCAACGGTCTCTACCCAACGGAACTCAGCTTAGAAGCTTTCTACCCGCACTACGTAGACCCACAATTCACTCACCTGAAGCCGTCGATTTTTACCGTGGAGTCAATGAAGAAAATGGTTTCGTATAATGAAACTGTTCGTCCATATGAAATTCTTCCAATTTTGTTGGCAGAAGCGAATCCACAAATGCATGCAGAGAACTCTGCAAATGCTGGAGGTGTGGCTCACCTAAACGTTCAGAAATTACAAGAACAATAGGAACAAACATTCTTGAATCAGAAACTGGAACAAAAGCAGGTCTTCTGTTCCTCGTTTTGACATAATCAACTGACAAAAGCGTGGTCAGATCGGGATTTCAATTTTGAACAGACCATCAAGATGCTAAGCTGGCAAAAGAGCTTTGAGACTGAGTCCTTCCCGCCTGAGGATAGAATGTGAATCAATAATAAATGCACCTAGGAACTACGATTCTGAAGAGGCATAGTTCCCGACCTCCCCTCTTTCATTTTCTTCCGGTTCATGGAAGACGGGGTCAGGCTCGAGCAAGGACAAGTGAAGGAAGTGCAGCAACGATGACTGATTTTATGAGACTTTCATGCAAAAACAGAGATCGAAAACCCAAAACCAAAGTGTTTTTGTGTTATTAGCGTCTAGGCCGAAAAACTCGTGGCTAAGGTCCATGCACACTAGTTCAATGCGCTCACGTAAAACACACGAACTAAACAATAGCAAGATTAGGGTTTGGTATTTAAGACGGCGCAGACTCAAGGAAGAAGTTTGCTTCAAAGCTAGAAAGGCTTAATAAGCGCATCTCCAGTACACCGAGCTTACACCTCTTCATTTTCAGCACATTTTTACGGACTTTATTCTTTATTATATTTTAGTAGTAAAGATTTACAACTAGGGCTTTTCCCATACCATACATGCAAACATTAAAAAAAAAAAAAAAAAAAAAAAAAAAAAGATAGTTAGCATAGATAGGAGTCTATCTCCAGTAAGCATCCAGAGTAGATTATATATCAAGAGAAGATTGCTTCTATACAGACACCGACTCTATTGTCTTGGGTAAACCACTTCCGGAGGAAGATATTTCCTTTATTTCTTTAGAGCAAGAAGCGAAACTATAGAGATGATATGAAAGTTTTGTCTTACGAATCGGAAGATGTCCAACAGTCATGAAGGAAGGTTGCTCCCAATCTTAAAGTTCTTTTTTCTTTCTTTTTAAAGCGAAACTATGACATTCACCGAGGTTGGCACAGGGAGCCACTCTGAGTGTGAGAATCTGATGTCGGGGTGATGGGAGGGGGGTAAGAGAAGCGAGATTTTTGTATGCACGAGGAAAGAGGAGATTGTTAATAGAAAGCTAATAAGCTCTTTTTGTTTTTGGGCTTCCCCTTTTTCAATCACCTCCTACCTTATGGAAAGCCCACTGCTTAAGACCCTGAATCGAAAGGTCAAGGATTGTTCGTGCTGTTCCGTATATAGATAAGACCATCTCCGGTTCTTGGAAACCCACCGCTCTTCTTCTTATCGCTCTACTTCTAGCTATTCGGATAGACCACACCTCAGAAAGAAAGTCCGCTATTATATTCCATATCATGTCAGCAATCCCGGGAATGGGCATCCATTATCAAATGTCTAGGCACTCTACGGGAGAAGGGATTGGATTTGGCACGCTGAAACCCTAAGTCCCCTATTCCCTTTCTTATGATAAAAGAGATTGTTGAGTCCAATTGTGGGTGGAGAAGGTGTCTATGCTTGAAACTGATCCTTAAGATAAGAGAGGATTTTCCATCGAAAGAATTCGGTAGGAGACAGTCTCATAACTCTACTAAAATGAGAGTAATAAGCTCAATGACCTTACTCAACTCACAAGAGTAAAGAAATTCAATTTCATCTCTCCAAGAGACTTCACCTCTCAAAATCTTTCTTAAAAGTCATGACGCTCTCCCTTTAAGAAAGAGTTATATCATATGTGAAGCCTTTCACATTATATCCTCCGGAATAAAGTAAGGACTTTTTCCCGTACCTAAATTCAAGGCCTGATATCAGAGTGCCTACCCTACAGATGAAAGACTTTATCCTTAGAGGCGGTTTTTGTTTGAATGAATTCCTACCATTAGTGGCTTACTAAAAAAGAAATTGTGTATAGCAAGAAAGGAAGAAGAAGGATAGATGACTAAAGAAAGTAGGTATTGGGACCTTTTGGAACATGATTAGGGATAAAAAGAATATTAGACTGATACGTACGAGCCAACAATAGTTCTTATCTTTTCTCTGTACTGGTAAAGACTTTGACCTTAGAGTAAGGGGAGGGCCTAAGACTTTCTTTCTAGTGGGGAAGATCATTTCTTAATAGAAGCCATAGCTTAAACCCGGATAGAAGGACTTTCTCTAGAAAGGCTCTAGGAATTCTCTCTACTCTAGAAGCCATAGGCCGTTGAGCAATAGACTGAAGAGGCATCTCTAACAAAGGGAGAAGGCGAGAGTTTCATTAATAACGGATCTCGACCCCTCATCCGTACTGATGGGAATGACGGGCACTACATCTTAAGATGCCGAAACCGAGGAACTAAACCAAACCAATGACTTTCTTGACTTTCTTTAAAGGCTTCCGGCATTCCCCGCCCCCAAGGGACTACTCTTAGATTTCTTTCAGCTTCGGAAGAATTTGCTGTTGTTGAAAAATAAGTAGCATCTCTTAGTTGCTTTTCTTCATTCTTCTCCTAGGGCAGGGAACTCACTCAAAGGGATCTAACTCCCATGAGGCTACATCTTTCTCTTTATCAAGCTTTCCGTCATTTAACTCATGTCACTCAAGGGCTCTCTTTGTCGAGATGCCACATCTTCTTCTTTTCCGGGCTCAGACGGGTGAATCGTCTTCTTCCCTCAACAATCATACGATACACCCGCAACAGAAGCCAATTCATCCGCAAACCACTCATGAGAGCTTGAAGAATGAGAGCCTTATTTCGAGATTCGCAACAATGAGATCAACAACAAGCTACCCTTTCTATGATATGTATGGATTCCGTATATTGAGAACCAATCCGAACATTAGCTGCTAACAATCCCTCTCTCTTCTTGATAAGACCTATTGGTTAGAGAAAAAGGATGGCATTGATCCGGGAAGCTCCATTTTCTATGTATCGCTAGGCTTCTCGGATCGTGGCTTCTCTTACATACTGAACTGCTGGTTAAATCAAAAGAATGAGCTCCTTCAGTCCCTCTCTTGGGACTTATTCCATGTCAACCAAGCACATTCATTTCAGTCAGTGTTCTCGGTTCAGTGTTTGATATCAGTGCCAGTCTTTGTTCGAGAAAAGGAACGAGGTCAATCAGGCATCCTTGCTCCTCACGGGGATGTCACAGCCAAGATACCTCTCTTTACTTTACAAGGGCTCACTTCCTTGGTTAGGGTTCCTTTCCTTTTTAGGACAAGGGACAGTCGTGACTGAAACCCCCACTCACTTATCAATCAGTCAGTCTCTGGATTTGCCGTAGTGTTTTGAAGAAGAGAAGACTTCGATGCCGAGGTCTTTCTGGGAGGAGGTGGAAAATAGAACGAGAATGAGTTCCTCTCCTTCTGGCCTTCCTTGTTTTGGGATGGGATTTCGTCTAAAACGTTCGATCTTCCCTTTCCCGGTTCACTAGTGGTTAAAAATGAGGGAATGGTCATGATGAGTTCGCCTTTGTTCCCTCTCCCCAGACCTATATGAGAAGAGAAGGTCGCTATCAGCTTCCTCGCTTTTGTTCTATCATTACTGCAGAATGAGCATTCAACGTCGGGTGTAGAAGGCTTTCAACGTCAGTTCCAATGACGTCGTTGAATCAGGCGTCGTTGAATGTCAAAGGATTCTACGTCGGTTCAGAATACCCGACGTTGAAAGTGTTAGACATCTACGTCAGTTATTGAACTAACCGACGTTGAAAGTCCTTTCTCGCTCAAGCGACCGGTGTACTCGCTTGAGCGACGAAGCCTTCAAACAAAGGGGACTCTCGGGTCGTTGTTTCGCTCAGCGAGTACACGGTCGCTTGAGCGAGAAAGGACTTTCAACGTCGGTTAGTTCAATAACCGACGTAGAATTTACTCATTTCTACGTCGGACATTGAACTAACCGACGTTGAAAGTCCTTTCTCGCTCAAGCGACCGGTGTACTCGCTTAAGCGATGAAGCCTTCAACAAAAGGGACTCTCGGGTGCTGTTTCGCTCAAGCGACCGACGTTTCGCTCAAGCGACTGACGTTACAACGTCGGTTAATGCAATAACCGACATAGAATATCCCTTTTTGTTTAAAAATTTTTGTTTTGTTTTTGTGCTACCATACACGACCTACTATAAATCTCAGTCCAGAAATCTCAGTCCAGCCAGATTTACACAATATATACACAATATACAAAAATCTCAACCAGGTCTTTTCACCTAATCACTATATATTTACACAATACACAAAAATCTCGAGTCCGACCACATTATGTACATAATACACAAAAATTATCAATCAATCCTATTATTCCTAACTATTTGTACAAACTTTTCTGCCCATTTGTTTCTAACCATGTCTATAGTATCCATAGGCAAATGTTCTATATCTTTAAATGCCTGTAAGAAGTTCACAATAATAGAATGGTAAACCCTAAGAAATAAAAATAAAGGAATTGAATATAATAGCAAATGTCAACTTACCTCGTCCCAACTATCCCGAATGCTACCAAAAATGATGAGCCACATCCAATACATTACATAGTAGCCGCACTCGTAGCCTCCATTTTGTTTGTTACACTAAAAATGAGTAAATATGTTAAAAATAACTATTAAATTTGAACGTAAATTAATAGATAGTATAATATATATAAAGGCTACTTACTTTGATAATATTCCAATTTGGAGTTGTGCTTTTACTTGTGTGTTTTCCATCTAATGTACTACAAACCTTTAAAGCACTATATATTGAAAAGAAGGGGATTAGAAATAGAATAATCAAGATGTTTAGACATAATATAATAAATACTTACTCGTTTACAATATTTTTTAGCTCCATGTCAGGTTTTCTTCCCAATGAGCAGAACCAACACACAAGATTCTCGCTTTGGACAAATAACTAATAGTCGCGATGGTTTCGTATATACACATGATTAGAATCTATTAAAAAAACTTGTTTAAAACCGGAAGAGGCTGGGATAACTTACGAATGATGGTATGCTCCAAGGTAAATATCTCTTTTAGAAGCAGTCATCCAATTCTGCATGTAGCGAGAATTTGATCACGCTTATTCCCGGACTTTTGTATGGATTGAGGCTCGAAGAATCCATACACATGACCAATGCCACTGCTCCACTATCATTTCGTGCATCATCCTAAAATATGCCAATTTAAGTGAACTTATAGCTTATATATTTACTAAAATGAAAAGAATCATGAAAGATATGAACTTACAATGTCCAAAATTGTAAAACGACTATATTTAGACATTGATTGCCCATCCCAATCTCCAGGGCATCGAGTGTGGGAAATGTATAGGGGGATATTGCTAGAAGCCATCCCAAATAATGTACAATCCCATGGAACTTGGAATGATTGCGAGATACAATTGTGGGGAAAGAGACAAGAGATCAAAAATTGGATTTGGAGAAGTCTCCACAACTCGGTGTCTTCTCCTTAGATGCGAAGGAGTGGCAATAGCTTTACCCAAGTCTTTTGGCTGTCAGAACATCCTACACATTTTATAAAATATAATCATAAACAATAAATCAATTTATTTATGTGTTAGATGTATTATAACCATACATATACATACCTTTGCCATTATTGACCTAACTAAATGTCGGGGCCAAGTAATGAAGGTCCGAAGGGCTTGGCCCACTGTCTGCACCTCTTCGGTGGGGATAGGGACACTAGCCGCGGCGTCAACCACCTTTTCAACCACTACTTTGACCAAGTTAGGATCCAAAGGCACATTGTGGATGGTTGAAGCCCCTTCATGAAGCTGATCCATGGGCCACTAGCCTTAGACCTTCATCTACCTCAACCCACAAGCCATATCGATCATCCTTTGTGGATTCGGGATGAATAGATGCCACCTCGGGTGTGACCTCGATAGTGGCTTCAGCACAACTGCCCTTTGTGCTAACTCTTGGACCTACAAATACAATAAATTCCAATAAGGACTAAGATTTTAGAAACACAAGTCAAGTACCAATTTGTGGTTGAAAATGCACACGATGGAGGATGAGCATCAGCAAATGAAGTACCCATGGAGGTCATACGCGAGGCTGCTCCTGCACACGTGCAGTGATGGTCTCCTCAAGTCGTGCGGCGATGGCGGGAGTCAACTCTTCCTCCAATTTTGCCCCGATGGTCGGTGTCAATTTCTCCGTGAGAGTCATCTCCAAGGCAGCAATATCTTCTTGGCTCGGGGATGTGGAGGTGCGGATATCCTGTGATGGTGGTCCAAAATACTGTCGGACACCCACACCTTGGCCAACGGCTCGAACACGACCTGGATGTTACGGTCGTCCAATAGCGATGGTCAAGATATCCTAACGACCAGAAGGGATGAAAGTTCCCTGTGTACACTTGCTCCTCCAAGGCATCCTACATTATAAAAGTTAATTTTATTAATGAACATGTTACATATAACTAATTCAAAGTAAATTAACTTCTTTTACTTACAATCCAGAGCAGCAATTTCTCGGGCTTCCAGCGACGTCATGTCACCGGAAGGCTTTGTACGCGCCCTCTTCCACTTCTGGTGACGTTTTGGAGGAGATGGTGGAGGAATCTGCTCTTCGCTTAAACCAGAAGAGGCTAACTCCGACTGTCGAAGTCTACTCTTCTCCTCCATCATCTTCTTATTCAATAAGTCGTACCCCCCACGAGACAGAAGGTGGGGGGCGACATTCTTCCTTTGAATGTCTTTTGCTTTTTGTCTTCTTTCCTGCAACATAATTGAACACAATATTAGATACACAAGTCATTATTAAATATTCAAGTCAATTAAGCCATAAGCTATTACCTCCCACTCTAAACCGAGTCCTACTATGTACAAACTTCTTCCAAGTGTCCTCATCTATGCCATATCTTTGGCAAGGGGTTAATCCCTTGCTAACTTTGTCCTCAGCATACACCCATTTAGTGGTCAATGTGGACTTGAACTGTCTCCACATTTTTGCTATGGGCTGTCATTATCTTCCTCCTCACATCCTCAGAATTAACTAAATCAAAGTGTTCCTACGAGTAGCAAACAAGTTTTAGTTAACCAATTGATAATAATGTATAAACAATATAAACAACTAAATACACATACTTACAAGAAGATCTTGCCATAACAAGTTCTTCACAGTTTCCTCCACATGATCCCAAGTAGGATGGAGAATAGATATCTACACAACATAAACAACATAAGTATGAACAATATATTTGAAATGAAATTAACTTTGAAATAGAATAAATACCTTCTCTCTAGCTAGTGTACCCAAGTAGCTACTAAATTGGGTGCTGAAGGGACCTGACACCTTGCCAGTCCTAGGATCAACAGAAACGAGATAACTTCGGCCGGATATGTGTCTAATGGTCAAGCCTTTCAACCGTGTAGATTGTCGACTCCTCTTACTTGGAAAATGTCTTTCCGAGATGCACGAGGAGATGGTGGAGGAGATGCCATTTACCTGTAATGAAAAAAACATAGAATTATATCAATACACATGCAAAGTCTCCTCAATTACATGTTAAAAAAATAAATAAATAGAAACATAACTTAGATTGTATTAATATTTTCCCATATGCCTTCATCATGGTCATTGCGAGTAGCATGAACAAAGTCCTCTTCCAATTGGGATATAGAAATAGGTAACCGTGGTGAATTTTGAATGTTAATAAAATCATCTAATTCTTCTCCATTCTCATTTGTGACATCAATCATTTTTCCTTTGAGGACAACTAACCACCTATCATTTGATGGATCAGTGACATAAAACACTTGTTTTGCCTGGTATGCCATTATGAAGGGTTCTTCCTTATGACCAATCTTGTTTATATCAATCAAAGTAAATCCCATTTGGTCTCTTTGGACACCAGTATTGTTATCAACCCATTTACATTTAAATAAAGGCACTTTGAATTTAGTATAGTCGACCTCCCAAATCTCCTCAATCACTCCAAAGTAACTAATTGATGCCATGATGGGGTTTTTGTCCTTTGCACTAGAAAAGTGCATAGATGTTGCCTCAATAGATACTCCACTATTCTGGACCGTACTTTTGTCATCTTGTGCCTTCGTATAGAATGAGTATTTGTTAATGTCATACCCTTGCCAAGTTATAACATTATATCTAGGCCCATGTGCTAGCCATTTCAGTGTATCGGAGGCATTGTCACTTGAAAATATTTTTCTTTGAAACCAATTGATAAAGTTGTTGTTATGCTCTTTCATCAACCACCTTTCACCCATTTTGGGGTTTAGGTCCTTTAACATTGCTTTATGCGCATCTATGTAAGGAATAACCTCTTCTGTATTGTTCAAAATATACAAGTGGGCGGTGGTCAACTCTACATGATCTTTTGTTTGAATTCTAATACCACGAGTTCCCTTACCATTTAGCCTATCATCATGACGATTTCTAGGTACACCCACAGTACGACTCTTGCCAAGTAATCTGAACAAAATTCTATGGCTTCTTACGCAATATACCGCTCAACAATTGAAGCTTCAGGTCTATATGGATTTTTAGAATACCCTTTGAAGATCTTCATGTATCGCTCAATTGGGTACATCCACCTCAAATAAACTGGCCCACAAATTCGTATCTCCCTCACAACATGAACGATTAAGTGAATCATTATATCAAAGAATGATGGAGGAAAATACATCTCCAATTGACATAGCACAACTAGTAGCCTCATTTTCCAACTCATCTAGTGATTTTTCATCGATAACCTTGGCACAAATAGAATTGAAGAAAAAACATAGTCGCATAATGGCATGTCTAACATTCTTAGGCAATATGTTACGTATAGCCACGGGTAACAAGCTGTTGCATCAAAACGTGACAATCATGGGACTTTAATCCAATTAACTTGAGATCTTTCATGGATACAAGACTCTTAATATTTGAAGAGTATCCTTGTGACACTTTAATACTTGCAAGACAATGACATAAACTACGTTTCTCCTTCTTTGACAAGGTGTGACATGCTTGGTGGTAGATATGTTCTATTGCCTTCGAGGCCTTGGATGTAATTCGGGACGTATTCCCATCTCACAAAGGTCTTGACATGCTTTGATCCCATCCTTTGACTTTCCTTGAATGTTTAACAATGTGCCAATGAGACTATCACATACATTCTTCTCCGCATGCATAACATCAATACAATGTCGTACTTCTAAATGGCTCCAATATGGAAGATCAAAGAAAATTGATCTCTTCTTCCACATGTTCTTGTCGAGAAGACCTTTTTTGGGTCTTTCCAAATGTAATGCTTATGTTCTTCACTCGATCGTAAACTTCTAAACCGGTCAATGGTTCTCTAGCAATTTCATCCTCCTGTATGCCATTAAAAGCTTTCTTCGGTCTACGGTATGGATGGTCATGCGGGAGAAATTTTACTGTGCCTGTTATAAAGCTGTCTTCTTTCCATGTTTCAATTGTATATAACTGGTCTCTTCTTCACAAATAGGACAAGCATAATGCCCCTTCACACTATACCCACTCAAGTTTCCATAGGCAGGGAAGTCATTAATGGTGCAAAATAACATTGCATGCAACTTGAACTTCTGCTGCTGATACCCATCAAATGCATCTACTCCTTCCTCCCATAATAGTGTTAAGTCTTCTATCAAAGGACTCAAATACACATCTATGTCATTTCCTGGCTGTCTTGGACACTGAAATCATCATACACAACATGACATATTTGCGCTTCATGCATAACCATGGTGGAAGATTGTAAATCATCAATAAAACGGGCCATGAACTATGGTTACTACTTAAATTTCCAAAAGGATTCATCCCATCTGTTGCTAATCCAAGTCTAAGGTTTCTTGCATCACTACCAAAACTTGGAAATAGACGGTCAAAATTCTTCCATTGGGGAGAGTCGGATGGATGTCGCATTTGCCCATCACATGTTTTTCTCTTTGAATGCCAAATTAAATTTTCAGCATCTTCGTGAGCGTACAACCGCCTAAATCTTGGAATAATTGGAAGATACCATGAAACTTTTGCAGGAGGACGTTTTTTACCACTCTCCTGACTACAATCATCACCATCCTTCGTTTTGTAACGTGATACACCACATGTTGGACATTGGTCTAAAGATGAGAATTCTTTCCTGTATAACACACAATCATTAGGGCAAGCATGTATCTTCCTATATTCTAAACCCATCGGACATAGTATCTTCTTCGCTTCATACATACGGTCCGGCAAGGTGTTATTGTCTGGGAGCATCTCTTTCAAAAGTTGGAGTAATTCATTAAAACTTGTATCACTCCAACCAAATTTTGCTTTTAGATTGACCAATCTTAACACAGATGACAACCGTGTGAAAGTTGTACATCCGGGATACAAAGGTGTCTCTGAATCGGTCCTCAATGTATCATATATAGATGCATGTGCTTCAAGAAAGCTCTCTTGACCCACATCACAAAGCATGTCCTCTATTCGATCTTCGCAGGTTACATCATGCTCAATATTTTGTGATACTATTGGAATATCAACCACTTCACCGTGCCATGTCCATATGGTGTAATTCTTCATCATCCCATCGCAAATAAGATGCTCCCGCGTTGTGTCCATCTCTTGTACTCTGCCATTTACACAATTAAGGCATGGGCAGTAGATTTTTCCATTCATTTTGGGAGCATTTTGTTCGGCAAATTTCAAAAAGGATTCAACTCCATTCTCATACTCTTCTGACATACGACTTGCATTGACCCAAGTTCGATCCATCTAACTACACAAAAAGGCTTGCCTAGATATTCAAGGTTTATTAGAAAAGGTTTAACAAAACAATACAAAAAAAACGTGTACATTGCCTAACAATGCTCTAATGTTCCATACATGCTCTAATGTTCCATATACCACTTCGAAACCTAAACCTAAACCTAAACCTAAACGAAACCTAATGTTCCATATACCACTTCGAAACCTAAACGAACCTAGATCAAATCAAACCATATATACAAAATCATCCATCATCTTTCTAATGTTCCTCCGTAGGAAATGCTCTAAATAATCCATATTTATGTTAAATGCATGCTGTAAATCATCCATACAACTTAATCTAACCTGATGAGAGCGCGGCGAGTGGGCGCGAGGGGCGCGAAGGCGGAGCACTGCGGTGAGGACTGAGGTAGCGAGACCACAGCGAATGAGGTAGCAGCGCGAGTGGGCGGCGAAGGGCGGCGAGAGGCGAGCGAGGGCGGCGAAGTGGGCGGCGAGGAGCAGCGGTGAGGACTGAGGCACAACGAAGAAGAAGCGAGAAGGAGGGAGTATGTGGGACGAAGAGGAAGCGAGACGAGGGGCGCGTGTAACCCCCTTACAGATTACATTTATTAATTCTAATTTATTATCTAAGTTAGTAATATTTTCAATATTCATAGAAGGTTAATAGAAAATATACTAAGTGAACAATTAATTTAGGTAAGGTTTTATATTAAATCAAGCAACAAGTTCTAGTACAAAGTTTTCAAAATATTACAAGTCATGAAGTTATACTTATATGTTATACAATTCCCAGCCTAAGCTCTGGATTTTTGCATCTGACATCTATCTCTTGGACTATATATTCCTGCATCATACGTCACCAACATCTGGGATTGAAATATTTATGGGGTTAGACATTTAATTTTATCCACAACAAATAAAGCAAACATTCATACGATAAAATCAACCAATGAAAAATTCCTTCTAATAAATATACAACAGTATATAATTTAATTTAAAAATTAATTATGAGAAACAAATAAATAAATCATGGAATTATAATAGAGAATATCGTACAAATCATGAATAATTTACAATTTTATCATGCAATATGTTTATGATATGCACATGTGACTCCAAACGTAAAACTTTAAAATCATGCTTTTGACTCAAAATAAAAAATTATTTTTGACTCGGTGCTCCATGGAGACTCATTTGAGTGTCTAGTGGAACCAGAGCTTAACATCACCCTGTCCAGGTGATTCGACGATGTCCCACTAAACGCGAACAAGTAGACAGTAGTCGAGTGTCGAGTGCACCGACAGGCTACCACGACACGAGAATCAAATAAAGACCGGCCACTTATGGAATTGCCCATGCCCAAACACTCCATAGACCAGAGGTCCATCCCCATAGACCAGGAGGTCCTGTCTTACCTATTCTACTCCCCCATTTACTATAAGAGATTCGGTAGCTCAATTTTTAATAATTCATTCTCTGTCTCATTTGGCCAGCCATTTTCATAGTCATATTTCACTACCGAGATGCTCTTGATAGTAAATTGACTCACGAGAAAATGTAAAAATTCTGTTTTACACATCATTATTCCTACCAACAGTCCTTGGTAGCAACTTAAGAGAAATTTCCAAATACTTTTACTGTAAAAACTTTTACGTGACTTCTAGAAAACATTTCATGCACTATGTTTATGTCTCATATGAAACAAAACAATCTATCATCAATTAAATACTTAAAAACATCTCCTTCATATATTCAAAATTTTAATTACAATTCATAGTTGTTTTAAGCAAGACAATTTTTATTAATAATTTATTTCATAGGGTTCAGTGTTTTGTCCATATCTTGAGTTCTAGACCTCATTTTAAGATGATTCCAATTGTGTTGGAAAGATAACATAATAATCTATAACTTTGATGAAGGCACTATCCTCAAATTCTAACGTTTATTGAGTCGTTTTCCTAGTAAACAAAGAGGGGTAATATCTTGTTTGAATTTATTTCGATTATACCCTTAACCTTTTTCAAAATTCCATTTATGTCCCTAATATGTGAAATGACTATTTTACCCTTGATCTTTTGCAAAAATTCTCACCTAGTCCTTTCTTCTTCCTTTTCTCGCTCAAGCGAGTATCACCGGTCGCTTGAGCGAGATGGAACCGAGAGTCTCCTTTTGTTTGAAGGCTTCGTCGCTCAAGCGAGTACATCGGTCGCTTGAGCGAGTAATGACCCGAGAGTCCCCTTTGTTTGAAGCTTTCGTCGCTCAAGCGAGTACACTTGTCGCTTGAGCGAGACATGACCCTTAGTCCCCTTTGTTTGAAGCTTTCTTCGCTCAAGCGAGTACACTTGTCGCTTGAGCGAGACATGACCGTTAGTCGCTCAAGCGATGTAATTATCGCTTGAGCGATAAAGAACCCGAGAATCCCAAATTTTCCAGGTATCCTCGCTCAAGCGACATATTTTTTGCTTGAGCGAGTTTTGCAGATTTTCATCAAAATCCAAGTTTCAAATTTCTCAGTTTCAATCACTCAAATTTGTTCCAAATCAAAATTAAACCATAAATATGTTCAATTTAAGTTAAAAACAACAATTTTATTATATAATTCATCCTTAATTGAAAGAATTTCAACAATATTTCAATCTTTGCAATTGATGAATAGTAATCTCCAATTACAGACTTTCGTATGAATAAAACTAAACGTCTAACCCATACCTGATTCCTCAATATCTTATTACTCTCCTAATTTTGTATGCTCCTCCTTTCCTCCTTTCTCTCGAATTCTTCTTCCAAGAATTCTGGTGTCTCTCGGTTTATTCTTCAAGTTGGTCGTGAATTGTGTTGGTGTATGTTTCCAGTTTCCTCCTATTTATAAACTCACTCACAGACTTAATTCTTTCTAGGATTTTCTTCGCTGTCTTTATTCTCCACCGCCTTAATTTAATTGTGATTCTTCACGAGCTTAATTCAAATGTATTTAGGCCACCACAGACCTTCTGTTTCTCTCTTCTTCTTCTTCTTCTTCTTCTTTTTTTTTTTCTAAATATTTATTTACTCATTTATTTAATTTTTATTATTAAGAATTATTATTAAATTATTATTTGACACAATATTAACCTTGGATTTTATTTTATAATTTTCTTAAGACAAAATTACTATAAAAATCATGTTTTATTTTAATAACTCTACATAATATTCGAGTACATATTTATAACTTACAAAATTTATTTATATAATTGATTACAAAATTTAGGATATTACACAGTAGCGCCTAGGAGGAGAGGTATAAAGGACATTCAACATCGGTTATTAAAAAACCCGACGTGGATAACGCTTTCGACGTCGGGTAAATCATGTAACCGACGTTGATTTTGGGAATTCAACGTCGGTTATACATAACCGACGTTAAATTTAAACATTTAACGTCGTCTGTCATATAACCGACGTTGAATTGCAGTTACTACGTCGGTTATTATATAACCGACGTTAAATTTTGTTTCATATTTACAAGTTTGCCACCGCATCTTGTACAATGTCGGTCTTCGTCATAACCGACGTTGGATGCTGTCGTAGAAAGTGTTTTCTGTAGTAGTGTATTCTTGCTAACGACGAGTTGACTAACGATTCTCCGATCTAGGTACCTAGTCTGCCCTGCCCTATAAGTAAGAAAGATCAGACTAGAGGACTGGCTTCACTGTTCTAATGCCGAAGGGAAATCACATTGTCATTTTATTCTGCTTTCATTTCTGATCTGTCTTCGGACATATCAGTACCAGACCAGCTTAGACCAACTTATCTTCTTGTAATGCCCCCGGGTGTTCACTCATTATAAGCTAGTTCGGAGTTTATTGAGACAGGAATCCCAGAGTCAGCTCACCTTTTTTTTATGAAAAACTCTATATAAAGGTAATAGCCTTAGTTAGTTACTACATCAAAGTCATCTTTCTCTCTTATCTCGTTCCTGTCTTCCTTTCCTGAGTCAGTAGTAAGGAATGGAGTAGAGGGGTGACCGATTCTCTTAGTTGACAGTTAGTAGCTGTTAGTGGTCAATCAGTTGCTAGTTTCCCACAGGGCATGAACGCAACTAAGAAAAAGACTTTCCCCTTTCCTCTCCTGTGAGTCGAGATCTTGAAACCTTCAGTGAATGGATGGCGCATGAGATTGAGATAAAGAAAACAGAATTACGATTCAAAAGTCGTAAGAAATGCGGTTCCTACACTCGATTTATCGACTTCGAAAAATTATTATTCGGATGACCGGCTTTAGGTACGTAGTCACTCAAACGATAGAGATAGGACTGATACCTACTTAGAATTGATTGAAATACAAGAACTTTATTGGGAGGAAGTCGTCGGGACTATTTCCTAATGAAATCCATGTGTTAAGCAAGGTTACGATCAAAGTGAAGATATAACATCTACCTCTAGGACGTTACTGCCTTTCTTTCCAATAGAAGAAGCCAACTTCTTATTGTAGTGTAGGCTCAATAGGATTGTGCGGATAGTGGAAGCCTAGGATCCTTGTTACAGTTGGATGTAGATGGGGGTGCATGCAGGAAAGAACCCTTACTTGGAGTGGAGTAAGGGGTACTTGTGAACAACTGTCGGGTCTTCGTCGATCCGATACCTAGAGGAGACAGCCTTCTACTATCAACTCATACTATCAGATAAGGGTCTACTACAGCTGAGACTGAAAAACATGAATTCAAAATAGACAAGAGTGGGACTGCCTTAGCTAACAGTGAGACCCGTGATCTACGACCACCCTGAGGGCATGACTCGAAAATTAAGTGGAAGACTTTATCCTCTTATTTATGTTACGCATTAGGGTCCTTCACATAATCTCGAACCGTGCCCCTTCCTCAATGAGTCACGAGCGAGCCATGCCACATTGCATGGGAGGAACTGATCCTTCACTTCCCTTTTGAGCTTTCAATTCTATTCTAGACCGCTTGATATCATATCTTACCAGCCCCACCCTGGTGGCTTCCGCATCACCCCCAGTTGCTCCATTCTGGATCCCTGAGTGATAGAATAGCTATAAGCTAGCCCACCCTCACCTTGATGAGTTTCACTAAGAAACCGGGGGGTGCCTATGTGACTCACATAGGGCTCTTCCTTACCAAGCAGAGTGAGGTTAGAAACTCCAATTTTGTGATAGGACTGACCCTAGTGAGAACCAGCCTATCACGCCACCGAGGTTCTGCCTCGTTTGCCTTAGTCTTGCAATCTAAGGGTGAAGGAGTCATCCAGCCACCAGGATTGGTTACCCAGTTGACCCCTATCTGTATCTACATCTACGTCCTTGTAGACCCCTAATTTTGCCCGGCTTCTTAACTAAAAGAAAAAGAGACCTCTCATAACAAGATAGAGTTCACTAAGTCACCCGACAAAAGCTAAGGAGACTCCCTACATGAAGATAAAGCTCGCCCAGCATCTTAATGAAGGCCAAGAAGACTTCCTATATGAAGATAAAGCTTCAACGGACGCATATCGACATCAACCAATGTCCAAAAAAAGCAAGGAAAGCTTCCCAGGGTCCCAGAACGCAAAAACTGGACAAAACAGGTCGAGACCACCGTCCCAGAGTTGGGACGGCCGTCCCAACTATCCTAGGACAAGTGAGATGCGCGTCCCAACCGTCCCAAGTCCCAGGGGGGCTGGCTCTGTGTAAAAAATTCAAGTGGGACGGCCGTCTCGGCCCAGACGGCCGTCCCAAATGCGCCAGGCAGCGAAAACTATAAATAGGAGGCTCATTTGCTCATTTTCCACACACCAGACAAGTCAGAGCACTTGTCTACTTCTATCCCTCTTTCGAATGATCTTTCTGATTGCCTTATATAGGTAACAATCAGTTAAGGAATTATATTCCGGCATTCGATTCTTCTAGAAAATTTTAGTCAAGTCGAGTTTTGTCGTGAGGAGAGTCGTTGTAGAGCGAGGGACTGCCGAAACGCGTCCTTATTGTAACAGAGTTGCTATATAAAGCTTGCTACGGAGGTTCTTTCCAATTCTCTTCTTTTTACTACTTTATTTATTGCTTTATATATCAAATGTAAATAAAATCATGTAGATAGCCATATTTAAATATTATGCGAATAAAATAGGGTAATAGCGTAATTTCTTGTAATCTTTACTTAAATGAATTAATCCGTCATAGGGAACCCAAAAGGGGCGTTGTGGGGTGCTAACACCTTCCCCACACGTAACTAACTCCCTTACCCAACTCTGGTTATAATGGCCAAGTGCGGTTTTTCTAAAAATCAACATTTTTTCCTTTTCCAATGTTTAAGGTTAAAACATTGGTGGCGACTCCAAAAGAACCTTTTTTCGAAAACCTTGCTTCTATTAGAGGATAGTTCAGTTGTTGAGCACCTCGGAAGCAATGAACATATTTTAAACATAAAACGCGAGTCTAAACCATCTTTCTGCAACCGCTCGCATTAAACGTTCGAGATGTCCCTAGACGTCGGAACGGACGGCGGCGACAGATGGCGACTCCACTGGGGAAGCTAGAGAGTTGATCCCATTTAGTGACGGATAAATTCAAACTAAGTAAAGATTTGAAATTACGCCTTTACCCTTTTTTGTATTTTTTGTATGGCTTTAATAATTGATGTATGATTATTTTTACAAATTGTTTGAAATATAAATTGCACACAAAAACCCTTGCACACAACAGTCCCTCTATACCCAGGGGCAAGAGTGAATACCTATAGGGAGTGGGTGGCAGATACGACCGGCTTGTTGGCACACGGGTGGCAGATACTTTTGTAACAGGTTTTTAACTGATATGTTTTCGAAATAATCGATTGTTTTCATTAGAAGGATTTTTGAAAACCTTCTGCCAGTATTTTAACTGATATAGAATTGATATAATCGATTAAAATGACTTAGAATATTTTGAAAAGTGTTCTGGCAGAATTTTAATCGATACAAACTCGAAATAATCGATTAAAATAACTTGAAGTGTTTTGAAAGTTGTTTTGTCGAATTTTAATCGATACAAATGCGAAATAATCGATTAAAACAACTAAGAGGTTTTTCCAGAATGTTTTAATCGATTAAAACAAACTTGCTATCAGTTAAAATAATTTAGAAAGTTTTATGAAATCTTTTGGCAGAATTATAATCGATTAAAATGCGTTTCAATCGATTAAAATAACTAAGTGAACTTTTTTTCAAAGTGTTTTAATCGATTAAAACAGATTGTTATCAGTTAAAATCACTTAGAAAAGTTTATAAGAATGTTTTGCAGTATTTTAATCGATTGAAAGACGAAACAATCGATTAAAACAGTTTGGAAGATTTTTTACAAAGAGTTTGAATTGATATAAACGGTGTCGTATCAGTTAAAACAAATCTGGAAAATAATCAACAACTTTTTAATAGATTAAAAGATTATTTTAACAGATTAAATAAACCAGCAGTTTTGAAAATCTTCTATATAAAAAAAATTGCTTGAACCTTTTGAAACACATCTTTTAGCAATCAATCAAGCAATCATAAGTGCTACTTTCAAGAGAGAATCACACTAGTTTTTTGAAGTTCATAGAAGTTCTTTCTTGAGGCAAAATTGCATTCTTTTGGAGAAGAAACACATACTGCAAAGCTACATAAATCTGGTTTGAGCGTTCTAAGTTTCTTCTATTTGTTTCTTTACTTTCTTTACTATATTGTGGGTGCCTAGAATTATGGGCACTGGTTTTTGTAGCTGGAATTTGGCTACAGGGTTGGTCAAGAACTGAAATTTGGTTCTTGTGAAGGTTTAGGTGCAGGAACTGGAATTGTGGTTCTTGTGGTAGATTGAGTGTGAGATTAAAGTTGTAATCTGTAAAACATTCAATCTAGTGGAACCCAGCTGGAATTTGGCTGGAGACTGGACGTAGCCCTGGGATTGGGTGAACCAGTATAAATCTTGGTTGTATCTTTCTAAACCTTTCTCTCCTTTAATTCTGTCACTACATTTATTTTTGATTGCTTGTTGTGTGTGATTCAAGAACTGGTCAGAAATCTTAATCTTTGAAATAGATAATCTGTAAATTGCGAAAATCTTTCAAAGATCAATTCACCCCCCCTCTTGACCTCAGCCTACATTTCTAACAATTGGTATCAGAGCAAGGTTCTTGAGAATTATTCAAGTCTTTCGATCCAAATGGCTGGAAATAAATTTTCTAAGGGTGCTTGTATTGATAGACCTCCACTGTTTTGTGGTACATATTACTCTTTTTGGAAGATTAGGATGAAGATCTTTATTGAATCTGTTGTTGTAAATGTTTGGAATATCATTGAACAAGGAACTTATGTTTTTAACAAAGATTGGTCTAGCTTAAATGATTGTGAAAAGAAACTAATCTAAGATGATTGTATTGCTAAGAATATCATCATATCTGCACTTAACAGAAATGATTTTTTCAGGATAGCACATTGTCAAACTGCTGCACAAATGTGGAAAACCCCTGAAATGGCCTATGAAGAAACAACAGAGATATGCTTGATGGTAAATTCGGATTCTCCAATGACCAGTGTAAGTTTTGATTCAACAACTACTATGAATTATAGTTCATTACAAAATTCTTTTTATGAAATGCATGCAGTAGCTAAGAAATTAGAAATTGAAAACAAAAGATTAAAAAGCATGAATAGTTTATTAGAAAACAAGATCACTCTTCTTGAAAAGAAAATAGTTGATGAAGAAACCAAGAATGAAAATCTGGAAATAAGTAATAACTCTGATTGCATGTGTAATGATAAAGATTGTAAAAATTGTCCTGAGTTACAAGAGAAATTAACATATTTAATAAAAACTGCATCTAAACTTGCACAAGGAAAAACTAATCTTGATATGATACTTGATTCTCAAAAATTGGTTATTGATCGTGGTGGTATAGGCTTTACACCTCTTGTTGGAAAGAAAACGAGAGCATTTAAAAACTATTTTGCATATAGTAAATCTCTTTCATCTCCATTTATTAAATGCTTTTACTGCATGAAAAAAGGCCATTCTGTTAAATATTATAGAATTAAAAAATATGCTATTCCTAGAGGTAGAATGAAGTGGATTCCCAAAAATTCATTTCAAATAACCTGATTGGACCCAGTGATTATAAAAAGGGTACCAGAAATATGCTAAATTTGTTTTGCAGGAACAAAATCTGGAAGTCCCTTAGTGTTCAAAATAGCAAATTCGGTTCTGGTTTCATAAACTGAATGTTTTAATTGATATAAAACAGTTTTAATCGATTAAAATCACTTACAGAGAATACCAGAAAAGTTGTCCGTACAGTTTTAATCGATTGAAATATGAATCAATCGATTAAAATGTTCTCAGGAATTTAGTCTAGTTGTTTTAATCGATTAAAAAGGATTTATATCAGCTAAAATCACTAAGATGTCAAAACTAATCGATTCTTTCTCGTTTTAATCAATTAAAATTCTGTTATCACATTATTGAATTCTTCCAGTACAAAATTAATCGATTTTGTTATGAATTAATCGATTATTTCACTGTTTCTTTTTCAAACCTAGTATTAAAGATCAAATTAATAGGTTAATTTGTTTATTAATCGATTAATTTGTTCCTGAAAATTATTTTTACAACATCCAATTGAAAATTAGTCAGCAAATCAGAGTCAAAAATCCAAGTTTTTGTGTTAATCAAAATCTGCATAATACATTTATTGCATCTGTTGACCAAGTCAAAAATTTATCAAAGAACAAAATAGCTGATGTACCCATCGTCCAGAAACCTGTGTCTCTATCTTTGGTAAAGGGGACAATTGCATTTAAAGCTGAAACGTTGCAGTTTTGTCTCTTTGGATTTGAAATCCGATCTTCATCAAACCAGGTTCTGTATTTACCCAATCATTTCTCAACTTATCATCTTTCTTCTGTTTTCATATTTTCAAAATCTCCTCTCGAATCTCTGCTACAAACATGTTCAAAAGATCAAAATCAAGGAAGAAACAAAAGGGAGAGTCTTCCTCTGCTGGAAATCAAGGAGGTTATCTTGAAAATTGGTTCAGTGGTGATATAGAAAAGATGAATAATTTCATCACTCATTTCAGTCAAAAGCAACTTGTAATTCCCAAATTCATAAGGTTTGCTTGGCTAGATGAAGAAGGGTTCAATTCGTTAAGAAGAAAACTGAACAATCAAAAACTGAAGAATTTTCTGGAATATACTGGCAACATTCAACCAGATTTGGTAAGAGTGTTTTATGCAAATCTCACTGTCAGTGGTTCTACTTTAAGATCTCAGGTAAAAGGAGTTAATATGGTCATTACCCCTGATATTTGGGATGAAGTTGTTGGTCTCAAAGATGTTGGTGTAAAAGTCTCCAGAGGTAATATTGTTGAATTGCCAGAGTTTAACAAAATTCAATTTTTTCGTACCTGTCTCAAAGATCAAGGTGATTCTGTAAGAATTTTCAATGCTGGGAAGATGAGGCTTGAATCAAGAATTATTGCCTTCATTATTGCATGATGCTTACTCCAAGGGGGAGTAATCATGCTATACTCAATGAGGGTGATTTAGCTCTCATGTATTGCATTGAAAATAGGATTCGTGTTAACTGGGTCTATGTTATTAAAGATCACATGGTAAAAGCTAAGAGGCTTGCTGATTATAAACTGCCTTATGCTTTGTTAATCAACAAATTTTTTAGACATTTTGCAGTAGATTTAGAAGGGGAGAATGTGGAAACTCCGAAAGCATCTAATGAGATTGATGACTCAACTTTATGGAAAATGGGGTTTATTAAAATTGATGATGAGTGGATCTCTAAAGTTGATGTTGGGATGTCCGAAGATGAGGAAGAAGATGAAGAAGAAGATGAGCAAGGCCAAATTCCTTCCTCTCCAGCTGCTATAGAGGTTCCTGAATCCACCAGTGGTCAAGCTTCATATGAGAATATGGAGATCATTCCCTACATGGAGCAACCTGACCGTGGGACTCCTCTGTCTCAATTTGAAAGGTCCATGCTTTCTCAAATGTCCACAATGCAGGAAAACCAAAGGAAGCATATGCAAATGACCTATCAACATTTCCAACAGACCAACAATCAGTTCACAAACCTTGGAAACCAGATTGATGATATTTACACCAAACTGGAAGATATGTAGCTCAACCAAGGGAATTGGGATGATTGAGTTTTTTTTTTGGACAAAAAGGGTCCCTTCCTATCTTTTCTTTATGTCGTATTTCTTTTGCTGATAATTTTCTTTTATGGACTGTAATATTAACTGGTTTTAAACCAGGAACAATCTTTTAACTTTGCTTAATATGATGTAGGTTTTAAGTTAAATTAAGAGAGCCTAAATAGAATCAAACATAATTCTCTGATAATTTTAGCTGATACAAAATAGAATCAATCGATTAAATCAATTAAAAGAAACACTTAGATAGGAAATTCGCATCAAAATAATTGATTAATTTGTGTATTAGTCTATTAAAACCTGTATGTCATGTGTTTGTATCAACTAAAACTAGTTTACATCAGTTAAATCAGCTAAATAAGATACTATTCTGATTTTGATGGATCTACTGGTTAAAACTTACTCAATCTAATTGATATTATCTTAAAACATTTTCCTAATAATCGTTTTTACAAAATTCGCACTGAATTAGGCATTTTAGATGCATCAAACATTACTTAGTTTTCAAAGCTGGTTGTTTTAATCGATAAAAAAAATTTTAAATCGATTAAAAGCACTTATACATCATTTTTCTTATTGTTTTAATCGATTAAATGTCGATTTAATCGATTAAATCAACTTATGTTTCAATTTTTCGAAATTCATCACTGTTTTAATCGATTAAAACATTATTTTAATCGATTAAAACTAGTAACAAGATCATTTTAATCGATTTCGTCCTGTTTTTAATCGATTATTACTCTGGAAAGAAAAATTAAAGGCTTTAGTTAATGGTTGTTCTTGTAACATGCTACTAAAGCATGGTTCCCTTATCTTTACACGTGTTAATTGTATTCATTACAAACGTGTTCATGAAGATAAGTTTGAATCAACTTTGCTTGGTCTTTACATGAGTAAGGTATCTTGTTTAAATCTTTTACTGTTTTTCAAAAATTGATACATATCATGAATAGTTCTTGTTCCTCTGTTCCCTATTTTTTGATGAAGTCAAAAGGGGGAGAAATAATTGCTTTGCTTTTATAATTGATTTTCTTTATTTAGGGGGAGTAGCAATATAGGGGGAGAAATGGGAAAATGATTAATTTTTGAATACTCACTAATCTATATATTCAAGTGACTTCTTCTGCAGAGTTATTAGTCAAAGAGGTGTTTGTCTTCATCAAATAGGGGGAGACTGAAAGTGATGAAGATCTTATTGAATTACTTTGACAAAGATCTTGTTGATTTGATGAAGTTAAAAATGAAGTCAAAGGCTACTTTGTGGCAGTCAAAGGTCACTTAGATAAAAGGGTAGTGGGATTAGTGAGTCTCGCATCTCTGCTTAGGTATAATCATTTTTATTTCTCTGCTGCATGAGGTTTCTTCATTTAAAAGATTTTGCAAATGCCTCTAAAAAATGTTTAAACGGTTAAAAAGAAAGTATTTTGTTAAAAGGTTTTTAATTAACTATTTTAACTAATAGTATATAAGCTTTATCAACTAAATGTTCTTAACACTTTTGTAACAGGTTTTTAATCGATATGTTTTCGAAATAATCGATTGTTTTCATTAGAAGGATTTTTGAAAACCTTCGCAAGTATTTTAACCGATATAGAATTGATATAATCGATTAAAATGACTTAGAATATTTTGAAAAGTGTTCTGGCAGAATTTTAATCGATACAAACTCGAAATAATGGATTAAAATAACTTGAAGTGTTTTGAAAGTTGTTCTGTCAGAATTTTAATCAATACAAATGCGAAATAATCGATTAAAACAACTAAGAGGTTTTTCCAGAATGTTTTAATCGATTAAAACAAACTTGCTATCAGTTAAAATAACTTAGAAAGTTTTATGAAATCTTTTGGCAGAATTATAATTGATTAAAATGTGTTTCAATCGATTAAAATAACTAAGTGAACTTTTTTATAAAGTATTTTAATCGATTAAAACAGATTGTTATCAGTTAAAATCACTTAGAAAAGTTTATAAGAATGTTTTGCAGTATTTTAATCGATTGAAAGATCGAAACAATCGATTAAAACAGTTTGGAAGATTTTCTACAAAGAGTTTTAATTTATATAAACGATTGTCGTATCAGCTTAAAACAAATCTAGAAAATAATCAAGAACTTTTTAACAGATTAAAAGATTATTTTAACAGATTAAATAAACTAGCAGTTTTGAAAATCTTCTATATAAACAGAATTGCTTGAACCTTTTGAAACACATCTTTTAGCAATCAATCAAGCAATCATAAGTGCTACTTTCAAGAGAGAATCGCGCTAGTTTTTTGAAGTTCATAGAAGTTCTTTCTTGAGGCAAAATTGCATTCTTTTGGAGAAGAAACACATACTGCAGAGCTACATAAATCTGGTTTGAGCGTTCTAAGTTTCTTCTATTTGTTTCTTTACTTTCTTTACTGTATTGTGGGTGCCTGGAATTATGGGCACTGGTTTTTGTAGCTGGAATTTGGCTACAGGGTTGGTCAAGAACTGGAATTTGGTTCTTGTGAAGGTTTAGGTGCAGGAACTGGAATTGTGGTTCTTGTGGTAGATTGAGTGTGAGATTAAAGTTGTAATCTGTAAAACGTTCAATCTAGTGGAACCCAGCTGGAATTTGGCTGGAGACTAGACGTAGCCCTGGGATTGGGTGAACCATTATAAATCTTGGTTGTATCTTTCTAAACCTTTCTCTCCTTTAATTCTGTCACTGCATTTATTTTTGATTGCTTGTTGTGTTTGATTCAAGAACTGGTCAGAAATCTTAATCTTTGAAATAGATAATCTGTAAATTGCGAAAATCTTTCAAAGATCAATTCACCCCCCTCTTGATCTCAGCCTATATTTCTAACATTAAGCACAACTTAATCAGTATAAGCCAATTATGTGATCTAGGTCACAAGGTTATCTTCAAACAAGAAATCTGCCTAATCTGTGAGCCAAAATCTGACACGGTAATGTTGGTTGGTAAGAGATTAAACAAGATTTACATGCTAGATATCAAGCATTCTATCTCATCTCAAAGATTTCTTCTTACTAAAGAAGAAGAATCTTGGTTATGGCATAGAAGGCTTGCACATATTCATCTTAATCATCTTGACAAACTGATTACTAAAGATTTAGTTTCTGGACTACCTAAGCTTCAAATTCTGAAAGACAAAATCTGTGACGCTTGTTTAAAAGGTAAACAAACTAGAAAATCCTTTTCAAACAAAAACATTGTCTCTACTTGTAGACCTTTGGAATTGCTTCACATGGATTTGGTTGGTCCTTCAAGAAATAAAAGCCTAAGTGGTAATCTTTATATCATGGTAATTGTTGATGATTTTTCCAGATTTACTTGGACTATTTTTCTAAAATCCAAATCAGATTCTTTCAAATCTTTTAAAAAGCTTGCCAAGGTTTTACATAATGAGAAAGGTTATTTCATTACTTCTATTCAAAGTGACAATGGTGGAGAATTTGTAAATGAAAAGTTTGAATTATTCTGTGAAAAGTATGGCATAAAACACAACTTTTCTGGTCCAAGAACTCCTCAACAAAATGGTGTTGTGGAAAGAAAGAATAGATCCATTGTGGAACTTGCTAGAACAATGCTTTGTGAAAATGCTTTACCTAAATACTTTTGGGCAGATGCTATAAACACTGCTTGTCATGTTTTGAATAGAGTTTTGATTAGACCCATTCTTAAGAAAAGCCCATATGAACTTTACAAAGGAAGAAAACCCAACATAAACTATTTCAGGGTTTTTGGATATACATGTTTTGTTTTAAACAATGGGAAAGAAAATATTGGCAAGTTTGATGAAAAATATGATAAAGGGATCTTTCTTGGCTATTCTTCTAACAGTCATGCATATAGAGTCTATAATTTAAGACTAAAATTTGTTGAAGAATCAGTACATGTTATTTTTAATGAGTCTCCTCGAGTGTTGCAGAGTAAAACAACCGGTACTGTAGATGATGACGAATTAGCTGATAATTCTTATTAGTTAAAACATCCCAGAGGTACAGATCAGTATATTGTCGAAGAAGGTGATCAATCAATTGATCCTACAAAAGTTGATCCACCAGAAAGAATTGTTGAAGAACAGGAAGAAGATACCTTGGATGAGCTTCCTAAAGAATGGATTGTCCCAAGAGATCTTTCTCTAGACAATGTTATTGGGAAAATCAATAAGGGAGTATCCACTAGAAACTCTCTTAATCAATTCTGCAATCATATGGCATTCATTTCACAAATTGAACCTAAAACTGTTAAGGATGCATTAAATGATGAATATTGGGTTAGTGCCATGCATGATGAACTTAATCAGTTTGAAAGAAATAATGTGTGGGAATTAGTTCCTAAAACCAAAGATATCAATATAATTGGTACTAAGTGGGTATTCAAAAACAAATTAGATGAACACGACATTATTACTAGAAATAAAGCTAGGTTGGTAGCCAAAGGATATAATCAACAGAAAGGAATTGATTTTGATGAAACCTTTGCACCTGTAGCTAGACTTGAAGCTGTTAGACTGTTATTAGCTTATGCTTGTATTAGTAGTTTCAGATTACTTTAGATGGATGTCAAGAGTGTCTTTTTAAATGGACTCATCAATGAAGAAGTCTGTGTTTCTCAGCCTCCTGGTTTTGAAAACCATAAACATCCTAACCATGTCTACAAGCTGAAAAAGGCTCTTTATGGATTAAAGCATGCTCCTAGACAATGGTATGAGAGACTAAGTAATTTCTTAATTGATCAAGGATACAAACGAGGTGAAGTTGACAAAACCTTATTCATTAAGAAATCTGGATATGACATTATTCTGGTGCAGGTTTATGTTGATGATATCATTTTTGGTTCTACTAATAATGCTTTGTGTAATAAATTTGTTAAGGAAATGCAAAGTGAATTTGAGATGTCTATGATGGGAGAACTAAATTTCTTCCTTGGTCTCCAGGTTAAGCAATTAAGGAATGGTATTTTCCTAAATCAATCTAAATACTATAATGAGTTGTTGAAGAAATTTGATATGCATAATTGCAAAGAATCCTCCACACCCATGTCTACTAACTGCTGTCTAGATTTAGATGAAAAAGGGAAATATGTTGATCAAACTAAATATAGAGGTTTGATTGGATCTCTTCTATATCTGACTGCTAGTAGGCCTGACATTATGTTCAGTGTTTGCCTTTGTGCTAGATTTCAGGCAAATCCAAAGGAATCTCACCTCACTACTGCTAAAAGGATTCTCAAGTATCTTAAAGGAACCATTAATGTTGGACTATGGTATCTTGAAGGTGCCTCTTGAAAGTGATCCTAGCAAAGATCTCATTGATTTGATGAAGTCAAAGATAAAGTCAAGGGTCAACTCTGCAGCAGTCAAACAAGTCACTCAGAAGAATGGAGCTGAAGACTTAGTGTGTCTAAACGAAAGCTTAGGTAAAACCACTTTACCTTTTCCACTTGCATAAAGCTTCTTCACTCAATTTGCAAAATGCCTCAAAAATAGTTTTAAACAAATAAAAAAACAAAAGCATTTTGGCAAAGAATTTTCTTAAACAAGTTATTAAGCTGATAAAGGTTTGAAAGAATCAATTTAAAACACTTAGAATGTTTTAAAAAGTGTTTTTACAATATTTTAATCGATACAAACTTCTTTTAATCGATTAAAACTCTTTATGACCGATTAGAATTCGAATGTAATAGGTCAGAATGCATTATAATCGATCAGATCTTATATATGAGCGATCAGAACTATTTTAATCGATTAAAACACGTTTCAATCGATTAAAATCACTTTGGATATCAGGATGATCGATCAGAATGAGATTATGACTGATCGAGTTGGATATGATCGATCAAATTGAATTATGACCGATCAGACTTATTTCAATCGATTAAAGCGTATTTCAATCGATTAAAATAACTTAGAAAATCTTTTCAATCGATTAAAACAAACTTTCAATCGATTAAAATGACTTGAAAATATATGTGCAGTTTTTCAATCGATTGAAGCGACTTTATATCAGCTAAAATAACTTGAAAGTTTTATAAGAAGGTTTTTAAACAAATCAATCGATTAATACGCGATTCAATCGATTGTTTTATACTTAGAAAATGTTTGTAAAAGCGTTTTAACCGATATAAACATGGTTGTATCAACTAAAACATTTTAAGTTAAAGATCAAGAATGCATTAATGGGTTGAAAGGACTTTTAACTAGATTATAGCGGCTATTTCAACTGATTAAAACAAACTTTCAACAGATTAATTAATGCAGTGATTTGAAAATACTCTTTTATAAAGCAGAATTGCTTGAAACTTTTAAAGCGAGATTGAATATCGGTTTTACACAATTCAAGCAATCAATACAAACAACTATTAGCATTTTTCAAGAAAGATACACAAGCTGTTTTTGTGAACTTCTTTTGAAATCTTTCTTGAGGCTCTTTGCATTTCTTTGAAGAAGAAGCTGATCGTGGATTGGTGTAATCCGGTTTGAGCTTTCTTTGTTTCTTCTTTTCAATTTCTATTCATTCTTTTGTCTTGTTTTGTACCTGGAATTTGGGTACAAGTTTTACTGCATCTGTGTAGAGGTTGTAGAAGTTTCCAGGAAGCTGGAATTTGGTTCTTGGTGGGAAGGTTGTAAGCAAGAGCTGGAATTTGGTTCTTGTGTGTGGTGCCCGGAATTTGGGCACTTGGGTTCTCTGTGGTTTGGAATTTGGTTGCGAGAGGTTTCAAGAGCTGGAATTTGGTTCTTGGTGGAGAGTTAGAATAGGTGTAAGAGGGTGAGTCCGTAAAACATCTATTCTAGTGGAACCAACTGGAATTTGGTTGAGTCCGGACGTAGCCCTGGTATTGGGTGAACCGAGTATAAAATTACTGGTGAAATCTTTCCTAACCTTTCTCTCTTTAATTTCGATTCTTTGCGCTTATATTGTTTGATTGCTTGGTAATTCAAAAGATTTTTAGAAACTTAATTTTCGAATTAGATAATCTGTGTATTGCGAAAAACTTTCAAAAATCAATTCACCCCCCCTCTTGATTTAAAACTACTTTTCTAACACCTCTCGTAAACTTGTTGGATTTTCTGATTCTGACTTTGCAGGATGTAGATTGGATAGGAAAAGTACCTTGGTACATGCCATTTACTGGGAAGCAGTCTCATATCATGGCACAGCAAAAAACAAGCATGTGTAGCTCTTTCAACTATAGAAGCTGAATACATTGCAGCTGGGAGTTGTTGTGCTCAGAGTATCTACCTCAAACAACAATTGAAAGATTATGTGGTGTTTCTCAACATGGTACCTCTAGTTTGTGATAATACTAGTGCAATTAATCTAACTAAGAATCCTATTCAACACTCTAGAACTAAGCATATTGAAATTAGACATCACTTTATTAGAGCACATGTATCTAGGGGTGATTGTGAAATTTTATTCATTGATACTGAGAAACAATTAGCTGACTTGTTCACTAAACCACTACCTAGAGATAGACTTAATATGCTTAGAACTGAATTAGGAATTTTGGATCTATCTAGTATTGTATAATTGGTCCTTTATTATGGTTCTGTGCTTTTTAACAGGTTGATAATATGTTCAATCAATTAAGTTGTCTGAAAATTTTGAAATACTTGTCAACCTACGTGTTTTAATCGATTGAAATTGCGAAATAATCTGTTGATTTCCTGATTCTTAATCTCTGTTCATGATTTATTGCCAGATTAATCGATTAAAAAAGTTTTTAATCGATTTATTTCAATAACTCTGTAGCTCTGCATGTTTTCCTTTTTCGAATCAATCGATTAAATCTTCGATTCAATCGATTTATTTTACTTTTGATAATCTGCATCTATATCATTAATTGAAAATCAATTGATTTTATGGAAAATCAATTGGTTAATTTTTTCTAGGGCTAGTAGTGTATGTGTTGCCTCTGATTATTTACAGCAGATTGAGTTAAGTGTCTTTGTAACTACAAACAACTTTAGCTACTTTCTTAAATGTAATGGTTATCCAATAAAAGCGAAAGACTGTGATTGGAAATCAGATGTGAAGAAATGCAGGTAATCGAGTTTTATAGTAACAAATCTCTTTCTCTCTCTCTGTCTTTACCATCTCTGACACACGGAGCAGAACTGAAGTAATTTACTAAAATACAAAATTGACTATTCAAAGTAGATGAAGGGTTCGGTTTCTCTCATTCCTTTTAATATGCAATAGTTGATTCGAAAATCTTGTACTTCTTCTTGGAAAAATATTCTCTCTTTTCTGTATTTGGTTCATCTCTCAAACAACATGTTCAAGCGCACCAAATCTGGAAGGAGGAAGTTTAGTAGAGGAGAATCCTCAGCTGCTGCCCAAGAAACATTAGGAGGAGGGCGCATTGAAACCTGGTTCAATGGGAATCAAGAGAAGATGGGATTATTCATTCACGAAATGAGCAGAAAATAGATTAATATTCCTAAGGTTCTGAAATTCTCGTGGTTGGATGCTGAAGGGTTCAGAGGGGTTCGAAAGCTGCTGCAACACCAGAAACTTCAGAAGTTTCTTGAGCTCAATGGTAGAATCTATCCTGACCTTATCAAAGTTTTCTTTACTAATCTGTGATTTGAAGGTTCTACACTCAAAACTCAACTTAAAGGAGTGGAAATTGAGATTACTCCCACTGTCTGGAAAAATGTTGCTGGAATCAAGGATGAATGAGTAAAAGTCACTAAAGGATATACCTCTGATGTAGAAGAATTCAACAAAGTCCAATACTTTCATTCTTATTTGAGAAATAAGCGTGACTCTGTGAGTTCCTTCAACACTGGAAAGCTTAACCTTGAAGAAAGAATACTCATATTCATAGTGGCCTGGCAGCTAACTCCCAAGGGGAGCAATCATGCAGTACTGAATGAAGGTGACTTGGTACTGATGTACTGTATTCACCACAGAATCAAAGTAAACTGGATATTTGTCATCAAGGATCATATGATCAAAGCAAAAAGGCTAAGTGATTTTAGGTATCCCTATGCAATCTTAATTTCTAAATTTCTAACTCATTTTGGTGTTGACTTAGAAGGAGAATTGGCTGAAATCGTTCGCCCCACAAATGAGATTAACAACTCCATCCTTCATAAAATGGGATTCATTAAGATTGATGGTGATTAGATTTCAAAAGAAGAAGCTAGGAGAGAAGAAGTAGAAGAAGAAGAAGAAGAAGAAGAAGAAGAAGAAGAAGAAGAAGAAGAAGAAGAAGAAGAAGAGGAAGATGATGAGAATACTGGTGCTCCAAGTGCTGCTGAAGCAAGACAAATAGACCTTATGGAAGATGACATGGCTCAGCAGTCTCCATTGGAAATGATTCCTTATGTGGCACAACCTAACCGTGGCACGCCTCTTTCACAGTTTTAATGGAATATGCTGCATCAAATGACTAAAATGCAAACAAATCAAAGGAGGCACATGGAGATGGCATATGCTCTGCAAGCTCGCCAGCATCGACTTTATGAAGACTCCATTGCCAGATTTCAGCACATTGATAATCAACTGGAGGATATCTTCAATAGAATTAGAGACCTCCAATTCAATCAGGGTCCCTGGGATGGTGATGAGTGAAATTTCTTATGCTTTCTTTCACTTGTGTTTTTTTGTTGTTTGTCTTAATTTTGGGTAACTACATGGTACTTATGGCTTGTAATTGAACACTTTTTGATGAAGTCAAATAGGGGGAGAAGTATTCGCTTATACTGACACTACACACACATCACAAAATCATACGTCTCTGTTCTGTTATTGTTTATGCAGGTGCAGTGGTTATTTGTCTCCATCAAATAGGGGGAGATTGAAGCACTTGTTGGATTTGATGAAGACATATAGAGTTTATAGAGTTTATTTTGTGGGTGTGTAGGTAGAAAGGTTATAGGTTTAGAATTTAATCTCTTGATAGTTTCAGTAGATCTTGTGATAAGCGCCTATAAATGTTGCATTTCATAGAACTTATCTTACTGCATGAAAAACCAATCTTTAAGCCTTGAAAGAACAAACTGGTTTTTTTTAATCTGTTAAAAAGCAGTTTCAATCTATTAAAATCACTTAAAATAGGAAATGTATATATACAGCCAATATTTTAATTGATTGAATCGTAGAATCAACAGGTTAAAATGTTCTTGATGGTTTTTCCATATTAAGGGGTTCGCAGTATTAATCTGTTGAATTGAGAAATCAATAGATTAAAATGTTCTAGTCATTTTTAATTTCAAAAGTATCTCAGAATTTTAATCTGTTGAAATCAAGTTCAATCTGTTGAAACAGAGAGATGTCATTTTTCATTTTAAAGTATCTCAGAATGTCAATCTGTTGAAATAAATTTTAATCTGTTGAAACAGAGAGATATCATTTTTCATTTTAAGGTATCTTAGAATTTCAATCTGTTGAAATATGTTTTAATCTGTTGAAACAGAGAGCTAACATTTTTCTTCTAACTGTTTCAATCCATTGAAAGCTCGAATTAACCGATTGAATGAATTTTAAATAAAATCAATCGATTGAAACATCATTTTAAATCGATTGAATCTATCAGTCCCTCTCTTTTACTCTATAAATACAGTTTTGATTTATCTTTCAAACATACAATTTGGAAAACGATTAAAAGCAATGTTAGAGCTCTCATATTCATGTTTTTATCTGAGCATTCATAAACATTTCATATCATAAGGCGTTTTGATCAAGATTGTTGAAAGATCTTCAAGAGAGAAAGTTCTGAGTTGGAAAAAATGCTTTTGGACTTCTATATTGTAAAAGCTATAGTCCAAGTTTATTTTTTTCATATACTTGTACGAATTCTAATTGTGTAGATTGGGTTTGAATTTGCACTGGTTACAGTAACTGGGTTTGGTTGCTGGGTGGTATTTCAAGAGTCTATCTTGTGGTGTTGTAAGGTAGTTCTTGGGGTAGATTGGTGTATATCTACTGGTTTGTATTTTCACTTGATATTAGTGGAACTTGGCAGATTTGTCAAGAATTGGATGTAGCTCTTGGGAAGAGTGAACCAGTATAAACTCTTGTGTTGTATTTCTGCTTTTATCTCTTTTCATTTCTGGTTTATATTCTTGCTTTGTTTAAAACCAAATCTGCCTAATAAAAGATTGGATAAAGATGAATCATTCTCCCACAAAGAAAGAGTGTTTTTCGAAAGAGATTTCTAAAGTTCAATTCACCCCCCCTCTTGAACTCAACCATTAATTCTTACAGGTCAGTCTCATCAAATACAACATGAACATATTCTTCTACAGTATTTAGCCTTTTGTTAAAGATTCTATAGGCATGGTTATTCAATGAATATTCCAAGAAGATACCTTCATCTAATTTGGAATCAAACTTTCCAAGATTTTCCTTTCCATTGTTTAAGATAAAAACCTTACATCCAAATACTCTAAAATAGTTTATGTTAGGCTTTTTACCTTTGTATAATTCATAGGGAGTTTTTTTAAGAAAAGGTCTAATTAAAACACGATTTAGTACATGACAAACAGTACTAACGACATCAGCCCAAAAATATTTTGGTAATGTTTTCTCATTAAGCATTGTCCTAGCTAATTCTTCAAGAGAACGATTTTTTCTTTCAACTACACCATTCTATTGAGGAGTTCTAGGAGCAGAAAAGTTATGCTTAATACCATGTTTATCACAAAACTTATTAAAATTTTCATTTGAAAACTCTCCCCCATGATCACTTTGAATACAAGAGATGAAATAGCCTTTTTCATTTTGAATTTGTTTCGCAAATTTCTTAAACATATGGAAAGTATCAGATTTTAATTTTAAAAATATTGCCCAGGTAAATCTTGAGTAATCATCTACTATAACCAGTGCATATAGATTCCCTCCATAAACTCATAGTTCTAGAAGGACCAAAGAGATCCATGTGCAAAAGTTCAAGAGGTCTTGATGTTGAAACAATATTTTTCTACGAAAAGGAATTCCTTACTTGCTTGCCCTTTTGACATGCATCACATACTTTGTCTTTCACAAACTTAAGTTTAGGTAAGCCAATTACAAGATCTTTAGAAATCAATTTATTAAGGTGATTCATATGAATATGAGCTAACCTCCTATGCCACAACTAGGAATCATTCTCTTTAGAAATTAAACAACAATTTTTAGCAAAATTAGTATCTAACATGTAAATATTGTTGATTCTCTTACTAGTGATCAGTACCTGTTCTGAATCTAATTTGATAATTTGACATTGATCTTGACCAAAGATAACTTTGTATCCTTTATCACACAGCTGACTAATACTGATCAAATTATGTTTTAAACCCTCAACATATAATACATTGTTAATAAAACCTGATTCTTTGCATTTGATGTCACCTATTCCAAGAATTCTTCCTTTGTTATTATCCCCATAGACAACAGTCCCACCATTCTTTGGTTTTAAATTGTAAAACGTTGTAATATCACCTGTCATATGTTTAGAACAACCATTGTCAAGGTACCAGAGATCTTCAATTTGTTGTGCCTGAAAGAGAAATTAGTATAGTTGCAGTATAACTGATATAGAATTGAAACAATCAATTAATTCTGCACTGAAAGCATAATATTAATTGATTAATTTGTTATTGAATCGATTAATCTTGTTCTGGAAAGAACATATCAGAATAATAATCGATTAAATCGCGAAATAATCAATTAATTTTGGCCTTTTAATGATTTTAACTGATGTAAATTCTTTTTAATCGATTATAACAATCATACTAAATATCATGAGAGCATTTTAATCGATTAATTCGTATTTTAATCGATTAAAATTGTACGGACAACTTTTCTTATATACTCTGTAAGTGGAATTAATCGATTAAAATAGTTTTATATCAATTAAAATACACAGTCCATGAATCCAGAAACAACATTTGCTGATTGGGTACCAAAGAACTTCCAGATTTTGTTCCTGCAAAACATATTTAACATATATCTGGTACCCTTTTTATAATCATTGGGTCCAATCAGGTTATTTGAAATAAATTCTTGGGAATCCACTTCATTCTACCTCTTGGTATAGCATATTTCTTGATTCTTCAAAATTTCATAGAATGACCTTTTTTCATACAATAAAAGCAAGTAATAAATGGTGACGAAACAAATTTACTATATGCAAAATAGTTTTTAAATGCTCTAGTTTTCTTTCCAACAAGAGGTGTAAAACCAATACCACCACGATCAATAACCAATTTTTGAGAATCAAGTATAACATCAAGACTGGTTTTACCTTATAAAAGTTTAGATGCAGTTTTTATTAAATATGTTAATTTCTTTTGTAACTCAAGACAATTTTTACAATCTTTATCATTACACATGCAATCAGAATTATTACCTATTTTTAGATTTTCATTCTTAGTTTCTTCATCAACAATTTTCTTTTCAAGAAGAGTGATTTTGTTTTCTAATAAACTATTCATGCTTTTTAATCTTTTGTTTTCAATTTCTAATTTCTTAGCTACTACATGCATTTCATAAAAAGCATCTTGTAATGAACTGTAATTCATAGTAGTTGTTGAGTCAGAACTTACACTGGTCATGGGAGAATCCGAATTGACCATCAAACATATCTCTATTGTTTCTTCATAAGCCATTTCAAGAGTTTTCCATATCTCATGCAGACAATTTGACAATGAGACATCCTGAAAAAATCATTTCTGTTAAGTGCATATATGATGATATTCTTAGCAGTACAATCATCTTGGATTAGTTTCTTTTCACAATCATTTAAACTAGACCATTCTCTGTTAAAAACATAAGTTCCTTGTTCAATAATATTCCAAACATTTATACCAACAGATTCAATAAAGATCTTCATTCTTATCTTCCAAAATGAGTAATTTGTACCACAAAACAGTGGAGGTCTATCAATACAAGCACCCTCAGAAAAATTATTTCCAGCCATTTGGATCGAAAGACTTGAGTAAATTTCAAGAATCTTACTCTTGATACCAATTTTTAGAAAAGGAGGCTGAGATCAAGAGGGGGAGTGAATTGATCTTTGAAAGATTTTCGCAAATTACAGATTATCTATTTCAAAGATTAAGAGTTCTGATCAATTCTTGAATCAAACAAAGCAAACAATCAAAGTAAAGGCAGTGGCAGAATTAAAGAGAGAAAGGTTTAGAAAGATACAACCAAGATTTATACTGGTTCACCCAATACCCAGGGCTACGTCTAGTTTCCAGCCAAATTCTAGCTGGGTTCCACTAGATTGAATGTTTTACAGATTAAAATTCCAATCACACACCCAATCTACCACAAGAACCAAAATTCTAGTCCTTGCACCTAAACCTTCACCAAGAACCAACTTCCAGTTCTTGACCAACCCTGCAGCCAAATTTCAGCCACAGAAACCAGTGCACACACTTCCAGACACCCACAATTCAGTAAAGAAAAGTAAAGAAATAAATAGAAGAAAATAGAACTTTCAAACCAGGTTTATGAAGCTCTACAAAATGAGAGTCTTCACAAAAAGAATGCAAATTTTGCCTCAAGAAAGAGCTACAAAAAATTTCACAAAGCTTGCGCGAATCTTTCTTGAAAGTATCACTTATGATTGCTTGATTAATTGCTAAAAGGTGTGTTTTAAAAGACTCAAGCAATCTTGTCTATATAGAGGATTTTTCAAACTGCTGGTTTAATCAATCTGTTAAAACAATCTTTTAATCTGTTAAAAGTCTTGAATTAATCTGTTAAAACTTATTTTAATCTGTTAAAATGTTCTTGATCATTTTCCAGATTTGTTTTAACCGATACGACAATGTTTATATCAATTAAAACACTTTATAAAAAATCCATCAAATTGTTTTAATCGATTATTTCACCTTTTAATTGATTAAAATACTGGCCAAAGTTTTCATAAAACTTTGTAAGTGATTTTAACTGATAACAATCTGTTTTAATCGATTAAAATAATTTGGAAAAAATCTCTTTAGTTATTTCAATCGATTATTTTGTATTTTAATTGATTAGAATTCAGCCAAAAAGTTTCCTAAAAATTCCTAAGTTATTTTAACTGATAACAAACTTGTTTTAATCGATTAAAACATTCTGGAAAAATCTCTTAGTTGTTTTAATCGATTATTTTGCATTTGTATCGATTAAAATACTGACAGAACATCTTTCAAAATACTTCAAGTTATTTTAATCGATTATTTCGAGTTTGTATCGATTAAAATTCTGCGAGAACATTTTTCAAAACAACTTAAGTCATTTTAATCGGTTATTTCAATTCTACATCAGTTAAAATACTGGCAGAAGGTTTTCAAAAACTCTTCTAATGAAAAAAATCGATTATTTCGAAAACATATCAGTTAAAAACTTGTTACAAAAGTATTAAGAACATTTTAACTGATAAAGCTTATATAATATCAGTTAAAATAGTTACTTAAAAACCATTTAACAAAATACTTAGTTTTTAACAGTTTAAACACGTTTTAGAGACATTTACAAAATCTTTTAAATGAAGAAACCTCATGTAGCAGAGAGATAAGAATGATTATACCTAAGTAAAGATGCAGACTCACTAATAACTCTACCCTGTTGCCGTCGTCAAAACGAGGCGGTCGGAGCGACACGATGGTTTCGACTTTCCAATTTCGTGTTTTTATTGGTGTAGTTACAACGCCTTTAGGTTGTCCGATAACCGGGTTGAACCTAGGGGGGAGGTTTTCGAAAAGGCACTCTTGGGTTGTCCGATAACCGGGCTAACCCAAGAACTAATTTTGAAGGATTCTTCTGGAGTCGCCACCGATGTTTTTACCGGAAACATCGGAAAAGGAGTGAAAAGGCGTTGGTTTTAAAAAAAAAACCAACTTTGGTCATTAGAACCAGAGTTGGGTAAGGGAGTTAGTTACGTGTAAGGGAAGTGTTAGTTCCCTTACGACGCCCCTTTCGGGTTCCCTATGATAGGCCAGCTACTTTAAATAAATAAATCGGTGAAAATACGCTTTTACCCTTTATTTGCAAAATTTAAAATTACAACTACATGGCCCTAATATCTATTGCATAATTAAAAGTAAAGCGGTAAAGGAGAGAGAGAGATTATAGAAACCTCTGAGGCAAGCTTTCTATTAACTTTTCGAAAATTAGGGTGCTTTTTGGCAGCCCTTCACTCTTTACAGTGCCAGAATCTCTTGAAAACGCTATAAAAACTTTAGAAAGCTCTCAGAAAATCCGGAAATGCTTTGGAGGGATTCTAGAAAGAGAATTTGAGGAAGTGACTAGAGAGAGAATGGAAGAACTGTGTGAAATGAGGGGAATGGCGCGACTATTTATAGGGATTTGCGCCTGTCAGGTCTAGATGGCCGTCTCGCCTTGCAGAAATGGTGAGACGGTCGTCTCGCTAAACGAGACGGCCGTCTCGCCATTCGCAAGTGGTGAGACGGCCATCTCGCCAAATGAGACGGCGGTCTCGCCACTTTCGCAAGGCGAGACGGCGGTCCCGAATTCGAGACGACGGTCTCGACCCTAAAAGGCAAAAATCCTTATTTACATGCCGAAAATCCCTCCTATCCTAGTATGGGGCCTAATAGTCTCTCCTAGTGGCTTCTTAGGCTTCATCCATCTTCGAATAGAAGGTCTTCTGGTCTTTATTATGAGGCCGGACAAGATTTGGGGTCTACAGCTGCCCCCCCTTTACCTGACTAGTCGGCTGTTGGCCTGTTGTGCCAAGAAGATCGACTGGAAGGTAAAGGAGTTGACCCTCTTTCCCAATTACCCTTCGGAAGCTCCGTCTTACGGCGGTTGATCTTCTGGGGAAAATTTGTGTTGTGCACCTCCAGGATACTCCTTCTGACGGTAGCCGATCCCTTCGGTTAACATATGGTAGAACCTCAGGATACTCCTTTTGATGGTAGCCGATCCTTCGGTTGATGGGTATGAACCCCCCATCAGGTTGGTAGTTGTAGTCCGGTGTGCGTCAGACCGGATGAGTATGAACCCCCCATCAGGCTGGTATAGTCCACTGCGTAGGACTGGTGGTGGCGGCGACTTACTGCTCAGGTGGCTTATGCACCGAGCGTTGAGAAGTGTTTTCTTGGTCTTTGTTTATCTTTTTCTTGGGGAATGGTCGTCCGGTCTGTGCCGGGGATTCTGTTGGTGTTCATCCAGTTTGTTGGTTGCTGGGGATTCTTTGATTTTTATCTTTTGGTAGTAGTCAGGAATTTTTGATGAGTGCCTCTTAGGTAGGCAGGAATCCTCTGGAGATTTGTTGATCTTGGTGAGGCCTCTTAAGTAGGCAGATATCCATTGAAAAATTTGTTGATTTTGATGGTGCCTCTGAGCAGGCAGATACTTCATTGAGTTTCTAGTAATGCCTCTGAGTAGGTAGATGCTTCATCGGAAGTGAAGACTTTTGGCTGCATTTGTTTTGCCTCTGACTAGGCTGATATTCCCTTATGGGGATGCTGGCTCTTGCTTTCCAGGTCTTGCCTATGCATAGGCAAATGACATTCTGAGGATGAATATGAAGTTTTTCCTTTGCAGTAGGCTCACTAGGATGATCTTTCTTTTTTATTGATCCACCGGGGAATTGGTTGCCTTCCCGGGGATCTAATTTTGATTTCCCGTTTGAGGGAATGGAGTTTTGACTCCTTGTTGGATGTTGTTGGTATGAGATGGCTTTGCCGATACTCTTGTTTCATTGGGATTTCCGATTCCTTCTTTTTCGTTGATTTTCCCTTTTCTGCGGTGACCCACTTAGGATTTTATTGATTGCCTAAAAGTTAGGATTGATTTCGCCTTTTTTTTTGCGATTTATCTCTTTTTTATCGTGATTTTGAAATCTGGCTTTTTATGGGGATAATGCGTAAGCCTTTTTACTTTTTAGTCTCTTTTTATTACGCTGGCTTTTTCCCTTCTTTTTGGGTGGGTCCATTAGGGATGACGTTTTATTTCTTTAGTGATCCACCAGGGAATTAGTTGACTTCCTGGGGATCTGATTTTTCTTTTCTAGGAATGGAGTCTTGGCTCCTTGATTGATGCGAGCTATACTTGTGAAGCTCTTATTCCATTGGGGGATGGGAATTTCTGATTCCTTTTTGTAGAATTTTTTGGAGATCCACTTGAGGATTTTTATTCGGCCCTCTCTGTCATGGCCTTTTTGGACATCCGCTGGGGATGCAAGGGTTTTCTTTTCTCTTCTTTTCTCTTCTTTCTTTTTGTTGAGCCCTTAATGGTTTGGACTCTTTTGACTGTTGATGATGATGGGCTCTTGAAGCCTTTATTCTCCATTGGGGAGTGTGGAGGAGACTTTGGGTGAGTGTGCTCGATGACTCATGTGGTGGTAATGTTGAGCCGTGAGGAGTTTTTTTTTTTTTTTTTTGCCTCTAGAGTAGGCAAGGATCTGCTTGGGGATAAGTAAACCTTTCCGTTGGCTCTTCTTTTATGATGTCTGATGATTGTGCCCTCTTTTATTGGGTGATGACTGGAGCTTTGACTTCTGGAAGCTTCTTACGACAACTCGCTCTTCTTTCTTGAGGGAGAGCAATATTTGGAAACTTATTACTTTTTTGTGCCTTCTTTTCTGGGTAGAAGGGTGGTACCTAGAACTCTTTATTTTCAGAAGCTCTTATTCTGCTGAGTCGCTTGATTGACGACTTGCTCCGTTTTCTTGAGGGCATTATTTGGAGACTCGGCCTTGGTGATCCTGTTTTCAATCACAAACATGGAGTTAGTCTCCTTATATGCATGAATGCTTTTCGTTTTTTTGTTTTTTATCTGAAGTAATTTTTATTTCTTTCATTTTTTATCTTGACAAAGTCGTTTTGTGCGACTACTTGTGTGTGGATGCCCTAAATGCAATTTATCCTTTTTTATCGATGCATCTAGAAAAGTGACTGGACTTTCATGATTATGATGAAGGACCCCTCTCTTTTATTCATTTTTTGGTTTAGCTCTATCTTTTGCCTAGACCGCCCTTTTGGGGTTTTCGGTCTAGCGGGCTGCCTTAATTTTTGCCTAGGGTATCTTAGCGGGTTTTTTCCTCTTTTATGAATGCCCTAACTTTTGCCTAGACCATCCTTTGCGGGTTTTCGATCTAGTAGGCTACCCTAACTTTTTCCTAAGAATCTCCTAGCAGACATTATTCTTTTTATTGTCATTTTTTCTTTCTCTTCTTTTTTTGAGAGATAGGAGCCTATCATATGCATGCAATGTTTGCGATATGCATCCTATAATACTATTTCAATTAATATTTCAAAAGGATTAATCAAATGTGTTTTTACTTCTAATGAGCTTTTGACGTTATGTGCTTTGTCGACATGATAGGCTGTACCAATTTTGCCGTCTCGATTTTTTCATGACCGAAGAATGATTGTGTTAATTGTAGAGCGACTTGCCATGTCAGTGCGCCCCTCCCTTTCCTTGGGGATGTCAATCCTCCTATTGATTACTATCTCCACATTTCCCTACAACTTACTAGAATGTCGTAGTGGTAAGGGTCAAGAGAAAAGAAGGAAAATGATATTTAATTCAAAGGCTTGTGTTTTAGAATTGTTTTATTTTGACAAAAATGGTTTTTGTAAGCACGGCTAGCCAAGGTTGGTTAGAGTGTTTAAGCTAGTTTAGGCAAACGTTTCGTTTGTGGAATGTCGTCTTATTGTATGACGCTTGCTATGACTGATTGACTTCCCTAGTCTACCCTTTGGGTTTTCAGCCTAGGATGTTGTGCTATGTCCTAACTTTTGTCTAGGTTTCATTTTTCTTGCTTTGGGAAACCTAGCGGACTTTATTTTGTAACCCTAACTTTTTCCTAGGCTACCCTTTATGGTTGTTCGGGTTTCCTAGCGGGTTCCTTGTCTTTTTTTTTTTTGCCTTTAGCTTCTATGGGCTTCCTTTGACTTTTGTTTTCTTTTTGCACAACATTGGCGAAACACAACATTTTGATTACTTTGACGCACTTTTGAAAACGTTTGCTTAAACATGGTTATTAATGAGGTTTAGACATTGTAGACCCCAAATCTTGCCCGGCCTCCAAATAAAGATCAGAAGACCTCCTATTCGAAGATGGACGAAGCCTAACAAGCCACTAGGAGAGACTATTAGGCCCCATACTAGGATAGGAGGGATTTTTGTACAAAAAATAAGTTTTCTCACCTTTTTGGGACGAGACCGCCGTCTCGCCTCATGCAAGTGGCAAGACCGCCGTCTCGCTTGACGAGACGGCGGTCTCGCCACCTGCAAATGGCGAGACGGCGGTCTCGCTTTCCCAGAGGGCGATCTCGCCATCTGCGAATGACGAGACGGTGGTCTCGGTTGACGAGACGGCGGTCTCGCAATTTTGGCAGGCGAGACGGCGGTCTCGTTTGGCGAGACGGCGGTCTCGACCCTGTCAGACGAGAACGGCGGTCTCGCCACTGACAGGTGCGAAAACCTATAAATAGGGGTCCTCCCCCCCTCATTTCCACACACCACAAGCTTGAGCTCTCCCTTCTCTCTAAAAACTTCTCTCTAGAATCCCTCCGACGCATTTCCGGAGCTTCTGAGTGCCTTTGTGAGCGTTTTTCGGTGTCTAGAAGAGTTTCCAGTGTCGTGTAGAGTGAAGGGCTGCCAAAAAGCACCCATTTCCATTAAAAGAAATAAAAAGAAAGCTTGCTTCGGAGGTTTAAATTCTCCCTCTCTACTTTTACTGCTTTAATATTAAATTATGCAATAGATTAGGGCCATGTAGTCATAACTTTTAAATCCGCAAATAAAAGGGCAAAAGCGTATTTTCCGGTTTATTTATCAATAAAATAGCTGGCCTGTCATAGGGAACCCAAAAGGGGCGTCGTAAAGGGACTAATACTCCATTTACACGTAACTAACTCCCTTACCCAACTCTGGTTCTAATGACCAAAGTTGGTTTTTTGAAAACCAACGCCTTTTAAACCCCTTTTCCGATGTTTCCGGTAAAAACATCGGTGGCGACTCCACAGAACCCATCAAAAGTTAGTCCTTGGGTTAGCCCGGTTATCGGACAACCCAAGGACGCCCTTTCGAAAACCTCGCCCCTAGGCTAGCCCGGTTATCGGACAACCTAAAGGCATTGTAACCACCCATAAAAAACGTGAAAATCAAAAGGGTCGAAAATCCATCGCGTCGCTCCGACCACCATCTTTTTTACGGCGGCGACAAATGGCGACTCCACTGGGGAAGCCTCGAGAGTTGATCCCATTTAGTGATGGGTCAGCTTAAAAATAAATAAACCAAGAAAATAATGCTTCTGCCCTTGACTTGTATTATAACATGATTTACTGTTTGGCTTTAATAACTGGTGTTTGTTTATACTTACGCAATTGTGTGAAATACAAATTGTACACAAACCCTTGCACACAACAGTTCCCTCTATACCCGGGGGCAAGTGAGAAAACCATAGGGAGTGGGTGGCAGGTACAGTTCGCTGTAGTGAGGGCCTTGAGCCCACCAGTGTGATCGGAAACCACCACTCAAGGTGATAACCTTCCTCTTTTGGCAACAAGACTGACTATGGCCTTAGTGCTAAGCATGGTCAGACGGCTGGAGAGTGGGGACCCTATAATGGGGGCACCTTGGGGGCCTTAGCCTGGTGAGAACAGTTAGAACCAACCATCGCCAATGCACTTTTCTGCAGGAAAACCCTACCTCGTGATGAAAGCGAATTCTCGCCTGTTCGTGAATGACCGAATTGTATGTGCATATGTTTGTTGCATTTGTCTGTTGCATAGCATAAACAAAAAAAAAAAACTTTCGCAAATAAACCCCCTTATCTCGGACAGTCTGCCTTTTAGCTAGCCTGGTTTCAGGTTCTTTGTAAGCTAAGTAGCCACGCAGTTCCGACAGAAGAGATAAGGGATGCTAAAAATTCTTTCGCATAAAGCCACATTTTATCTCGGACAGTCTGCCTTTTAGCTAGCCTGGTTTCAGGTTCTTTGCAAGCTAAGTAGCCACGCAGTTCCGACAGAAGAGATAAAAGGCTATAAAATAAGCAAATAAATATCAAATAAAAATCAAAACACCAAAAAATACCAGGAAATAAATAAATCAACTTCTGACAAAGTCAAATTATTCATATTACATCATACCATGAGCAAAGAAAAACCAAGAGAGAAAATAAAAAGTGATAGCGCATTCAACATCATTTAAACAGAATCTCTCATGCATAAACATATCCATGTTAGTTTAAGCACTCAACATGCATCAATAAACCTTTTTCGGGCATTCTAGAAAGTGGCTGGTCCTCTCCCCACTCGCACTCGTGCACAAAAAGCAAGGGCAATGGAAAACCTAGAGGAGCAGAACCGAAAGCTCACTGCGAAGGTCAATACCCTCCGCGAGCAAGTGGCCCAACTAATGGAGGTCGTACGCCAGGGTCAGAGCAAGGGCGAAGACCAAGCTGAACACGTCCCTCACCATGAGGAGGACGAAGAGGAATACTTCTATGACGGGAAGGATGCTAAGACTGCACGCATCCTTACCCCAGAGGTATCCAAACAACAACTCTCCGTCCTGGAGGAGAGGCTCAAGGCAGTCGAAGGGCACAACTTTGACGTCAAGGAAGTGGCGGACATGTGCCTGGTGAAGAACATCCACTTCCCTCCCAAATTCAAGATCCCGGACTTCCCCAAATACGCCGGGATGACCTACCCAAAGAACCATCTTACGATGTACTGTCGTAAGATGGCCGCCCATGCTGAGAATGAAAAACTCTTGATTCACTGCTTCCAGGAGAGTCTGGCGGACACAGCTCTCAACTGGTACATGCAGCTAGAGCGAGGGTAGGTCCAGAGCTGGAAACAGCTGGCTGACGCTTTTCTCCGCCATTACCGATACAACATCGATCTGACCCCCGACAGGTTAGATCTCAGGACTCTAAGTAAAAGGAACGACGAGCCTTTTAAAGCGTACGCCCAAAGATGGAGGGAGATGGCAGCCCAAATCGAGCCTCCTTTGACGGACAAGGAGACAGTGGCTATGTTCATCGATTCACTGAACGGAGCGTACTACGATAAGGCGATAGCCAGTACCTCTAATCTCTTTTCGGATATAGTCACTGTGGGGGAAAGAGTAGAGCAGGGGCTGAGGAGCGGGAAGATAGCATAGTCTTCCCAAGTTGGCGTCTCATTCAGGAAGCCTGCCGGCAAGAAGAAGGACGAATCTATGCATGCAATCAACTTCGCCACCCCTTCTTCTGCCCCACAAACGCCCAGGCAGTCCCGCAAGAAAGAAAGGAAGTTCACTCCAATCTCCACTTCCTATGGACTGCTGCTCCCCCAGCTGTTGGAGGCCAAGCTCCTAACCTGCGCCCCTCCCAAGAAGCAGTTGGAGCCTCCCTACCCCGAATGGTACAAGCCAAACGAGAAATGTGCTTACCATTCGGGTTCACCCGGGCACTCTATAGAAAATTGCTTGACCCTTAAGTATCGGGTTCAAGAATTAATCGACGTCGGGTGGATAACTTTCGATGCCTCTGCTTCCGATGTTGACGCCAAACCTCTGTCAAAGCCAGAGTAGCAGAAAGGGAGGATTGGGAGGATCAGCCCTAGGGTCTTTTTCTTTTTTATCTTTTCTCTATATCTCCTGCGGTCCCCGCCCATGGTCGCAGGAAGTTTGATTAAAAGGGTTTGTACATACATCTTCATTTTCATTAATATACGAGGCATTTTATCATATTCATTCTTTTCCCTCTTCTATTTATTATTCTTTCAAAGATAAATTGAATAATAAAATCTATGACTAAAACAGAACCTAAAACACATCATGTCTGTGATTGATGAATCTCCGTGGACCCCAGAAACTGAAAGCGAATAGGTCGGGTCCGACAGTGAGCAGGAGACTATTTCTCCGGACATGCAAAGAATGCTGGAAAAGGAAACACGCATCATACAACCGCATCAGGAAGAAATAGAAACCGTTAATTTGGGAAAAGAGGATGAGGAGAAAAAGGTGAACATCGGCACCCAAATAAAAGGAAGCATAAGGGAAGGACTGATACAGCTTCTGAAGGAATATATGGATGTGTTTGCTTGGTCTTATCATGACATGCACGGGCTCGACACAAGTATAGTGGAGCATAAACTGCCATTAAAAGAGGGGTTTCGACCTGTGAAACAAAAACTCAGGAGGATCAAACTGGACTGGTCTTTAATGATAAAGGAGGAGGTGCAAAGGCAACTGGATGCCAATTTCCTTATAGTCTCTAAATATCCAGAATGGTTGGCCAACATAGTACCCGTCATCAAAAAGACCGGGAAGGTCCGGGTCTGCATGGATTATAGGGACCTCAATCGAGCAAGTCCAAAAGATGACTTTCCCCTACCACATATAGACACGCTAGTAGACCATACCGCTACCAACACGTTGTATTCCTTCATGGACGGGTATGCGGGGTACAACCAAATTAAATTGGCCGTTAAGGATAGAGAAAAAACCTCATTTATCACACCATGGGGCACCTTTTGCTATCGCGTAATGCCCTTTGGACTGAAAAATGCAGGGGCTACTTATCAAAGGGCTATGGTCACGCTATTCCATGACATGATCCACAAGGAAATAGAAGTATATGTGGATGACATGATTGCCAAGTCCAGGAATGAAATGGACCACATTCAATATCTCAAAAAACTCTTTGACCGACTCCGAAAGTATCAACTCAAATTAAACCCAGCAAAGTGTACCTTCGGAGTACGATTAGGAAAACTCCTAGGGTTCATTGTCAGCGAAAGAGGAATCGAGGTGGACCCTGATAAAACCAAGGCGATTTTGGAAATGCCTCCACCAAGCACAGAAAAGGAGGTCAGAGGTTTTCTGGGCCGGATCAATTACATTGCCCGTTTCATCGCACAGTTGACGGATAAATGTATCCCCATCTTTAAACTGTTGCGCAAAAATCAGCCAACGGTGTGGAGCGAAGAATGCCAACAAGCGTTCGATAAGATCAAAACATGTTTAACCAATCTGCCAGTATTGGTACCACCCGTTGGAGGGAGACCTCTGATCCTATATTTGTCAATACTTGAAGAGTCCATGGGATGTGTGCTCGGCCAACACGATGAAACCGGAAAAAAGGAGCGGGTCATCTACTATCTCAGTAAGAAATTCTCAGACTATGAAACCCGTTATACATCATTCGAAAAAACCTGTTGCGCATTGGTGTGGGTCACTCAACGTCTCAGACAGTATATGGCTTGACATACTACATGGTTGGTCTCCAAAATGGACCCAATCAAGTACCTCTTCGAAAAGCCCATTTTAACTGGAAGAATAGCTAGGTGGCAGGTTCTCCTCTCAGAATTTGATATCATTCATGTAACTCAGAAAGCTATCAAAGGAAGTCCCCTAGTGGATTATCTGGCCCATGGATCCACAGACGAATACCAATCCTTACATGATGACTTTCCCGATGAGCATATCATGCACATTGAACACGAAGAGACCAAAAAAGAAGCATGGACTATGTTTTTCGATGGGGCCTCAAACATGCTTGGACACGGGATAGGAGCTATTTTGATATCCCCCGAAAAGAAACACATTCCTGTAACGGCCAGGCTTAATTTCGATTGCACCAACAACATGGCTGAATACGAAGAATGTGCGCTAGGGATTCAAGCGGCTCTAGATCATGGGGTCACTAAGCTCAAAATATTCGGTGATTCATCCCTCGTCATCTACCAACTTAAAGGTGAATGGGAAACCCGAAACTCCAAGTTAATCCCATATCTAGAACACATACAAGACTTAGTTTCAAGAATGGAAAGTGTCACCTTCCAATACATCCCTCGGGAAGATAATCAAATCGCCGACGCCCTTGCCACCCTATCATCCATGTTTGCCCTGGATCAAGAACATGAGATGCCAATTATCCAAGTTAAGCTGCATGACAAGCAAGCTTTCTGCATGGCAGTAAATGGCGAGCATGATCAAAACCCCTGGTACTATGACATAAAGCAGTACCTCACGAGGGGCGAATATCCTGAGGGAATCAGCGACAATGACAAACGAACCATTCGTAAGAGGGCCATAGGGTTCACGTTGATTGAAGGAACCCTCTACAAAAAGAGCCCCGACTCCACTCTCCTAAGGTGTGTGGACCAAGAAGAAGCCCAAACCATGATAAAAGAAATCCACAAAGGGACTTTTGGAACCCACGCACCCGGGCATGTCATGGCAAAGAAAATCCTTAGGGCAGGGTATTTTTGGTCCACAATGGAAGCTGATTGTCACCAATATGCCAAGAAATGTCACAAGTGCCAAATATACGTCGATAACATTCATGTGCCGCTTGCACCTCTCAGTAACTTAGCTACACCATGGCCATTTTCTATGTGGGGCATGGATGTCATCGGACCCATTGAACCCAAAGCGTCTAACGGCCATCGCTTCATCTTGGTAGCAATTGACTATTTCACCAAGTGGGTTGAGGCGGCATCATACGCACATGTAACCCGGAAGGTGGTGACCACCTTCCTCAAGAAAAACATTATATGTCGGTACGGCATCCCTCATAGGCTCATTACTGATAATGGGACAAATCTCAACAATAAAATGATGGAGGAGTTATGTCAGGACTTCAAAATACAACATCACAATTCCTCTCCGTACCGACCTGTTGACAATTCAAGGACTTGATGTTGCACTTGATGAATATGAAGAATGGATTTTGATGATGATTCAAGAACTAAAGACTTAGAATATTGAAGATTGAAGATTGGTGATAATTGTATTGTAATAACTCTGTTTTATTTAAGATTGAGTCTGTATTTTTAGAGTCTAAGATAGCCGGTACATAGTCTGTAACTTAGAAGCTTCAAAAAGCTCAAATTTGTCATTTAGGCTCGGCTTTAATCGATTATGTAGGTAAATAATCGATTAAAACAGTGAGAAAACACTTTCTATACAAACTCACTGTTTTAATCGATTAAAACAGCAAAATAATCGATTGTTTTGTACTGATCCGTACAGATAATCGATTATTTCACCAAATAATCGATTAATCCAGAGAGGTTTGGGTTCTGACGTATTTGGCTCTGTTTTAATCGATTATCACTCCAAATAATCGATTATTTCGATCTGTTTTTCATTTTAAATTTCAAATTAACCCTATTTTCGAAAACCCAATTACCAAGAACCCTAGTTTTGAAATCCCCAATTCCTAAACCCTAATTTCCCTACTTAAACTCTGCTTTGGCACTCGGAAAAGAAGAACAACTCTTTCCATACAAAAGTTAAGTGTTGTGAGTGCCGAGAACTGTTTGTTGCAAGGAAAGGGGGCTTTTGGAACCTGGTGTGAGGCTAGAAGCGATAAGAATCACTAAGTGGAGTTCTTAGTGGATTGTGTGTCTGTGCCGTCTCTAGGGAAAGTCTGTTCTTCATCTCTTGTGGATTTCAAGAGAGGTGTTTTCTGATCTTTATCTCGTTCATTTGTAATCTGTTTGTAACAATTTGTTCTTAGTGACGAGCGTTAATCCTCTTTTGAGTGATTAGCAACTGGACGTAGGGTCTTTTGATCCAAACCAAGTATAAACCTACTGTGTAATCTTCTCTACTCTTCTCTATTTACATTTACGCAGTTTTTAATCGGTAAAATTTGGGGAAAATTTTGAAAACCTAATTTTTATTAAAAATCCAATTCACCCCCCCTCTTGGTTTTTGTCCGACCACGCGAACATTCCGCTGCGCGATTCTAACAAGTGGTATCGAGCTTGCTTTGATAGTCATTCAAACTTTTCGAAAATGGTCTGGACAAAATAAAACTTTTGCCGAAGGTGCGTCTATCAACAGACCCCCACTTTTGCGGGTCAAAATTATCCTTTTTGGAAAGTACGTATGCAAATATTTTTAGAGTCTCGTTGATAGAGGCGTTTGGGATGCAATTTTAAACGGTCCATTTGTTCCTAAAATTACGGAGAACGGTGTTGACGTTCTTAAACCTATTTCTAGATGGACTGCAGAAGAAAGTCGAAAAGCACAATTTGATGTTAGGGCTAGAAACATTATTTCATCTCGCTCTAACCCTTGATGAGTTTTATAGAATTTCGGTTTGTAAAAGTGCACGGAAATGTGGGAAATGCTAAGGGTGACCCACGAAGGAACCGACGACGTCAAAAGAGCACGTAAAAATTCTTTAATCCAAGAATACGAGATGTTCCGGATGCAACCAGGCGAAATGATATTTGACGTACAGAAACGTTTCACTCATATCATGAACCATCTCACCGGACTAGGTAAAATTTTTGATGTTGATGAATTAAATGTTAAAATTTTGAAATCTCTGGACAGGAAATGGCAACCAAAGGTGACGGCCATCTCGGAGTCACAAAATCTTGCCACTATGTCTATGGCAGCGTTATTTGGAAAGCTTAGGGAGCATGAACTTGACCTTGGAAGACTAAATGAGGAAGAGGGTCAATATCAAAAGAAGAACCTAGCTTTCAAGACCGAGATTTCAAAAAGCAAAAATAAGAAAGAAGAAGAAGAAGACTCGAAATTGATGAAGAAGAGATGAGTCTTTTTATAAAGAAGTTCACCAAGATGATGAAAGCAAAAGGAAGACATCCTTTCAAAGGTAAGGGAAAGGTAAAAGAAAATTCTTCCGTTAATATGAAATGCTTTGGTTGTGGTGAAGCAGGGCATATGAAGACCGAATGCCCAAACAAGAAAAATGATGAACACAAGGGCAAAAAGCAATTCAAGAAGAAAGCATATATTGCTTGGGATGACGAGTGATTCAAATTCAGAATCAAGCGACTCGGAAATTGAAGCAAACATTTGCTTGATGGCAAATAACAACATTTCTTCGGATTTTGAGGTTAGTGATTCCGATTCATCCTCTAGTGAAGAAAATGACCATGATGAATTGCAAAATGCTTATAATGAGTTATTTACTGCATTTATGGATATGAAAAACGAATTTAAAGTTGTAAAGAAAAATCTAAGAAGATCCGAAAAGGAAAATGAGTCCTTAAAATTGAAAATTGCATGTTTAGAAGAAAAGGAGGTAGCTAATACGAAAATTGTATGCTTAGATGAGAATAAGGACTTAGCTTGTGCAAATTGTAAAGAGCATGAATATGACATAGATATTCTTAACCATTTGCTTGACAAAGCCGAAAAAGAAATTGATGATCTTAAGAAGCATGAAATGGTAATTGCTCAAAATAATGTAAATCAAAGAGTTCCTTTGAAAAAGAGTAAATCTAAAAAGAAAAGAGTATGGGTAGAAAAAGGAACTAGAGCATGTCATGTAAATAATGCATCTTATTCCATAGCTACATCAAAAGCATGTTTTTATTGCATGAAACAAGGTCACACTTCAAATAAGTGTAAAATCAAACATTTTGGTGTTCCTAAAGGTAAATATATTTGTATCTTGTATTTATTCAAAGAAAATGGATCATTTAGTATGTTTTAAACAGAATGATTAGGTAAAAACATTTTATCTTTTCTATTGCATGAAGGTTCTTCACTTAAAGATTTTTGCGAAAAGCCTCTAAAATTGTTTTAAACAACTAAAAACAAAGTATTTTTACAAAAGCTTTCTTAAAACATGTTTTTAACTGATGCAGTTTTGAAAGAACCAAATAAAATCACTTAGAATGTTCAAAGAAGTGTTTTTACAGTATTTTAATCGATACAACTTGTTTTTAATCGATTAAAATCATTTAGAACTCATTGTGATCGATCAGATTTTTATTATGAGCGGTCAGAATCTTTTAAATCGATTAAAAACACGTTTCAATCGATTAAAATCACTTAAAGGGTCAGGATGATCGATCAGAATCAAATTATAAGCGATCGAATTCTTTTCAATCGATTAAAACACGTTTCAATCGATTAAAATCATTTAAAGGGTCAGGATGATCGATCAGAATGCAATTATGACCGATCAGAATCGATTATGATCGATCAGAATTTAGTTATGACCGATCAGAACTCTTTTAATCGATTAAATCTCGTTTCAATCGATTAAAACAACTTAAAAAATTTTCTACACTGCGTTTTAATCGATTAAAAGACGTTTTAACAGATTAAAGCTGCACTTTAACGATTAAAAGAATCTTTTAACAGATTAATTAAACCGGCAGTTTTGAAAATCTTCTATAAAAACAAGTTTGGCTTGAACTTTTTTAAAACACACATTGAATATAAGTTTTCACACATCCTTTAGCAATCAATCAAGCAAGCTGCGGTGCAAACACTTTGGAGATCAAGGATGTGCTACTTGTTGATGATATTATTGGATCAACTGATAGTTTGTTATGTGTAGAATTTGCTAAGATAATGCGGGGAGAGTTTGAAATGTCTATGATGGGAGAATTGACATTCTTCCTTGGACTACAAATCAAGCAACTTAAAGATGGTATTTTCATCTCTCAAACCAAATACTGCAAAGAGATCCTCAAAAAGTTTGGTATGGACACCTCAAAGGAAGCTAACACACCCATGGGAACTTCATGCTATCTAGACAAGGATGAATCAGGTTTGGAAGTTAATCAAACTATGTATAGAGGTATGATAGGATCACTATTATACTTAACTGCTAGTAGACACGATATTATGCATTTTGTCCGTGTGTGTGCTAGATTTCGAGGCTTGTCCTAAAGAATCTCACCTAATTGCAGTAAAACATATTTTAAAATACTTAAAAGGAACTACTGGGTTTGGCTTGTGGTATCCGTCGATGCTTGTATTAGTTTATTAGGATATTCTGATGCTGATTATGGTGGATGTAAAATTGATAGGAAAAGCACTAGTGGGACATGTCATTTGTTAGGTTCATCCTTAATATCATGGCATTCTAAGAAACAAGCATGTGTAGCTTTATCTACCACTGAAGTTTGAATATATTGCAGCAGGTAGTTGTTGTGCTCAAATTCGAGGATGAAACAACAGTTAGAGGATTATAGTATATATTTAAATGACATACCCTTAATGTGTGATAATACGAGTGCAATCAATCTAACTAAGAATCCGAGTAATGCACTCTAGGACTAAACATATTGAGATTAGACATCACTTTTTAAGAGATAATATCAGCAAAGGAAACCGTAAGATAGAGTATGTAGACACTAAACGTCAATTAGCGAGATATATTTACTAAGCCTCTACCAAAGGATAGATTCTATGATCTTAGAAGAGACTTAGGGATATTAGAAATAGCTTAAATTCTGCTTAATTTGACTGTTTTTGGATTATTGTTATGTTAAAATTCGTGTTGTAGGATATTCATAGGTTATAATGTGTAAAAACCTTAAAAACTTGATATAGCCTCTGGAATAATCGATTACTGGAAGTAATAATCGATTATTTTTTCTCAAAACGTCCAAAACAGGGTATTCTCCTCCGGAATAATCGATTATTTCGTGATATAATCGATTAAATGCCTCCGATAATCGATTATTTGCTTGAAATAATCTATTAAAGTCATCGAGATATTGAAATAAGCGATTATCTTGAAATATAACCGATTAAATGCGACCAGTTTTGCCTCCTAGCCGTTGCCAACGGATATTTTGCCATGGAATCTCTACTATATGACCGTTGGAAGTATTTTCTCTATAAAAAGAGACCTCTAGTTCAATTATACTCACTTCTAATTCTTGTAATCAAGTTTTCTTGCAATCTATACTCTCTTTGCTTCATTATTCCCTCACTAGTCTCCAAAATCTCTTAAAGTTTATCTACTCTCTCAAATGGCCTCATCCTCTCGCCCTAAGATTCCTACAAGAAGAAGATCTGCACCTTCCTCTCATTCCCGTCCTAATTCCGTAGAAGGATGGATCTCTGATGCGAGATAGCCAACAAGAGTTTCTAACCTACTTGGAAAGAAAAAGCTATTATTTCTCCCAAATTTCTTATAGGTGAGCAATTCATTCGTAGGGGTTTCAATTTTCCTAATCTTCTTGAAATTCAAGGAGTTCTCCCGTTTATCCAAATGCAAGGTACATACTATCCTGACTTAGTTAGGGTATTCTATTCTAGATTCAAGTTTAGGGATCAAATTGCTACATCCCGTGTAAAAGGGGTTAACATAATTCTAGATGATGATATTTGGGAAAATGTTGCTCACTTCCCCATTAGAGAAGATGCTATTAACGTTTATGGTGAGCTAGATGACTTTGACAGGTTTCTAACTTATCGCTCTTTTCTACGGAATCCCTCAATGGAGATTGGACGTATCCTTCATGTTGGACCTTTAAAGAAGGAAGAACGCATGCTTCTACATTTACTTGTATGGATCTTATGTCCCAGGGCTACAAATCATGCCCAATGCTCATCCATTGATCTTCGAATTATTCATGCAATAATGAATAATGAACCTTTAGATTGGGGTGTTCTTGTCACAATGACCATGCTTAAAGCAAAACGTCATCACACCTTCAAAATTCCATATGCCCTTCTTGTATCCCGTATTCTTGAATATAAAGGAGTGAATGTTGAAGGTGAGCAAGCAGTTAGAACAAACAATTTAAACCGCATGCTGGATAGCACATTGACTCAACTTCAAATGGTGCGAGTCAATGAAATCTATGTTCACAAAGATGACGTTCAAAATCAAGGTGATGCAAATGAAGACTCTGATGAAGATATGCCTCCAGCTACTGATCTTCCCTCTAACCAAATCCAAAGTGTTGGAACATCCTCTTCTCATCAAGAAACAAGACAATCCATGGAAGATATGCTTTCCGACATGAATCAAAGAATGCAATCATTCTTCAATCTTTCTGGTGCACGGCATGATGAAATTATTCGCCGTATATCCGATGTAGATGATAGAGTAGGTAGATTAGAAAATAGATTTGATACTCACTTTAATGATGAGGATAGTGAAGAATTTTAGATTTTATTTTGTTTATATCTTTGTATTGTTATGAATGAATGATTATGAAATAAAATTTGATGTTTCTTTCATGCTATGATTGAGGGGGAGCTTTCTCTAACTTATGCATATTTTGAGGGGGAGCTCTTATGATTGATGTTGCAGAGTTCTTTTTGATTATAATCAAAATAGGGGGAGAAAAATTTAAAGCCTATGATTCAATTTTAAATTTTATCTGGTATGTTTAATGTTGTTAAACATTCAAGGACTTGATGTTGCAAATAATGATCATGAAGAATGTTGATTTTGATGATGATCCAAGAGCTTAAAGACTTAGAGTATTGAAGATTGAAGATTGATGATTTCTGTATTGTAATAACTCTGTTTTAGTTTGATTGAGTCTGTAATTATAGAGTCTAAGATAGCCGGTACATAGTCTGTAACTTAGAAGCTTCAAAATGCTCAAATTTATCATGCAGGCTCGGCTTTAATCGATTATATAGGGAAATAATCGATTAAAACAGTGAGAAAACCATTTTCAGCATATACTCACTGTTTTAATCGATTAAAACATCAAAATAATCGATTAAAAGGTCAAATAATCGATTATTTCACCAAATAATCGATTAAACCAGAGAGGATTGGGTTCTGCGTATTTGGCTCTGTTTTAATCGATTAAAACTCCATTTAATCGATTATTTCGATCTGTTTTTGATTTTAAATTTCAAATTAACCCTATTTTCGAAAACCCAATTACCAAGAACCCTAGTTTCGAAATCCCCAATTCCTAAACCCTAATTTCCCTACTTAAACTCTGCTTTGGCACTCGGAAAGAAAGAACAACTCTTTCCATACAAAAGTTAAGTGCTCTGTGAGTGCCGGAGAACTGTTTGTTGCAAGGAAAGGGGGCTTTCGGAACCTGGTGTGAGGCTAGAAGCGATAAGAATCACTAAGTGGAGTTCTTAGTGGATTGTGTGCTTGTGCCGTCTCTCGGGGAAAGCTGTTCTTCGGGGCTTTTGGAAACCTGGTGTGAGGCTAGAAGCGATAAGAATCACTAAGTGGAGTTCTTAGTGGATTGTGTGTTGTGCCGTCTTCAGGGAAAGCTGTTGATCATCTCTTGTGGATTTCAAGAGAGGTGTATTCTTTACTTTATCTCTTTGATTTGTAATCTTTTTTAACAATTTGTTCTTAGTGACAGCGTTAATCCTCTTTTGAGTGATTAGCAACTGGACGTAGGGTCTTTTGATCCGAACCAGTATAAACCTACTGTGTAATCTTCTCTACTCTTCTCTATTTACATTTACGCAGTTTTTAATCGGTAAAATTTGGGGAAAATTTTGAAAACCTAATTTTTATTAAGAAACCAATTCACCCCCTCTTGGTTTTTGTCCGACCACGCGAACATTCGCACTGCGCGATTCTAACAAGTGGTATCGAGCTTGCTTTGATAGTCATTCAAACTTTTCGAAAATGGTCGGACAAAATCAAACTTTTGCCGAAGGTGCGTCTATCAACAGACCCCCACTTTTGCGGGTCAAAATTATCCTTTTTGGAAAGTACGTATGCAAATATTTTTAGAGTCTCGTTGATAGAGGCGTTTGGGACGCTATTTTAAACGGTCCATTTGTTCCTAAAATTACGAGAACGGTGTTGACGTTCTTAAACCTATTGATAGATGGACCGCCGAAGAAAGTCGAAAAGCACAATTTGATGTTAGGGCTAGAAACATTATTTCATCTCGCTCTAACCCTTGATGAGTTTTATAGAATTTCGGTTTGTAAAAGTGCACAGGAAATGTGGGAAATGCTAAGGGTGACCCACGAAGGAACCGACGACGTCAAAAGAGCGCGTAAAAACTCCCTAATCCAAGAGTACGAAATGTTCCGGATGCAACCCGGCGAAACGATTTTCGACGTTCAAAAGCGTTTCACTCATATTGTGAATCATCTCACCGGATTAGGTAAAGTATTTGACGTTGACGAATTAAATGTAAAAATTTTGAAATCTCTGGATAGGAAATGGCAACCAAAGGTGACGGCCATCTCGGAGTCACAAAATCTTGCCACTATGTCCATGGCGGCGTTATTTGGAAAGCTTAGGGAGCATGAACTTGACCTTGGAAGACTAAATGAGGAAGAGGGTCAATACCAAAAGAAGAATCTAGCTTTCAAGACCGAGATTTCAAAAGGTAAAAATAAGAAAGAAGAAGAAGAAGACTCCGAAATTGATGAAGAAGAAATGAGTCTTTTTATAAAGAAGTTCACCAAGATGATGAAAGCAAAAGAAAGACATCCTTTCAAAGGTAAGGGAAAGGTAAAAGAAAATTCTTCCATTAATATAAAATGTTTTGGTTGTGGTGAAGCAGGGCATATAAAGACCGAATGCCCAAACAAGAAAAATGATGAAAACAAGAGCAAAAAGCAATTCAAGAAGAAAGCATATATTGCTTGGGATGATAGTGATTCAAATTCAGAATCAAGCGACTCGGAAATAGAAGCAAACAATTGTTTGATGGCAAATGACAACAATTCTTCGGATTTTGAGGTTAGTGATTCCGATTCATCCTCTAGTGAAGAAAATGACCATGATGAATTGCAAAATGCTTATAATGAGTTATTTACTGCATTTATGGATATGAAAAAGGAATATAAAGTTGTAAAGAAGAATCTAAGAAGATCCGAAAAGGAAAATGAGTCCTTAAAATTGAAAATTGCATGTTTAGAAGAAAAGGAGGTAGCTAATACGAAAATTGTATGCTTAGATGAAGATAAGGACTTAGCATGTGCAAATTGTAAAGAGCATGAATATGACATAGATATTCTTAACCATTTGCTTGACAAAGCCGAAAAAGAAATTAATGATCTTAGGAAGAATGAAATGGTTTTTGCTCAAAATAATTTAAATCATAGAGTTTCTTTGAAAAAGAGTAAAACTAAAAAGAAAAGAGTATGGGTAGAAAAAGGAACTAGAGCATGTCATGTTAATAATGTATCTTGTTCTAAAACTACTTTAAATGCATGCTTCTATTGTATGAAACAAGGTCACACTTCAAATAGATGTAAAATTAAGCATTTTGGAGTTCCTAAAGGAAAATATGTTTGGGTTCCTATAGTTAAATGAGTTGTTTGTCTCTTTTATTTAATCAAAGAAAATGAATCATTTAGTATGTTTTAAACAGAATGATTGGTAAAAACACTTTATCTTTTCTATTTCATGAAGGTTCTTCACTTAAAGATTTTTGCGAAAAGCCTCTAAAATTGTTTTAAACAACCTAAAACAAAGTATTTTTACAAAAGCTTTCTTAAAACATGTTTTTAACTGATGCAGTTTTGAAAGAACCAAATAAAATCACTTAGAATGGTCAAAGGAGTGTTTTTACAGCATTTTAATCGATACAAATTGTTTTTAATCGATTAAAACCATTTAGAACTCATTATGATCAATCAGATTTTTATTATGAGCGGTCAGACTCCTTTAAATCGATTAAAAACACGTTTCAATCGATTAAAATCACTTAAAGGGTCAGGATGATCGATCAGATTTGTATTATGACCGATCAGAAGCAAATGTGATCGATCAGAGTTTAATTATGAGCGGTCAGAAATTTTTCAATCGATTAAAAACATGTTTCAATCGATTAAAATCACTTAAAGGGTCAGGATGATCGATCAGATTTTTATTATGACCGGTCAGAATCAGTTATGATCGATCAGATTTTTATTATGACCGATCAGAACTCTTTTAATCGATTAAAAACTCATTTCAATCGATTAAAACAACTTAAAAATTTTTTTTACACTGCGTTTTAATCGATTAAAAGATGTTTTAACAGATTAAAACTGCACTTTTAACAGATTAAAAGTATCTTTTAACAGATTAATTAAACCAGCAGTTTTGAAAATAGTCTATAAAAACAGTTTAGCTTGAACTTTTTAAACACACATTGAATATAAGTTTTCACACATCCTTTAGCAATCAATCAAGCAACTGCGGTGCAAACACTTTGGAGATCAAGGATGTGTTACTTGTGATATATTATTGGATCAACTGATAGTTTGTTATGTGTAGAATTTGCTAAGATTATGCAGGGAAAGTTTGAAATGTCTATGATGGGAGAATTAACATTCTTCCTTGGACTTCAAATCAAGCAACTTAAAGATGGCACTTTCATCTCTCAAACTAAATACTGCAAAGAGATCCTAAAAAATTTGGTATGGACACCTCAAAGGAAGCTAACACACCCATGGGAACTTCATGCTATTTAGACAAGGATGAATCAGGTTTGGAAGTAAATCAAACTATGTATAGAGGTATGATAGGATCACTATTATACTTAACTGCTAGTAGACCTGATATTATGCATTCTGTCTGTGTGTGTGCTAGATTTCAGGCTTGTCCTAAAGAATCTCATTTATTTGCAGTAAAACATATTTTAAAATACTTAAAAGGAACTACTGGATTTGGCTTGTGGTATCCGTCTGATGCTTGTATTAGTTTATTAGGATATTCTGATGCTGATTATGATGGATGTAAAATTGATAGGAAAAGCACTAGTGGGAAATGTCATTTGTTAGGTTCATCCTTAATATCATGGCATTCTAAGAAACAAGCATGTGTTGCTTTATCTACTACTGAAGCTGAATATATTGCAGCTGGTAGTTGTTGTGCTCAAATTCTGTGGATGAAACAACAATTAGAGGATTATAGCATATATTTAAATGACATTCCATTAATGTGTGATAATACGAGTGCAATCAACTTAACTAAAAATCCAGTAATGCACTCTAGGACTAAACATATTGAGATTAGACATCACTTTTTAAGAGATAATATCAGCAAAGGAAACTGTAAGATAGAGTATGTATATACTAAACGTCAATTAGCAGATATATTTACTAAGCCTCTACCCAAGGATAGATTCTATGATCTTTGAAGAGACTTAGGGATACTAGAAATAGCTTAAATTCTGCTTAATTTGACTGATTTTGGATGATTGTTATAATTAAATTCGTGATGCAGGATATTCATAGGTATAATGTGTAAAAACCTTAAAAACTTGATATAGCCTCTGGAATAATCGATTACTGGAAGTGATAATCGATTATTTTACCTCAAAACGTCCAAAACAGGGTATTCTCCTCTGGAATAATCGATTATTTCGTGAAATAATCGATTAAATGTCTCTGATAATCGATTATTTACTGGAAATAATCGATTAAAGCTGTCTGATATTGAAATAATCGATTATCTTGAAATATAATCGATTAAATGCGACCAGATTTGCCTCTTAGCCGTTGCCAACGGATATTTTGCCATGGAATCTATTCTATATGACCGTTGGAAGTGTTTTCTCTATAAATAGAGACATCTAGGTCAATTATACTCACTTCTAACTCTTGTAATCAAGTTTTCTTGAAATCTATACTCTCTTTGCTTCATCATTTCCTCACTTGTCTCCAAATCTTCTTCATACTTCATCTATTCTTTCAAATGGCCTCATCCTCTCGCCCTAAGATTCCTACAAGAAGAAGATCTGCATCTTCTTCTCATTCCCGTCCTAATTCTGTAGAAGGATGGATCTCTGATGTAGATGGTCAACAAGAATTTCTAACCTACTGGAAAGAAAAAGCTATTATTTCTCCCAAATTTCTTATAGGTGAGCAATTCATTCATAGAGGATTTAATTTTCCTAATCTTCTTGAAATTCAAGGAGTTCTCTCGTTTATCCAAATGCAAGGTACTTTCTATCCTGACTTAGTTAGGGTATTCTATTCTAAATTCAAATTTAGGGATCAAATTGCTACATCCCGTGTAAAAGGGGTTACCATAATTCTAGATGATGATATTTGGGAAAATGTTGCTCACTTCCCCATTAGAGAAGATGCTATTAACGTTTATGGTGAGCTAGATGACTTTGACAGGTTCCTAGCTTATCGATCTTTTCTGCGGAATCCCTCCATGGAGATTGGCCGTATTCTTCATGCTGGACCTTTGAAGAAGGAAGAACGCATGATTCTTCATTTGCTTGTATGGATCTTATGTCCCCGGGCCACAAACCATGCCCAATGCTCTTCTATTGATCTTCGCATTATTCATGCCATAATGAATAATGAACCTTTAGATTGGGGTGTTCTTGTCACAATGACAATGTTAAAGGCCAAACGTCATCCAACTTTCAAAATTCCATATGCTCTTCTTGTATCCCGAATTCTTGAATATAAAGGAGTCAATGTCGAAGGTGAACAAGTTGTCCGAACTACTAACTTGAACCGCATGCTGGACAGCACTTTGATTCATCTACAAATGGTGCGGGTCAATGACATCTATGTTCATAAAGATGACGTCCAAAATCAAGGTAATGCAATTGAAGACTCTGATGAAGATATGCCTCCAGCAGCTGAGTTTCCCTCTACCCAAATACAAAGTATAGGAACATCCTCTTCTCATCAAGAATCAAAGCAATCCATCGAAGATATGCTTTCCGACATGAATCAAAGAATGCAATCATTCTTCAATCTTTCTGGTGTACGACATGATGAAATTATTCGCCGTATATCCGATGTAGATGATAGAGTGGGTAGATTAGAAAATAGATTTGATACACACTTTAATGATGAGGATAGTGAAGAATTTTAGATTTTATTGTATATTTTCTTTTCTTAATATCTTGATATTGTAATGAATGAATGATGATGAATAAAATACGATGTTTCTTTCATGCTATGATTGAGGGGGAGCTTTCTCTAACTTATGCATATTTTGAGGGGGAGCTCTTATGATTGATGTTGCAGAGTTCTTTTTGATTATAATCAAAATAGGGGGAGAAAAATTTAAAGCCTATGATTCAATATTAAATTTTATCTGGTATGTTTAATGTGTTTGTTAGTATGACAGATAAAACAGGTTATTACAAGGGCTTTAAAAAGATAATTTTGATCATCATCAAAAAGGGGGAGATTGTTAAACATTCAAGGACTTGATGTTGCAAATAATGATCATGAAGAATGTTGATTTTGATGATGATCCAAGAGCTTAAAGACTTAGAGTATTGAAGATTGAAGATTGATGATTTCTGTATTGTAATAACTCTGTTTTAGTTTGATTGAGTCTGTAATTAAAGAGTCTAAGATAGCCGGTACATAGTCTGTAACTTAGAAGCTTCAAAATGCTCAAATTTATCATGCAGGCTCGGCTTTAATCGATTATATAGGGAAATAATCGATTAAAACAGTGAGAAAACCATTTTCAGCATATACTCACTGTTTTAATCGATTAAAACATCAAAATAATCGATTAAAAGGTCAAATAATCGATTATTTCACCAAATAATCGATTAAACCAGAGAGGATTGGGTTCTGCGTATTTGGCTCTGTTTTAATCGATTAAAACTCCATTTAATCGATTATTTCAGTCTGTTTTTGATTTTAAATTTCAAATTAACCCTATTTTCGAAAACCCAATTACCAAGAACCCTAGTTTCGAAATCCCCAATTCCTAAACCCTAATTTCCCTACTTAAACTCTGCTTTGGCACTCAGAAAGAAAGAACAACTCTTTCCATACAAAAGTTAAGTGCTGTGAGTGCCAGAGAACTGTTTGTTGCAAGGAAAGGGGGCTTTCGGAACCTGGTGTGAGGCTAGAAGCGATAAGAATCACTAAGTGGAGTTCTTAGTGGATTGTGTGCTGTGCCGTCTCTGGGGAAAGCTGTTCTTCGGGGCTTTTGGAAACCTGGTGTGAGGCTAGAAGCGATAAGAATCACTAAGTGGAGTTCTTAGTGGATTGTGTGTTGTGCCGTCTCCAAGGAAAGCTGTTGATCATCTCTTGTGGATTTCAAGAGAGGTGTATTCTTTACTTTATCTCTTTGATTTGTAATCTGTTTTAACAATTTGTTCTTAGTGACAGCGTTAATCCTCTTTTGAGTGATTAGCAACTGGACGTAGGGTCTTTTGATCCGAACCAGTATAAACCTACTGTGTAATCTTCTCTACTCTTCTCTATTTACATTTACGCAGTTTTTAATCGGTAAAATTTGGGGAAAATTTTGAAAACCTAATTTTTATTAAGAAACCAATTCACCCCCCCTCTTGGTTTTTGTCCGACCACGCGAACATTCCGCTGCGCGATTCTAACAAATGTGTTTGTTAGTATGACAGATAAAACAGGTTATTACAAAGGGCTTTAAAAGAAAATTTTGATCATCATCAAAAAGGGGGAGATTGTTGACAATTCAAGGACTTGATGTTGCACTTGATGAATATGAAGAATGGATTTTGATGATGATTCAAGAACTAAAGACTTAGAATATTGAAGATTGAAGATTGGTGATAATTGTATTGTAATAACTCTGTTTTATTTAAGATTGAGTCTGTATTTTTAGAGTCTAAGATAGCCGGTACATAGTCTGTAACTTAGAAGCTTCAAAAAGCTCAAATTTGTCATTTAGGCTCGGCTTTAATCGATTATGTAGGTAAATAATCGATTAAAACAGTGAGAAAACACTTTCTATACAAACTCACTGTTTTAATCGATTAAAACAGCAAAATAATCGATTGTTTTGTACTGATCCGTACAGATAATCGATTATTTCACCAAATAATCGATTAATCCAGAGAGGTTTGGGTTCTGACGTATTTGGCTCTGTTTTAATCGATTATCACTCCAAATAATCAATTATTTCAGATCTGTTTTTCATTTTAAATTTCAAATTAACCCTATTTTCGAAAACCCAATTACCAAGAACCCTAGTTTCGAAATCCCCAATTCCTAAACCCTAATTTCCCTACTTAAACTCTGCTTTGGCACTCGAGAAAGAAGAACAACTCTTTCCATACAAAAGTTAAGTGTTATGAGTGCCGGAGAACTGTTTGTTGCAAGGAAAGGGGGCTTTTGGAACCTGGTGTGAGGCTAGAAGCGATAAGAATCACTAAGTGGAGTTCTTAGTGGATTGTGTGCTGTGCCATCTCTAGGGAAAGCTGTTCTTCATCTCTTGTGGATTTCAAGAGAGGTGTTTTCTGATCTTTATCTGTTCATTTGTAATCTGTTTGTAACAATTTGTTCTTAGTGACAGCGTTAATCCTCTTTTGAGTGATTAGCAACTGGACGTAGGGTCTTTTGATCCGAACCAGTATAAACCTACTGTGTAATCTTCTCTACTCTTCTCTATTTACATTTACGCAGTTTTTAATCGGTAAAATTTGGGGAAAATTTTGAAAACCTAATTTTTATTAAAAATCCAATTCACCCCCCCTCTTGGTTTTTGTCTGACCACGCGAACATTCCGCTGCGCGATTCTAACACGACCAAAGATGAATGGTGCAGTAGAGGCAGCCAATAAAAATATCAAGAGAATCATCCAGAAAATGGTAGTCACCTACAAAGATTGGCATGAAATGCTTCCCTTCGCCTTACATGGCTATCGGACGTCGGTACGAACCTCCACAGGGGCTACCCCGTTTTCCCTCGTATACGGAATGGAGGTCATGCTACCAGTAGAAGTCGAAATACCCTCCCTACGAGTTGTCATGGAAGCAAAGTTGACAGAAGCTGAATGGGTCCAAAATCGGTATGATCAGTTGAATCTAATCGAAGAAAAACGGTTGGACGCCATATGTCGGGGTAGGCTTATCAAAGGAAGATCAAGAAAGCCTATGACAAGAAGGTCAATCCTCGCACTTTCCAAGAAGGGAATCTGGTGATAAAGAAACTGCTTCCAGCCCAAAAGGACAAAATCGGGAAATGGGCAGCCAACTACGAAGGACCCTTTGTGGTCAAGCGAGCCTTCTCAGGAGGAGCCCTTATCCTCACCAATATGGACGGGGAAGAGCTTCGATACCCTGTCAACTCAGATGCGGTAAAGAAATATTACGCCTAAAGACATTGCTCATGACCCGTCAGGATGAAAACTCGCAAAGAGCGTCCTGGGCAAAAGATAGGGTCTGCATCCCTTGCTAGGACACGTCCTAGGCAAAAATTAGAGGTCAAAAAAAAAAAAAAAAAAAAAAAAAACACAAAGAGAGCAATGATTACCTTAGCAGAAAACCGCAAAGGCGACTAAGGTAATACCTTCACAAAAACCGGCCGACTTCGCATAGTCTTCACTCCGGACTCGAACATCTCAACTGAAGGGATCGGGAAAGATGGGGAAACAGAGATCACAGACATGGTTGTGGCACCCTCATACAGTTTAGCCAACCTTGGCCAACCTTGCTTACAAATTCCCTTGTAAACCCCCCATGTAAAAAATAAACCATCTGTTTATATCAATAAAAAAAATTGTCTTTTCTTCTCTTTACCTACTTGTGTGAATGCCTCTGTATTAACGAAATATGAGCATGCATAAAACAAGAAATTCGAGAAAACATAAAAACAAAGACGAACATCACCAACCAGGGCCGTCCCAAGTAAAAAGTACAGGGTAGCCTGCTAGATCGAAAACCCGCAAAGGGCGGTCTAGGCAAAAGATAAGGCTTTCATAAAAAGAAAGAAGCCCACCAAAATATCTCAGACAAAAATTAAAACCCGCTAGATCGAAAACCCGCAAAGGGCGGTCTAGGCAAAAGATAGGGTTAAAACAAAAAGTGCAAAAAGAATAATCACGAGAGGATAAAAAGAAGGAAGTACCGGTCACTTTCTAGACGCCCTCAACTAAAAAAAATTGCATAAGAAGCATCCACACACAAGTAGCCGCACAAAAATGACTTTGTCAAAAGTAAAACAAACAAAAATACTGTAAACAAATAAAAAGCATTCATATAGGAAGATCAACTTTATGCTTGCATTCATAAGAAACAACAAAAAAGGTACCGCGGTAAAACTTCACCGACCTTAACCAAAAAGTTTCTTCGACTACCAAGTAAAAGTCGAGCAAAAACAGGACTCATCCAACCAGTCAGCAAGAGTCGGATGATCACCACCAAAAAGATAAAAAACACAGAATCCCCAGCAAACAAGCAAGCTGGATGAGCACCTGCAAAATCCCTAGCACAGTCCGGATGACCATTCAAAGAAGGCCAAATACATCTACCAACACAGAAAGCACTCCTCAAGGAGCCGGCGCATGAGCTACCCGAGCAGTAAGCCGCCACCACCACCAGTCCTACGCAGTGGACTGTACCAGCCTGATAGGGGGTTTATACCTATCAACCAGCACACAAGGAGTGCCTGAACGGCGCATGGGCCACCTGAACAGTAAGCCGCCACTACCACCCTGATGGGGGGTTCATACCCATCCGGTCCTACACAGCGGACCGTGCCAGCCTGATGGGGGGTTCATACCCATCCAGTCCCATACAACGGACTGCAACTACCAGCCTGATGGGGGGTTCATACCCATCAATCGAAGGATCGACTACCGTTAGAAGGAGTATCCTGAGGTTCTACCACGTGTCCACCGAAGGGATCGACTACAGTCAGAAGGAGTATCCCAGAAGTGCACGAATACACCAGTTTTCCCCAGAAGATCAACCGCCACAAAGACGGAGCATCTGAAGGGCAACCGGGCAAGAGGGTCAACTCCTTTACCCTCCAGTCGATCACCTTGGCACAAAAGGCCAGTAGTCGACTGGTCGGGTAAAGGGCGGGCAGCTGTAGACCCAAAATCTTGCCCGACCTCCAAATAAAGATCAAAAGACCTCCTATTCGAAGATGGACGAAGCCTAACAAGCCACTAGGAGAGACTATTAGGCCCCATACTAGGATAGGAGGGATTTTTGTACAAAAAATAAGTTTTCTCGCCTTTTTGGGATGAGACCGCCGTCTCGAGATCGAGACCGCCGTCTCGCATGACGAGACGGCGGTCTCGCCACCTGCAAATGGCGAGACGGCGGTCTCGCTTTCCCAGAGGGCGGTCTCGCCATCTGCAAATGACGAGACGGCGGTCTCGCTTGACGAGACGGCGGTCTCGCTTGACGAGACGGCGGTCTCGCCATTTTGGCAGGCAAGACAGTGGTCTCGACCCTGTCAGACAAGAACGGCGGTCTCGCCACTGACAGGTGCGAAAACCTATAAATAGGGGTCCTCCCCCCCTCATTTCCACACACCACAAGCTTTAGCTCTCCCTTCTCCCTAAAAACTTCTCTCTAGAATCCCTCCGACGCATTTCCGGAGCTTCTGAGTGCCTTTGTGAGCGTTTTTCAGCGTCTAGAAGAGTTTCCAGTGTCGTGTAGAGTGAAGGGCTGCCAAAAAGCACCAATTTCCATTAAAAGAAATAAAAAGAAAGCTTGCTTCGGAGGTTTAAATTCTCCCTCTCTACTTTTACTGCTTTAATATTAAATTATGCAATAGATTAGGGCCATGTAGTCATAACTTTTAAATCCGCAAATAAAAGGGCAAAAGCGTATTTTCTGGTTTATTTATCAATAAAATAGATGGCCTGTCATAGGGAACCCGAAAGGGGCGTCGTAAAGGGACTAATACTCGCTTTACACGTAACTAACTCCCTTACCCAACTCTGGTTCTAATGACCAAAGTTGGTTTTTCGAAAACCAACACCTTTTAAACCCCTTTTCCGATGTTTCCGGTAAAAACATCCGTGGCGACTCCACAGAACCCATCAAAAGTTAGTCCTTGGGTTAGCCCGGTTATCGGACAACCCAAGGACGCCCTTTCGAAAACCTCGCCCCTAGGCTAGCCCGGTTATCGGACAACCTAAAGGCGTTGTAACCACCCATAAAAAATGCGAAAATCAAAAGGGTCAAAAAACCATCGCGTCGCTCCGACCGCCATCTTTTTGACGGCGACGACAGACATTAATAGCAAAAGAGAAGCAGATAGTAAGAATGACATTCTTTGTAATTAATAGGGAAATGTGTGCCCTACAATGCTCGGGGGTCGGGCTAGCCCCGAGGAGTAATCTCTAATAGTCATTGGATTTACAAACCCTAAGAATTAGAAGGAGAACACCTAATGACTAAAGTCGCTTTTGACGCTTGAACCCCTCTATATGGGAAAATCTGATTCAAGGTGCGGAGGGGAGACTTCCCTTTTCTCCGTGCAGCTTGATCCTTTGTAAGGTAATGCTTTAAAGGATTGTCTTTAAAATCTGATGGCTCCCTTATTCCTTGAGAGTTTCTAATGAGCCCTTGGTTTGGGCGATATCCATATTTCCTCATCATGTTGGTCACCTTCATATTGTTGGGGAAGTCTTTTCATATTGGCAAAAGATATTTCTAAGGTCTTCTTCAGTCGCATCCATTTAAGGTACGTCAGACGGCTTGCTTATCCGAATGTCGTCTTTAGCTCGAACCGTGACCAGCTTGTCGCCTACCGTGAGTGTCTCTTTGGCGGAGCATTGAAAGAACTGCCTTAGCGTCGTGAGTCCAAAGTCTTCTCAGTTTTCTCTTTGGATTATGTTTTTCTTCGATCTTATTATTTATTCCTTTATTCTTAGGAGCGTCATCTTATACGTCCTTGGTGAAATAGATTCTTCCACTTCTAATCTTGCCCCCGAATGCCGGCTATGCTGGAGATATCTTCATTGATGGACGATGTTTTTGCGTATCTCCATGGTACAACTTTTTTTTTTTACGTGGGAGGCATGAACAAACGCGATGACGTCCTTGCCCCCTCTCCTTGATTTACTCAGATGACCAACGGTTGAGGCTTATTATCCTCCTTAGGCGGATCAACCGTTGGGAAAAACTTGATGACAAAATGTTTGCTCTTCATCTTATTCCGATTCATGGAAAGCACATCAATTAATCCTTTCTTTTTATTATCTTATTATTATTAAAGTGAGAATGAATGCAATTTATGAATACAATAGACACTTGAAGAGATGATGAAAACAAACAATTTTATTTATTTCATCCAGACAGTGTACATTCCTCAATGCAATGTTTCGAAGTACATTTTTTTTTAAAGTGGAGAAGCCTAAATGAACCCATAGGCAGGTTAGAATTTCTATTTATTTTCTTTTTGACTTCCCGTGCATGGCATGCGAATGCCCTAATCCTCTTTTCATGGTATTGAGGAATGTCCACTTCTTCGATTGTCTATTATTAGATGCATATTATGAGGATGAAGTTTGGTGGTTGCATGTATGCAAGTGTTTATTTTTCCTAAACATTATCATGTTTTTTTTTCTAACATGATGTATGCAAGTGTTTATTTTTTCCTAAACATTATCGTGTTTGGGATTTTGTGTTTTTTTTTATGCGGATGAGGGAATGAAGAATACTAGCCGCTTTCTAAAATGGAAAAATATTTTTATTGTTTAAAATGAATGATTTATGAGATGGATATTCCTTAAGACAATGGCTTAGATATCCTCCTTAAAGTTTACGCTTTGTGGGGTATCATACCCACCTCGGTGTAATGGTTCCTTCCTCATCACAGACTTGACAAATATAATGGGGGTCACTGTCGCCGCCGTCCCTTTCGACGTCCGGAGGACGTCTCGAAACGTTTATGCGAGTGGTCGCGAAAAGATGGTTTGGACTCGCGTATTTGTTTTAAAAGGTTTTCGAAAAGGGGTTCTTATGGAGTCGCCACCAATGTTTTGACCATAAACATTGGAAAAGGAAAAAATGTTGATTTTAAGAAAAACCGCACTTGGCCATTATAACCAGAGTTGGGTAAGGGAGTTAGTTACGTGTGGGGAAGGTGTTAGCACCCCACAACGCCCCTTTCGGGTTCCCTATGACAGATTAATTCATTTAAATAAAGACTACGAGAAATTACGCGATTACCCTATTTTATTACATAATATTAAATGGCTATCTACATGATTTTATTCTATGTTGCATGTATAAAATGATGAATAAAGTTAAATAAAGCAATAAAAGAGATATTAAAATAGCTATCTACATGATTTTATTCTACCTGGCATAAACGGTAAATAAAGCTAAATAAAACAATAAATAAAGCAATTAAAGAGAAGAGAATTGAAAAGAACCTCCGTAGCAAGCTTTATATTGAGAATCTCCAAGCTGTGAGGATGCGTTTTGGCAACCCCTCTCTCTACACGAGACTCTCCTCACCAATACAAGATCGACTCCACTAAAAATTTAAAGAAGAATCAAATGCCGGAATATAATTCCTTAACCGATTGTTACCTATTTAAGGCAATCGGAAAGATCATTCGAGAAAGGGAGAGAAATAGACAAGTGCTCTGAGTTTTAGAAAGTGTTTCGAGCTCTCGGGATGTCTGTGGTGTCAAAAAAGTGGCAAATGAGCCTCCTATTTATAGTTTTTCGCAGTGGCGCACTTTGGGACGGCCGTGCAGGGTGGGACGGCCGTACGGGCTGGGACAGCCGTCCCAAATGGCAAAATTACACAGGTCGGGACCCCACGGGAACCGGGACGGCCGTCCCACATAGCAGGGCTCGGGACGGCCGTCCCAACTTCGGGACGCGCGTCCCAGCCGGGCTAGGGCAGGTTGGGACGGCCGTCCCAGCCTGGGACGGCCGTCTCGACCTGTTACGGCCGGTTCGCGCGTTTCGGGACTCGGGAAGCTCTCCTTGCCTGTTTTGGACGTCAATTGATGCCGATATGTGTCTATTGAAGCTTTATCTTCATATGGGAAGTCTCCTTGGCTCTTATTTGTAATGCTAGACGAGCTTTATCTTGTTACGGGTGATCTCCTTTATCTTTATTTGAGAGGCCGGGCAAAATTAGGGGTCTACAGTTGCCCCCCTTCACCTGCCTAGCTAATTGGTCGGCTGGATATGTCGACAAAATTAGTTGGTAGGGGAAGGAGTTAACCCTTTTGCCGGTTATCCTTCGGATGCTTGCTCCTTGTTGATCCTCCGGATGATAAATATTTTGATAGGTACCAACCCCTATCTGGTTTGAGCTTTCTTTTTAAGGTTTTGGTGGGTACCTACCCCCACCGGTATGAATCTGCATTTTTAAGGTTTTGGTGGGTACTTACCCCCACCAGTACGAATCTGCATTTTGCCGGATTCTAGTGGTTTTTACACCCCACTGGGTGCGAACACGTACATATTGACTAGGTTCTAGTGGATTTTACACCCCCACTGGGTGCGAACCTGCATATTGACTAGGTTCTAGTGGATTTTACACCCCCACTGGGTGCGAACCTACATATTGACTAGGTTCTAGTGGATTTTACACCCCCACTGGGTGCGAACCTGCATATTGACTAGGTTCTAGTGGATTTTACACCCCCACTGGGTGCGAACCTACATATTGACTAGGTTCTAGTGGATTTTACACCCCCACTGGGTGCGAACCTGCATATTGACTAGGTTCTAGTGGATTTTACACCCCCACTGGGTGCGAACCTGCATATTGACTAGGTTCTAGTGGATTTTACACCCCCACTGGGTGCGAACCTGCATCTTGACAAGGCTCTATTGTGCGAGTCTGCATCTTGCTGGACTCTAATGGTTTTTACACCCCCACTGGGTGTGAACCTGCATCTTGACAAGGCTCTATTGTGCGAGTCTGCCTCTTGACGGACTCTAATGGTTTTTACACCCCCATTGGGTGTGAACCCGCATCTTGACAAGGCTCTATTGTGCGAGTCCGCATCTTGCTGGACTCTAATGGTTTTTACACCCCCACTGGGTGCGAACACGCATCTTGACAAGGCTCTATTGTGCGAGTACGCATCTTGCCGGACTCTAATGGTTTTTACACCCCCACTGGGTGCGAGTACGCATTTCGACGGACTCGATGAGTACCTACCCCCATCCGGTACGAATCGCATTTTGACAAATTCTTGGAATGCTCTTTTTGGAATATCTTTTTGATTGATGAGTACGAACCCTCATCCGGTTTACGGCGACTTATTGTCTCCGATCATGCGCCTATGGGGAGTAATTTTTCTTTTTGATTGTGCCTCTTGATTAGGCGAAGATTCACTTGAGGATTTTGTTGTGCCTCTTGATTAGGCGGGAATCCACTGGGGATTTATTGATTCTTGATTGTGCCTCTTGATTAGGAGAGAGCCCACTTGGGGATGTGATTTCTATTTGGTTGTGCCTCTTGATTAGGCGGGAATCCCCGGGGATTTGTTGATTCTTGATTGTGCCTCTTGATTAGGCGGGTGCTTCAATAGTGGTGAAGGCTTTTTACTTGTTGTTTGCCTCCGAATAGGGCGATGTTCTGTTTGAGGATATTTGTTCTTGATAATACCTCCGAGTAGGTAGATGTTTCTTGAAAGCTTTGCTTGTATTACCTCATTTAGGTTGATTTCCCGTTTCTTGGGGATATCGGCTCTTTGCTTGTTTCCGAGTAAGCATAGGCATTCTTGGGAGTGAAGGTTTTGTACTTCGTCTGGGGATATTCATATTGGGTGCTTAACTCCCTGTGGATTTGTAATTTGTAATTTGCCTTTGCGGTTAGGCTTACTGGGGAGAAAATTTTCTTTTTGATGATCCATCGGGGGTTGATTTGCCTTTACGTGGATGGAATTTTCTCATTTTCTTCTTTTATAGATTTTTCTTGATGTGCTCTTCTTGGGGATTTTCTTTCGGCTTTTTCTTGCGGTGGCCTTTGTCGAGAGGATGAAAGGCTTTTCTCTTCTTTCTTTTTGTTGCCCCCGGTGATGTAAAGGACTTGACTTCGTATGATGGGCTCTTGTGTAACCCTTATTCTCCGTTGGGGAATGAAGTGGAGATCCTTATATGAGTGTGCTTGATGACTCATGTGCTGACGAAGATGAGTCGCGAGGTATTCTTTTTGTTTTGCCTCTCGGAGTAGGCAAGGATCCGCTTGGGGATAATTGAGCCTTTCAGTTGGCTTTTCTACATTGATGACTTTTCCGGATGTGGTGGATGTTGATTGCGGCTCCAAGTGATTTATGCTTGATGACTCATGTAGTGTAGATGTTGAGTCATGGAGAAATTTTGTTTTGCCTTTGGAGCGAGGCAAGGATCCGCTTGGGGATTATCAAGCCCTTCAGTTGGCTCTTTTCAGTTTTTGATGTACCTTCTTTTATTGATGGTTGGAACTATTTTCCTTGAAGCTCCTTATTCTGCTGAAATGGTTCAGATTTCGCCTTTTTCTTTCGCGATCAACGCGGGTTATTTAAAATCGGCTTTTTGCTATATTACGTGTGCCTTTTTATTTTACACGTAGGCTTTTCAAAATGCAAATGGAAATAACAACTCTTATTTATTATATATTTTGTTTTTTTGATAGTACATTCAAACATTTTTTAAACTACTAGAAAGCATCGAGAAAATCTCCTAATCGTACGCCTCGGAGCTGGAGTGAGAGGATGGTGCTGCGAAGGAAGCGGCGGAGTAGGCGGCGCCGGAATCTCGCTTGAGTTTGGACCGAGCTCTCTATCCGGCGGTCCGTCTGTCTTGCTGACGGTGAGTGGCCAAGCTAGCTGGAGTATAAGCTGGAACTCTCCTTCCATATAGGCATGCTCATCATCCAGGGCGCCTGTATAAGCCGGCGTAGTCGGGATCGTAGGGCTAGCTGCTGGGACTACGAAGTGGTGGGGAAATCCTGTGGCGTGTCGAAATCCCGCATGTCCATCGAGATAGAGAGGATTGGGTTTAAGATAAACCACGTGCCTTGCCTGCTGAGGATGTTCATATGAGCCGGCACTCCGCCATTGATAGGCTCGGTCGAAGACTAGCTGGGATGTCTTCTCCGTCGCTACATCCCCAATACTCGGCTAGAGGGGTGAGAAAGGGAGCTATTATGATCGCTCCTGTTTGGACCGCGAGTGCCGCAATCCTTGACGGCTTTGAGGAAGGCATACCCTGGGTTGCACCTATGCCCTCGGTGCATACGATAAACAATGAAAAGGTCGGCCGAGTTACCTTTCCTTGGCTCTCTTCCGGTGTGTATGGTCCGGCCAGCAATTTATGACATACGCGGAGTGGAGGGGAAAAAGCTGCACCCTTCGGATTTGATGGCGGAATGACGACTCCGGTGATTTCCCTCCACATGGTAGCGGTGGTGAGAGCGGCGGGTTTCTCCAAATACGCGGACCGGTACTCGCGGAGTTCTTGTATCCGCTCGTTGGCGAAACCCATAATGAAATTAAAGTCATCCGGAGCGGTGGTCCGATAAGCTCCATCCATCCGGTAGGAGACGGCTTGGGTTGGTGGCACCCCGAGGAATTGAAGATGGCATTTCCACCATGTTGACGAAGCAAGAAATTCCATCGTGGCGGTGCGATGGATCCGAGTAGGTAGCTCGCGGAGCAGAAAGTCCCATCCTATGTTGTGGATGTATCTTCGACATCTTGATCCCAACCGAATGTAGCTAGGATTTCAAAGTCCAATTGCGAGTGTGGGGTACCAGGAGAATTGCTTGGATATTTACCAGTCGTAGTTGGTGCGATTACTGCTAGTTGAGTGCTGGCTGTAGTAGTTCCTCTAGCGGGGTTTCTAGAGCGTTTTCTCCTAGATGAAGATTCTCAGTGCTCCATACTCGCTTAAGAGTGTTAGAAATGTGTAGAAAGGGAGAAGAAGCAAGATAGAAAGCCTGGAATGGGATACGGAAGCTCAAATCCGCGCCTGAGCACTTATAGAGCGCGCCGGGACGTTTGGGACGGCCGTGCGGACTGGGACGGCCGTCTCAATTGAAAAAATTGCACGGGGGCCATCGGCGGGTAAGTGGGACGGCCGTCCCACTTGGGACGCGCGTCCCAACTTGATTTGGGGACTCGGGACGGCCGTCTCGACTTCGGGACGGCCGTCTCGAGCTGCTCGGATGGGATTTTTGATTTTTTGAGTGATTTTTGATGAATTTGAAGATAGGACCCCCTTCATTTATGTTTTAATGCATGTAATGTTTCATGATATGCATCCTATGATCTATTTCGGTTAATATTTCGAAAGTTTTAACTGATGTGCTTTAACTTCGGGTGCATTCTTGGTGCTTGTTTCTTTCCGTCACCATGTTTCTTCGATTAACAAGCTTGGTTGTACATAATTTACCGAGTCTTGGAATTTCCTTTGCTATGGTCGAAGAGCAATTTTTCGTTCGTAGAGCAAGCTGCCATGTCAATGCCCCTCTTCCTTTCCTTAGGAATTTCAACCTTCCTATTGATCACTATATTTCCACATTCCCCTTATTACTTGAATGCTTTTTAATGAAATGGTCAAGAGAAGAGAAAGAAAAGGATTTATATCAAAGGCTTGTGTTTTAGAATGATATTTTTGTAATAAAGGTTTTTGTAAGAATGGCTGGCCGGGGTAGGTCTGTGTTTAGGCTAGTTTAGACAAAACATTTTATTCTTATGACGTAGCGTCGTTGTTTATTGGTTTGTAGCGCCTTTTGGTTGATTGACTAACTTCCCTAGTCCGCCCTTCGGGTTTTCGGCCTAGGATGCTTGCGCTTTTTGTCCTAACTTTTGTCTAGGTTTCCTTTTTATATTTATTTTTAAGGAATACCTAGCGGACTTTTGATAACCCTAACTTTTGCCCAGGCTACCCTTTATTATTGTTCGGGTCTCTGCAGGGTTTACCCTAACTTTTGTGCAGCCCCCTTTGTGGGTTTCCACTAGGGTATTTTGCCCTTTTATCTTCTTGTCTCGGCCTTTGACCTTGACGGGCTTTTCTTTTTTATTATGTATATATATATATATTTTTTGCACAACATTGTCGAAACTTTGATTTTGTCAAGATAGATTTCATTTGTATTTCTAGTTAATCAATCATTTTTTTGCTTTTCTTTACGGCGCTTTAATTATTCGACGCATTTGGAATAAAACGTTTTATCTAAACCGTGTTTATTAAAACGGGGTATAGATACAATTAGTAAGAAAAGAAGCGAGATAGTAAGAATAACACTCTTTTGTAATTTCGGGGAAATGTGTGCCCTAGAGATGCTCGGGGGACGGGCAAACCCCGAGGAGTGATCTCTAATAGTCACTAGATTTACATCCCTTAGAATCGGAAGAAGGACACCTAATGACTAACGCTACCCTTTGTGCTAATATCCCTCTTTTTCGGAATATCATCTTCGAGGGGTAAGACCTCCCTATTGTTCGTATGGTTTGATCTTTTGTAGGGTCATACCCTAATCCATACTTTAGCGGATTATCTTTGAAATCCGGTGGCTCTCTTATTCCTTGAGAGTTCTTTCCAAGCCCCTGTCCTGGGCGATATCCATATCTTTTCATCATATGGGCCACCTTCATGTTACTAGGGAGTCTTTCGATATTAGCAATCTCGAGCGCTTGAAAAGATGTTTCGAGAGCCTCTTCGACCGCATCCACATATGGTTGGACGAGACGGTTTGCTTGATTAGAAAGTCTTCTTCGGCTTGAGCTGTGACGAGTTTATCATTTGTCACAAACTTGACTTTTTGGTGGAGCGTTGAAGGTATTGCCTTAGCGCTATGAATCCAAGGTCTACCAAGGAGACAAGCTGTATGCTTGGTGTGATATCCATCACGTGGAAGTCTATGTTGAAGATAGTAGGGCCGATTTGGATTGGTAGATTGATTTCTCCTACTACTTCTCGTCTTGATCCATCAAAGGCTCGAACAATTGTATTACTCGGGCGCATGTGGGTTCCTTGCACTTGTTATCTTGTCGAGTGTACTTTTAGGCATAACATTTAAGGATGATCCATTATCCACTAGAACTTTGGAGATGAGATATTCTTTGCATTTAACGGCAATATGCAAGGGCTTGTTGTGATCAGACCCTTCTAAAGGGAGTTCTTCATTTGTGAAGGTAAGGTGATTATTGGCTGTGATATTACCAATAATTCCTTCAAACTTGTCTTGGGATATTGTATGTGGAACGAATGATTCATTCAAAACCTTTAACGAGTGCGTTTCGATGTGGTTCAGAACTCATTATAAGTGATAACAAGGTTATCTTTGCAGGAGTACGATTGAGTTGATCGATGATGGAGTACTCACTTTGTCTTATGTATTGGAGTAACTCATCTGTCTCTTCCTTGGATTCTTTTTTCTCTTCGGCTTTATTTTTTATTTTATCTTTAGGAATATTATCTTGTAATTCCTTGGGGGCGTATATTTTTCCGCTTCTTGTCATGCCCCCAATCACGGCTATGTTGGAGATATCTTGGTTGATCGGCGATTCTTCCGAGTATCTCCGGGGTACAACTTTATTTGATTTATAAGGGAAAGGACGAGGCACGAATAAACGTATAGGTGTTATTGCCTTCTCACTTTTGTCAATTGGAATAACCAACGGTGCTTGTTTATTATCATCTTCGGGTTTATCGATTGTCGTAGAGATTTTGATGACGAAAGGCTTCTTTTCCATTTTTCTGATTTGTGGAAAGCACATCGGTTAATCCTTTCTTTTTATTATCTTTATTATTAAAATGAGGAGGGATATATGAATGTATGCAGCTTATGAATGCAATAGACAATTTAAGGAGAGAAAAATAAGTCCTTTTATTAGAAAGTGTAAATCCTTCTATACAATGCTTTGAAGTAAATGCTGACAAAAGCGAAAAAGCTTGAAGAATCCTATAGGTAAATTAGGCTTTCTTCGTAATTCATCTTCGACTGTTCTCACATGGTTTCAGAGTATCTTGATTTGCTCATGTACCGCTTGACTCATATTTTCACTATATCGACGAGCCTCCCTCATCTTTTCTTCTAGATGAACGATCAAAGCGTGTTGTTGGTCAAACCTTTCTCTTATTTGGTCATTTTCACGAAGCAATTGACCATACTGAGCTAATCCTTCTTTTTCTTTATCGTGTAGCTCATCCAGGCTTTTTTTGTATTTTTCAGCGGTTTTCCGCCACTTTTGTGCTTCTGATTGAGTTCCCGTTAGGTCATCCTGTATCAATTTGATCATTTTTCCCTGTTCTACAAGTACCTTCTCAAAACGTGCTATTTCGTCATTCATGTCCTGGAAAAGACTATCTTGCTCAAGCCTCGGAATTTTCATTGTTTGTTTAGCTTCTTTTTGGTAGTCGGCATAATCATTCTTGAGAAGCTCTATTTCATGATCCTTCTTTTTACATTGCCTTTTTAGACCGTCTATTATAATGGCTGATTCTTGCTCTTTTTCTTCAAAAGCCCTTAGCTGAGTTTCCATGACTTCAACTTTTTTGTTTAAGGCATTGACTTGCAATTGTAGCTCTTCGTTGACCAACGCTTTAGTGAATGCATCAGATGGTAGGGGTATCCCTCTATTTTTCCTCCATTTTTCATATTCGTGGGATGTAGACATCCGAACCTTTCCAAGTTCTTTATCCCCCGGGTATACTTGGTCTTTCCCATGCTTTCGGACAGCGAGATACTTCTTCAAAGTTATGGGAATAGTGGCATAGACTCGGACTTCGAGCTCTTCCTGAGTTGGCGCAGTCTCGAGTTCTCATAAGTTGCCTCATAGCTATTTTAGGAGAATATGTTATACAACCTCTAAGACCTAGAAGTGGTATACTTAGGTAGTCTCCGCATCGTATGAGAATATAACCGGGTCGGAACCAAGGACAAACCCATGATACATGCTCTATGTTCCAGTTTTCTAACTCGGTTTTCCACTCTAAGGCTTGACGATGTTGAAGAGGGATTTTTGAGAAACTTCTTAAAGGGTCGGGAAATACACCCATGTGGCTTGAGGCGTAAAAGTGAGTAACACCCCATACATATAGTAGTGAAGTACAACATTTGAGTGTTTTTCCCTGTCTCCGTCGGCAAAATTCTACGAAAGTAGGGTATCGGCAAGGATTGCGGGTATAGGACTCCGTGAATATACCTCCCGGGCAAAGAATGCATCCATTGCGGCATGATCCACGATGTTCACATGGAATGGGAATAATATGATTCCGAACATTGCTAATGCTAGAGTCTTGTTGAAGGTAGACCAGTCCTTCTTTTCGGCTAGAGAGACTAAGTGGTCTTCTATTATAGCCATTTTCCAACCTCCGATATTCCCTTTTCCCTCTAGGGTAGATTGATGAGGAGGCGGTCGTATGATAGTAGCAATCTTACTCACGGCAGTATATTCTCTTGAGCGAGACATAAACCCCAAGCTGATTGAGGCCATCTAACCATGAGTTCGTATTCTTCTAAGGTTGGTACCAAGTCAAATTGCGAGAATTCGAAGCAGTGTAAATCAGGACTCCGAAGTGGATTAATGCTCTAACAAATATTGGATCAATGCTGATTTTCGGGAGGTCAAGAATTCTTCCATAAGACTTCTCAAAGTTAGCATAAACCTCCGCGGCATATATGTACACAAATGCCTTAACTTCTCTACACGGCATAGAAGGACCTCCACTTTCTTTAACTGTCTATTCTTGGATCCCTCCATTGTCTAGCAGAAATGAAAATGCATGATATGAGGATGGGTTTTTGTAAATGTATGTATGCAAGTGTTTGTTTTTCTTAGTATTATCATGTTTTGTTCTTAATATGATGTATGATAATACTGGGTTTTTACTGGAAAAGAAAGCTTACCTATATGAATGTTTATGGATTTTGATGAAGAGAGTCCTATTTTCTTCTCTTTTTATTTTTGATGAAGAAAAGGTGATATGAATTATGAGACTTTTATTAATAATTTTTTATTTTATAACAAAGGTATTTTTATGATTTTAACTTGTTTTTTCATTTTTTATGATTTTTAGGGTTTTTCATTTTTTTTGTTTGTTGTATGATTACCCTATGCTAATGCATCAATACAAATGCAGCAAACGTATGCACACACAATTCATACATCCACGAGCAGAGCCACGCTTATTTAATCACAAGGTAGGATTTTCCTGCGAAACGTGCTTGGTTTAGGTGGTTCTAACTGTTCTCACCAGGCCAAAGGTCCCCAAGGTGCCCCCATTATAGGGACCTCTCAATCTCTCAATCCTCGGGTCATGCACGGAACTCCGTGGCGACACCCTTAGACCAAAAGAAGAGAGTTATCACCTTGAGTTGGTGGTTTTCCGACAACGGCGGTAGCCCGTGTGCCAACTAACCGATCGTATCCGCCACCCACTCCCTATAGATATTCACTCTTGCCCCAGGGTATAGAGGGACTGTTGTGTGCAAGGGTTCTTGTGTGCAATTTATATTTCAAACAATTGCGAAATAATCATACGACGAGTTATTAAAGCCATACAATAAAAACATACAAAAGGGTAAAGGCGTAATTTCAAATTTTTACTTAGTTTGAATTTATCTGTCACTAAATGGGATCAACTCTCTAGCTTCCCCAGTGGAGTCGCCATCTGTCGCCGCCGTCCCTTTCGACGTCCGGAGGACGTCTCGAAACGTTTATGCGAGCGGTCGCGAAAAGATGGTTTGGACTCGCGTATTTGTTTTAAAAGGTTTTCGAAAAGGGGTTCTTATGGAGTCGCCACCAATGTTTTGACCATAAACATTGGAAAAGGAAAAAATGTTGATTTTAAGAAAAACCGCACTTGGCCATTATAACCAGAGTTGGGTAAGGGAGTTAGTTACGTGTGGGGAAGGTGTTAGCACCCCACAACGCCCCTTTCGGGTTCCCTATGACAGATTAATTCATTTAAATAAAGACTACGAGAAATTACGCGATTACCCTATTTTATTACATAATATTAAATGGCTATCTACATGATTTTATTCTATGTTGCATGTATAAAATGATGAATAAAGTTAAATAAAGCAATAAAAGAGATATTAAAATAGCTATCTACATGATTTTATTCTACCTGGCATAAACGGTAAATAAAGCTAAATAAAACAATAAATAAAGCAATTAAAGAGAAGAGAATTGAAAAGAACCTCCGTAGCAAGCTTTATATTGAGAATCTCCAACTGTGAGGATGCGTTTTGGCAACCCCTCTCTCTACACAGACTCTCCTCACCAATACAAGATCGACTCCACTAAAAATTTAAAGAAGAATCAAATGCCGGAATATAATTCCTTAACCGATTGTTACCTATTTAAGGCAATCGGAAAGATCATTCGAGAAAGGGAGAGAAATAGACAAGTGCTCCGAGTTTTAGAAAGTGTTTCGAGCTCTACGGGATGTCTGTGGTGTCGAAAAAGTGGCAAATGAGCCTCCTATTTATAGTTTTTCGCAGCTGGCGCACTTTGGGACGGCCGTGCGGGGTGGGACGGCCGTGCTGGGCTGGGACAGCCGTCCCAAATGGCAAAATTACACGGCTGGGACCCCACAGGAACCCGGGACGGCCGTCCCACATAGCTGGGGCTCGGGACGGCCGTCCCAACTTCGGGACGCGCGTCCCAACTGGCTGGGGCAGGTTGGGACGGCCGTCCCAACTGGGACGGCCGTCTCAACCTGTTCTGGCCAGTTTCGCGCGTTTCGGGACTCCGGGAAGCTCTCCTTGCCTGTTTTGGACGTCAATTGATGCCGATATGTGTCTATTGAAGCTTTATCTTCATATGGGAAGTCTCCTTGGCTCTTATTTGTAATGCTAGACGAGCTTTATCTTGTTACGGGTGATCTCCTTTATCTTTATTTGAGAGGCCGGGCAAAATTAGGGGTCTACAGTCACCATCACACCTTAGTACACTTGTCCCTTCCTTGTCACGAAGGTCACAAATGTGCTTGGGGCCTCTTTTGCCATTATCTTAGGGATATCTAGTGCTCCCTAAAATGAATGTATTTATGCATGCACCAATACAAAAGGGCGGTAGATGTTCAAAGTGACATAACTTTTGACTGAGATGTCCGATTTGGACGCATAGCATATCAAAACGAAGAGAAAAAGGTGAAGAATCAAGTTTAAATCCCCAAAGGGGATTTGTCCCAGTAATTTTCCCAAAAAACGCTTCTAAGACCCATTTTTTAGGGATTTATTAAAATGATGTGTATGCATACTTTCCTTATGCATTTATTTTCTCTCTTGGTTTTTCCACTTATGACATGATGTAATATGAATGATACGACTTTGTCAAAATTATTTTTATAAATGCTTTGATTTTGTTATTATTATTATTATTATTATTATTATTATTTTAGCCTTTTATCTCTTCTATCGGACTGCGTGGCTACTTAGCTTACAAAGAACCTGAAACCAGGCTAGCTAAAAGGCAGACTGTTCGAGATAAAATGGCTTATGCGAAAGAATAGTATTTAGCATCCCTTATCTCTTCTGTCGGACTGCGTGGCTACTTAGCTTACAAAGAACCTGAAATCAGGCTAGCTAAAAGGCTGACTGTCCGAGATGAGGGCGTTTATTGCAAAAAATATTTTTTGTGATTTTTTTTGTTTGGTTATGCTATACAATCAAATGCAACAAACAAATGCGCACACAATTCAATCATCCGCGAACAGGCGAGAAGTTATTTTAATCACGAGGTAGGGTTTTCCTGTAGAAAAGTGCATTGGCGAAGGTAGGTTCTAACTATTCTCACTAAGGCTAAGGCCCCCAAGGTGCCCCCATTATAGGGTCCCCACTCTCCAGCCTTCCGACCATGCTTAGCACAAAGGTCATAGTCAGTCTTTGTGCCAAAAGAGGAAGGTTATCACCTTGAGTGGTGGTTTCCGATCACACTGGTGGGCACAAGGTCATCACTACAGCGAACCTTACCTGCCACCCACTCCCTATGAATTTCTCACTTGCCCCTGGGTATAGAGGGAACTGTTGTGTGCAAGGGTTTGTGTATAATTTGTATTTCAAACAATTGCGTATGTATAAACAAACAATAGTTATTAAAGCCAAGCATTAAAGCATGTTATAATACAAGGTAGGGTAAAAGCGTGATTTCTTGGTTTATTTATTTAAGCTGGCCCATCACTAAATGGGATCAACTCTCTAGGCTTCCCCAGTGGAGTCGCCATCTGTCGCCGCCGTCAAAACGAGGCGGTCGGAGCGACGCGATGGTTTCGACTTTCCAATTTTCGCGTTTTTATTGGTGTAGTTACAACGCCTTTAGGTTGTCTGATAACCGGGTTGAACCTAGGGGCAAGGTTTTCGAAAAGGCGCTCTTGGGTTATCCGATAACCGGGCTAACCCAAGAACTAATTTTGAAGGGTTCTTCTGGAGTCACCACCGATGTTTTTACCGGAAAAGGAGTGAAAAGGCGTTGGTTTTCAAAAAAAAACCAACTTTGGTCATTAGAACCAGAGTTGGATAAGGGAGTTAGTTATGTGTAAGGGAAATGTTAGTTCCCTTACGACGCCCCTTTCGGGTTCCCTATGATAGGCCAACTACTTTAAATAAATAAACCGGTGAAAATACGTTTTTACCCTTTATTTACGGAATTTAAAATTACGACTACATGACCCTAATATCTATTGCATAATTAAAAGTAAAGCGGTAAAGGAGAGAGAGATAGAGTATAGAAACCTCTGAGGCAAGCTTTCTATTAACTTTTCGAAAATTAGGGTGCTTTTTGGCAGCCCGTCACTCTTTACAGCGCCGGAATCTCTTGAAAACGCTATAAAAACTCTAGAAAGCTCTCAGAAACTCCGAAAATGCTTCGGAGGGATTCTAGAAAGAGAATTTGAGGAAGTGACTAGAGAGAGAATGGAAGAACTGTGTGAAATGAGGGGAATGGCGCGACTATTTATAGGGATTCGCGCCTGTCAGGTCGAGACGGTCGTCTCGTCTGACAAGG
>OY731408.1:3332395-3432395 GCA_963425845.1 Sphenostylis stenocarpa
CCCCCGTGGGAGTCCAGGCCGTGTCTCAGTCCCAGTGTGGCTGATCATCCGAAAAGACCAACTAAGCATCATTGGCTTGGTCAGCCTTTACCTGACCAACTACCTAATACTACGCAGGCTCATCCAACAGTGCTTTTTAGCTTTCTTTAAGATTTGGACCGAACTGTTCGGCAAATTCCCACGCATTACGCACCCGTTCACCACTTTGTTTTCAACTGTTCCCACCTCCTGGGCGAGACAAGCAACCTTCACGCTAGGAGCCTCTTTTCCTTTTGCCCTGCTACCCGAAAGCAACGTTTGACTTGCATGTGTTAAGCATATAGCTAGCGTTCCTTCTGAGCCAGGATCAAACTCTTCTTTTGAGTTTGATTGGGCCTGCAGTGGTAGAACCTGGTGAACCGGGCGTACTGCTTTCCATCCTCTCTCAGCAAGAGCGCGTCCTAACGCTATAGGCTTTCGCGCTAGTGCGCTAAGTCCGTTGCTTGTTCCGGTCGAGCGTCTTCAAACCTTGCAGAGAGAAATGTGTTTTTAAAAGTCAAAAGTTAATTTATTTATTATTATTATTATTATTATTATTATATTTTTAAATTCCAGAAAATTTGCAGAAAATCACATAATCTAACAAACATAAAACTCTATAGTCACGTTCCCCAATTTCTAATAATTTAATTATTAAAATTTTGACAAAGATTTTGTCAAAATTTAACAAACCAAGAGTATTGAGAATTAGGATATTACAACTCTCCCTCCCGTAAAAAAATTTCATCCTCAAAATTTGCTTACCTTATGGGAAAAGATGAGGGTGAGATTCCCTCATTTTGCTCTCTAACTCCCACGTTGCATCTTCATCACCTATTTCACTCTATACAACCTTAACTAGAGGTATATCTTTTCCACGTAAGTGTTTCATTCTTTGATCCGCAATACACGCAGGTGGTGCTTCATAAGCTAGATTATCCTTCAATTGTACTATATCGAGTTCAATAATGTGAGAAGGATCAGGTATATACTTCCTGAGTTGTGAGACATGAAAAACATTATGGAAGTTTGAAAGAATTGGAGGTAAGGCTATTTGATATGCCACAAGGCCAATATTTTTCAAAATTTGGTAAGGACCAATAAATTTTGGGGTGAGTTTTTGAGATTTCAGAGCTCTTCCAACTCCAGTAGTAGGCGTAACTCTCAGGAATGCATGGTCACCCTTTTCAAATTCCAATGACTATCTCCTCTTGTCATAATAACTCTTTTGTCTACTCTGTGTTGTCTTCATCTTTTCTTGAATGGTCTTCACTTTATCAGTAGTTTGTTGTAGAATTTCTGGTCCCAAAATAAGATTCTCTCCTATCTCATACTAGCATAAAGGTGTCCTACACTTCCTTCCATAAAGAGCTTCATATGGTGCCATTCCGATACTTGTATGAAAACTATTGTTGTAGGTGAATTCAATCAAATGTAGAGACTTGTCCCAAGTATCCTTGAATTCCATAATGTAATCTCATAGAAGGTCTTCAAGAGATTGAATTGTTCTTTCTGACTGTCCATCCGTCTGCGGATGATAAGCTGAACTCAATCGAAGCTTTTTCCCTAATGCTTGTTGCAAACTTCCCCAAAACTTGGAAGTAAAACGTGGATCTCTGTCAGATACAATACTTGAAGGTACGTCGTGCAACCTCACTATCTCCTTAAGATATACTTGTGTCAATTTCTCCAATGAATAATGAATGTTGATAGGTAGAAAATGCGCTGACTTGGTCAATATGTCAATAATTACCCAAATTGCATCATATCTTGTAGGAGTTCTTGGAAATCCAGTTACAAAATCCATTGTTATGCTGTCCCATTTCCATTCTGGGATATCCAAAGATTGTAACATTTCTGTGGGCCTTTGATGTTCAACCTTTACTTTTTGACATACCAAACAAGATGTTACGTATTCTGCCACTGATCTTTTTATTCCTGACCACCAAAATAACTTCTTCAAATCTTGGAACATCTTAGTAGTTCTTGGGTGAATACTCAACTTACTCTTGTGGGCTTCCTCTAAAATCATCTTCTTGATTTCATCATCTTGCAGAATACAAATTCGATATCTGAATCTCAAAATTCCATATGTGTCTTCCTGAAAATTGTTTTCTTTTCCTTGAGATACCAAAGTCTTCTTGCCTTGCAAAAATTCATCTGCTAATTGTGCTACCTTAACTTGTTCAAGAAAATTGCTAGTTATCTTCAAAGTTCCAAACTTAAAACTTTTGGCAGTTATCTCCATAGCTAAATTCAAATCTCTTAATTTTTCCACCAAGTCCAATTCTCTGACCATCATTGTTGACATATACAAAGACTTTCGACTTAAAGCATCTACCACTACATTGGCTTTCCCGGGGTGACAATGAAGTTCAAAGTCATAGTCCTTTAGAAATTTTGTCCACCGATGTTGCCTCATATTCAACTCTTTTTAATCAAACAAATACTTAAGACTCTTATGGTCACTGAAAACTTCAAATCTTGCACCGTATAGATAGTGTCTCCAAATCTTCAATGCAAACACCACAACTGCCAACTCGAGATCGTGTGAAGGGTAATTTACTTCATGCGAACTCAACTGCCTTGAAGCATATGCTACTACATTTCTATTATGCATTAATACTTAGCCTAACCCTTGCTTCGACGCATCACAATACACTTCAAAATTCTCATGAGGGTTTGGAAGTATCAATATTGGGGCAGAAGTCAATCTATCTTTCAACTTTTGAAAATTCTCCTCACACTAATTCGTCCATACAAAGTGATGAGTCCCTAGTTGCCCCGGAGGAGGTAGAGGTCATCCCTAGGAGGATTACTAGAAGCATGACTAGAAGGGAGGCCTCCTCTTTACCTTCCATTTTGAATTTACTTAGTATCTTTACTTAGTATTTTCTTTTTCTAAGTTTTTCACTTATTTTCGCTTTCTTTTTGTAGGCTCACTTTTTGCACCTCCTTTTTTAATAATACCACCTTTTTTTGGTGGAAAAGAAGCCTTGGATCCATAGGATGCATGCATGGGCAGCCCAAAGGTGTAGGAAACTCCTTTTTCATGTCCTACACCCCTTTTTGGAGAGGAAGAAGCTTAGGATGCGGGATTGGTTGGCTTGGGACAACCCAAAAGGAAACACACCTCTTTTTTCATGTTCTCCACACCCTTAGAGGTATTTTTGGTGGGATAGATCGAATTTAACATATTTGGACCATGGGGACTCTAGCCTTTAGCACTAGTACAGAAAACACCTTTAACATCGGTTCTTAGCAGCTTTCTACATCGGTTCTAGAACCGATGTAGATACAACCGATGTAGAAAGTTGGTGAGTTTTAACATCGGTTAAGAACCGATGTAGAAAGTCTGACTTTCCACATCGGTTCTAGGCCATAACCGATGTAGAAAGTTTTACTTTCCACATCGGTTATAGCTATAACCGATGTGGAAAATCAGACTTTCTACATCGGTTATGGCCTAGAACCGATGTGGAAAGTATTAAAAATCACTTTCTACATCGGTTATGGCCATAACCGATGTGGAAAGTCATATTTTTTTTTATATACGAATTTTAGTTTTTGATTTTTCAGAACCTGTACAGCATTTTAAATATTTACGGCTACTCGGAATGTTAATCTATATATAGAGGACATGCATTAACACACAAGTAAACATAATGTATATTATATATCTACATTGTATTGTATCAACAAAAACAATAAACATGTATTGTATTCTAAGTTTATATATACAAAGAAACTAGCAGTCCTAATGTTTCACAATTAAATTCAATCACGACTATAGTTCTTAATAATAAAATCTGCCCAAATTCGTCTAATGTCATCAATCTCTGCTTCACTTATTGGATGACCATCATCGAATATCTACAAACAAAAAAAAACATTTCGAGATAAGCGAAGTAGGCAAATATATGTCAATGACATAGATATAGTCATAACACATACCAAATTCCATGAATCTGTGATATTTGCTTGTGATGATTGTTAACATATGTCTCATCACATAATATCCGCACTCCCAACTTCCTTTTTGCTTATTACACTATAAGAAAAAAAAACATTAAATACGAGAAAATGAGTAAATTAAAGTTAAGAATTTGAAAGATATCCTTACACGTGGAAGTATCCATGTGGGTTTCTTTTTAGGCTTACCCTCCATGACTCGAGTATGCTTCTATACACCTACAAAAGATTAAATGGAAAATACTTCATATTAAGACATGTGGAACTTAAAATGAAATGAATGAAATATTATACAAGGGTGTTAGTATACTTATCTTAAACAATTGAATGTTGTGTGGATCGGGATTTGGGAATGAAGCACAATTATTATGAAGTACTTACTTATGAATATAAAAAGTAAAATCTGGATACTATTTAGCTCAAAGGAGTGAAGCACGAGATCTTTACGGTTATTTAATCTGTCATGAACCGAGACCTAGAGTATTTAATTAGTCACAAAGACAGATTCATATATAAGGGTGTTAGTATACTTACACATCAATAATCTGTTTAATTTCCTTTTTGGGTTTATTCCATAAAGAGCATAAAAAAATAGTCTCATTACGTTTAGGACAAAGGATAAACAGTTGCCAGTGAGACCTACAAAAAATGTCGCTCAATTAGCAATTCTTAAGAGATTCAAAGTTTGAAAGTAAGTAATTTAAAAAAACTTACCCATAATGATATGGTGAGAGATAAACTTCCTTTGATCCTTCACAAAATCTCTTTTGAATGTATGCTTGAATAGTATTTGGTTTGTTCCCCAAACTCTGAATGTGGACAGGATCAATGAATCCATAGACATCTTCTACTCCCTTTTCACACATGACTTTGTTGAGGTAACTAGAAATTGAAAATATCATGTTAATTGCATTTTAGACAAGTTGGTGTCTAATAGGGCATACAACCAATTGACTTAAATAAAAACATAAGACTTACATTAACCGAGACTTGGAGAATTGTGACGCAAATCATGTCTTCACTCAAAACAACATCCATAATGTCCTTCGACTCAAGTACAACGTGATGAGGCTGCGGATTCCCAATCACATGAGGGTCCATGCTGGATACTGTAAAGGTATATGCTTTCCTAGCCTATAAGCTAAGAGGCATAACCTTTGTATCGGATCTAAGTCCAGTTCCTCTTGAACTTTCTCTTTCTCATTCTCCTTCCCCTTCTCCTTTCCTTTCTGCTGGGCACAAATGTCCTATACACATCAAGGAATTAAATTAAAATTTATTATAAAATAATAAAATTATAAACATGTATCAAATTATTAAAGAAAACATATAATACCGATCGGTAGGAAGCTGGATAAGTGCTCTAGGCCACTTGAATGAAATGGCCGGGAGCCTCCCCACTGTTCTAACCTCGTCGGATGGAACGAGAGCAGGAGCTTCAGAAACTTCCACCCGTTCAACCGCAACACGAAGAAAGGAATCCGTCATTTCTACCCCGTGTATAAGTGGCCCCAATGTATGCACGGTACCATATGCCACTAGTAAGCCTTCCTTTGTGAAGAACTTGCATAGAGGCCTAGGAGTGTCTTCACCAAGTGGAGTTGACTCATCATCAAGAACGTCGACACTGTGCACAACTCCCTTTGGTGCTAACACGTTCCTCGGGGCGAGAAGCTACGGGAACACATTGTTGACCCCCTCCTGTGTTCCCCGAGATAAGCCTAAGGAGACAAGTTCACTGCCTTAGCTCGCCAGAAGCTCTTCCCTAATTTGATCCACGATGACACTGCAACTCATCTCTAGTGACCACACTTTTTGTGGAAGGTTTAGGAGTGCCAAAATATTGTCGGATGCCAATCCCCCATCCAGCTGCCCGCACACGACCTGGATGCTGCGGTCGATCCAATAGCGGTGGATAATATATCTTGTCGTCCACTAGGGGTAAAGGTCCCTTGTGAACTTTGCTCTAATAATTCATCCTACAAAGAAAATGTAATTGATTAGAGAAGACACAATATATAATTCTATCTCATTTTGAACAATTTTTTAAATAACTACTTACAATTTTACTGTCCCACAACACGACTCTCATCTGTAGTATAGTCACCTTTCTTGCTCTGTCGTGCCTTCTTCCACTTCTCATGACGAGAAGGAGGTGATGGAGGTGAAGTCACACCTGAGGGGTCACTTTGAGAGGCTTCTTGAGAAGCTTTACGCTTCTCTTCTATCGGCTTCCTCTCAAGTAGGCTGGTAACCCCTCGGGATAGCTCTGTGAGGATATACATTTTTTTGTTGAATTGTTTTTGCCTTTTGTCGTTTCTCCTAATAAAGATACATTCAAAGAAACGGTCGAGTTAAAAAGCTGTCGGTATTTCATCGAGTGAATTCATCGGTGAAAAAGCTGCTGGTATTTCTTGAACTAATGAGTCTAATTACCGGCATATGATTTTCCTTCTACCTATATCCTGAAAAAAGCTGCTGGTATTTCATCGGTGAATTCATACCAACTAAACACATAGCAATGTTAAATTAAATCAGAGGTTGATTTAGCTGCAGGTAAGGTGCGAGAGAATTACATATATAAAAGGCCAATGCATTTTGTGACAATTGCTTGATAAAACATGTAGCATACTAAAATAGTATTATCCGTTTAGTTCTATGCGTTTTGTGCGAGTTAAAAGCGAGGGTAAGGTCGTTGTTAAAAGCGAGGCAAGTTAAAGCGAGGCAAGTTAAAGCGAGGCAAGTTAAAGCACACGAACCTTAAAAGAAGGATCCATACGGCTCTCAACAAACTTATCCCATGTCTCGGTGTCTAGAAAGGAATATTGCTCACAAGGAGACACTCCTTTCTTGCTTCCAAACACGTAGGTGGAAGTCAATTGGGTCTTGAAGGCCCTCCAACGCTCACCGGCGAATGATATCCACTTCCTCCTTAGCCCTTCAGTATTTGGAACATTATAAGTGAGCTACAAAAAATAATACAAGGTCAGTGAATCCTACAAGAATTAACATTACAAGTAAATTTAATAGAAAAAAATTCGTACCAAGATGCTTTGCCAAATTTGTTCCTTCACACGCATCTCCACATCATCCCAATCCTTCTTTATTATGCTCACTTTGCTTGCAGCCCGGAAGTGCAACATAACTTCTAAACTTTGTTGCGTGAGGCCCAATAGCATTTCGGTCGAGTCATCAAACTCAATCGGTAACCTCTCATCAGCATTTTGACTTAGTGTCAACTCACTAAGTCGTGTTGCACGTCTCCCCTTCTTCGCGGACCTACTAGAATCGGCCATATGCCTGCCAAATAAGACAAATAAATGAGTTAGAATACAAAGTAACTAATACAAAGACATGCAAAAGTAAGTAATAGTGTAAAAACCATAATATACCTATTGTTTAACAATTTTCCCATATTCCTTCTTCATGATCAAATCGGGTGGCATATACATCATCTTCTTCATTGTCATCATTAGAAGGTAAAAAGTGTGATGCTGAAGATGGACTAGTAAACTGTTGAAGTTGTAAATCTTCAAGGTCATCACTACCAGACATGGGTTTCCCTTGAAGCATTATTGACCAACTACTATTAAGCTGGATCGGAGATATAAAAGACTTGTTTTGCTTGCGTTGCCATAATAAAAGGTTCGTCTTTATAGCTAAGCTTATTCGAGGTTAACCAATGTAAACCCTAATTCATCCACCAAAACACCATTATTCTTGTCAACCCAATTGCACTTGAATACAGCAATTCTAAATTTGGTGTAGTCAACCTCCCAAATATCTTGAATTACTCCATAATAAGAAAGGGATGCCATTACAGGAGAATTATCTTTTGAAGTAGCAAAGTGCATTGATTCAGCAACTACCATCACACCATTGTTTTGCATTGTACTCTTTTCATCTTGAAGCTTAGTATAAAAGGAATAACAGTTTACATCATATCCACTCCATGTTATGACATCAAAGTTTGGGCCATGAGCTAACCATTTCAAAGTTTCGGATGCATCATCAATTGTAACGATCTGTTCTTCAAACCACTTCAAGAAATTTTTATTGTGTTCATTCAACAACCATTTTTCATTCATCCTTGGATATCTTTGCTTGATCATTTCTTTGTGAGTAGATAAGAAAGGCTGAACTTCATCGATGTTATTCAAGATGTACAAATGCGCTTGTAAAACTTCTTCTCGACTCATGTTTCTACCTTTAACACCTCGGGTTCCCTTCCCAAATTGTCTTCCATCATGACGAAACGTTGGAATCCCTATAGGACTTACTTCATAAAGATAATCTGTACAGAACTCAATTGCTTCTTCTGCAATGTATCTTTCAACAATGGATGCTTCAAGCCTTGATGGGTTTTTAACATATCCTTTCAAGATTTTCATATAACGCTCAATTGGATACATCCACCTTAGATACACAGGGCCACATAACTTAATCTCTCTAACAATATGAACAATTAAATGCACCATTATGTCAAAAAATGAAGGGGGAAAAACATCTCCAATTTGCATAATATCAACACGAGCTTCAGACTTCTAGGTTATCCAAAGTCTGAAGGTCGAGTACTTTATTACAAACGGCATTAAAGAAAAAACACGGTTGCGTTATAACATGTCTAACCTTCTTTGGCAAAATGTCCCAAATAGCAACTGGTAAAAGATGTTGCATTAATACATGACAGTCATGGGACTTTAATCCAACTAACTTCAAGTCTTTCATTGACACTAGCCGTTTAATATTCGAGCAAAAACCCTGAGGCACTTTGATACCTTTAAGACATTCACAGAGGCTTTTTTTCTCCTTCTTAGACAAAGTATAACAAGATGGAGGCAAATAAGTCCGCTTACCACGTGATTGGGGACCTAATTCCTGTCTTATGTTCATATGAAGCATATCTAGCAGAGAGTTCAAGCCATCTTTGGTCTTTCCTTGAATATTGAGGAGGGTTCCAATAAGACTGTCACACACATTCTTTTCTACATGCATAACATCAATATTGTGCCTTACATCTAGACTAGACCAATAAGGAAGCTCAAAAAATATGGATTTTTTCTTCCATTTTTCCTTTTCATGGGAAGCTGTTTGGGTCTTTCCAAACAAACAATGAATGTCTTTCACCTTCGAATACACTTCCTCTCCTGTTTTAGGGTTAGGAGCGATTTGACTCTCTTGAAAGCCATTATAAGCCTTCTTCAACCTCCGATATGGATGATTAAGCTGGTAGAAATCTTCTATGTCCTAGGTACACTTGTCTTCTTCCCATGTTTCGAGTTGATGATAACACGTTTCTTCCATACAAATAGGGCATGCATTATGTCCTTTGACACTGTATCCACTTAGATTTCCATAAGCGGGGAAGTCATTTATCGTACAAAAAAGCAAAGCTTGCAATTTAAAGTATTCATTACGATATGCATCAAATACCTCAACACCCTCTTCCCAAAGAAGTTTTAAGTCTTCAATCAAAGGCCGTAAATAAACATCAATGTCATTTCCTGGTTGTTTGGGGCCGGAAATCATCATCGACAACATTACAAACTTGCGTTTCATGCACAATCGAGGAGACAAGTTGTAAATTACTAACAAAACAGGCCATGAACTATGTATACTACTTAAATTGCCATAAGGATTCATCCCATCCGTAGCAAGTGCTAGTCTAAGGTTTCTCCCCTCTTGACCAAATTCTGGAAATATGTCATCAATTTTTTTCCATTGCGGAGAATCAGCTGGATGTCGTATCTTCCCATCACGGTGTCTTTCATCTACATGCCACGTTAAGCTCTTTGCATCTTTGGCATTAGCAAATAGCCGCTTAAACCTTGGAATTATTGGAAGATACCACACTACTTTGACAGGGGTTCCTGATGAAATTGTCTTATCACAATTATCTTCTCCATCCTTGACTTTAAACCGTGATGTACCACAAACAGGACAATTATGCACACTTCCAAACTCCTTCCTGTACAGGATGCAATCATTACGGCATGCATGTATCTTCTTATACTCCATACCCATCAGACAGATTACTTTCTTTGCTTCATAAGTACGGCTTGGAAGTGTATTCCCTTCTGGAAGCATTTCCATTAATAATTGTAGCAACTCTGTAAAACTTTTATCCGTCCACCCATTTTTGGCCTTTAAGTTAAATAATTTTAACACTGCTAACAACCGTGTGAACTTAGAACATCCTATATACAGAGGCTTCTTACTATCTTCACATAGTTCTTCGAATACATATCCTTTTTCAAATGGCTCTTCACCGATATCACGTATCAAATCCTCTAGTCGATCATTGGTTTCTTTCTGGATTTCAGTTGTCTCTGAAGCCATTGGGAAATCTACTACTTCCCCATGCCAAATCCACTTAGTGTAACTCTTGCAAAATCCATCACAAAGGAGAAGCTCTCTTATATCCTTCACACTTAGTTGTCTTAAATTTAAGCACTTCACACAAGGACAATAAAAGAGACCTCTATTGTTACCCACATTTCTCTGTGCAAACTCTAAGAACTCTTCAACCCCTAATTCATATTCTTCTTCTATACGTTTGGCATTTATCCAACTCCGATCCATATCTATAACTACATGACGTCTTTGCTTAGTGTGAAAATGGAATTACCTCTATTCAGAGGCAACAAACTTAAACAACTCAAACTATAATCCAAACTGAAATAGTACTGGAACAACAGTAAAACTCCAGGAACAAAACAAACAACACAAAGAACAAACCTAAATCAACAACATAAGAAACAAACCCAAATGAAAAACAAGAGAACCAAATATAATCAATACCCGAAAGCCCTACACCCCGACGTGGAAACCCATAGCCTTAACTCTTCCGCTAAGAGACTCGAACCGAGAGCGACATCAACCAACCCAACAGGGCTTGGATAACACCAATCTCAACCCCACGAGAATAACCAAGTGAAAATCACATATTCAAGTCAAACTAAACGGAAATAATAATACAAAACCCAGAATAAACATGTCTACATACATTAAACCCGAGCGAGAATCAGTCCACGACCAAACAAAACAATCCAGAATCAAGGAAAATGCATAAAGGTAATTGACAAAACAAGGATGAGAAGCCAATAGGATAGACCCACGGACCTGGTCCGAATCACCTCCGGTTCGCGACGAGATCGAAGGTGCGTAGGTGCAATGAGGAGGAGCTCCTAGAGGGTTTCGGAGAGGTGAAGACGAGGGTGGCGCGTCGCAGTTCTTGGTGCGCGTCACGGTTCCTGGTGCGCGTCGCAGTTCTTGGTGCACGGCAAGGGTGGTTTTCGCTTGGGGATTCGATTGGGGAAACGGAGGTTAGGGATTCGATTGGGGGAAGGAGATGGGAGAGACAGGTGGTTTTCGCTACTGCGATAGGGGCAAGGAGACAGTGGTTTTCGCTACTGCGAGAATGAATTTGGTAATGGCTAGGAGCAAGGGAAGAATTCCAGAGGGAGTCGAGTCTGTAATTGGGTCTGGGAGTCGAGTCTGTAAGGGCAAGAGTGGAGTCTAGGGCTTACTGTCTAAAATTTTTCTTATTATTTTTTTTTAAGACTTTCCACATCGGTTCATGGGGGAACCGATGTAGAAAGTGAAATAGTATATCAGATGACCGATCAGAATGACTTTATGACCGATAAAAATTGGATGATCGATCAGAATGAGTTTATGACCGATCAGAATTATTTTAAATCAGAGTAGAAAGCACTTTCTCGGGTTGTATTTCGCTTGAGCGACACTATACTCGCTCGAGCGACATCCGATTCTAACATGAGGTCTCCCATGTTACATTATCCGGCTAACTTTGATCGACGTTTATGCAGGTCAACATTCGCTCAAGCGACAATAATATCGCTCGAGCGACGCGACCTGCACAAAATTGGCATTCTCGGGTTGTATTTCACTTGAGCGACACTGGTCTCGCTCGAGCGACGCCACCTGCACAAAATTGGCCTTCTCGGGTGGTTTTTCGCGTGAGCGACACTGTCTCGGTCGAGCGACGCGACCTGCACAAAAATTTGGCATTCTCGGGTTGTATTTCGCTTGAGCGACACTAGTCTCGCTCGAGCGACGCCACCTGCACAAAATTGGCCTTCTCGGGTGGTTTTTCGCGTGAGTGACACTGTCTCGCTCGAGCGACATCCACATTTTTTGGTTATGATCGATCAGAATGAGTTTATGACCGATCAGAATTATTTTAAATCAGAGTAGAAAGCACTTTCCACATCGGTTCATGGTGGAACCGATGTAGAAAGTACTTTCTACATCGGTTCCCATGTGAACCGATGTGGAAAGGCTTTAAAAAAATTTCTACATCGGTTCTTTAACAACCGATGTAAAAAGTCCGATGTTAAAAGTGTTTTTTGTACTAGTGTAGGTTTAGGTTAAGTTTATGTCTCCTTTTATAATTCCATCTAAGTCCCTCCCCCAAAAGTCTATAAATAGAAGGCTTACCCTCATGTAATTAGGTTGAACATATATGAAAAGTTTGTGAGGTTTCTTAGAGTGTTCCATCTCTTTGAGTGTCTTATCTTGAACCTTGGTTCAAGTGGCGACAACCACCACTTATCTAGGGTGGCTCATTCCCCTAGTGGCGTGCCAACACTCCACCACCACCATAATTCTCTTCTCTTCCTCTTTTCTTCTTTATTTCTTCCCTTCATTTATTTATCCAAGGGGTTGGTCCAATTTTCCAGCCATTGTCTTCATTCTTTTCTAGTTTCATTCCATCTCTTCCTCCGTCCATAATCCTTGGAAATGAACCTTCACATCTAGATAGGCAACTATCTTAATGTCCAGTGGGAATTTTCCTTAGGTTTGCTTACTTTATTGCTTAAAATTTTGCACCTTATCTTCTTACAATTCTGCACCTTACTTTATTTTACATCATTTGGTATTCAGAGCTTAGGTTGTTTCTAGTAAGGTATTCTTATTGTTGCTTTGACTTTATTCCTTGTGTACTTTGTGTTTTGTGCTCTAAATTGTGGTTTTTTGTGGTCATTTGGTTTGTGGTGTTGCACTCAAAAGTTTGGGCGTGAGGTTAGTCCAATACTACACTCACCTAAGTTTCTTTTTATGGCATGTATGATGTTTGATAAAATGCCTAGCCAAAAAAGAAAAAATTATGCACTTGATTAAATTACATATTCTTCTAAGTTTAGTGTCTTTCTAAATGTGCCTAGCCTTTGCTTGAGTTATATGTCTAGTATCTCTTGTTGAAGTTTTCTTTTATTGGCTTCTAATACTTGAAATTGCATGATGAATTAATTAGTTAAGTCCATGCATGATGAATTGATCTAGGATCCTAAACATAGGAACTAAGTGATCAAATTTTTGCTACCAACTTTAAACAACTTTTGGCAAGTCTAGAATCAAGTTAGAACAAAAATATTTTTACAAAAAAGTATCTTGATCAAAACCTTATTGCTTCAAACAAAAAAAAAGGAAAAGAAAAAAAAAATTCTGCACTTATAAGATTTGATTCTAGAAATTGTCATAATACTTGGTTGCATGATTAAAATTTGGCAAATTAGTTCTAACATTGTAGGAACCTTAGTCTTCTTTATGTGTGTGCTTGGTTGAAAATTTTGAATGCATGTTTTAAGTGCTTCTCAAATTTCTGTCTAGTTTTCTTGTTTTAATCTTGTTCAAAGTTTTGTCTAAATTTCCCTCTTAGTAAACCTTCCTTGATTTTGTGCTTTTATTGCTTGTTTTAGGTTTCTTTAAGTTTTGTCTTTGAAAGTTTTCTATTTTTTGGAACTCTTAAGTGTTTTGGTTGGCGTACATCTTTCCATTTGATTGCCATTTTTCAAGAGAAATTTTTAAGACTTTAAAGAGAATTTTGGAACATTTAGAAATTTTTCTACTTGAAGAGTGGAGTGATCCTACCAATCAAACTTGTGTGAGGATCCAAACACTTGAGTGACTTGATTTACATTTTAACCTTTCATCTTTCGTGTTTTGTGTTAGTTTAACTTGTTTTGCAAACATCCTCATCAGAGAAGGCAAGCAATGTGGGGGCATCTAATGAAGGACAAATACAAGGTCCAGTGGAACAAACTCTAGTTGAATTAATTAAAGAAATGGAATTGTCCCGGAAGGAAAGTGAAAGACATTTGAGGGAGACAATCCAAAGACTAGAAGCTGAGAAGTCCCAAAGAGAGAGAAGATGTTCATACTCACCAAGTTCCCAAGACGAAGAAGATAAGAGATACCATGGGAGGAGGCAATCTAGGCACACCAACACTCCAAGAAGGAACAACATTAAGATACAAAAGTTCTACGTAGATAATGATCCAGAAGTCTGCCTAGACTGGGAGGCTAAAGTGGACCAAATCTTTAATGTTAAACCCAGTAGGGGACCAAGAACAAGTAGATTTAGTTGTAGTAGAATTTGAGGGATATGCCATGACTTGGTGGCATAAGGTTTGTAACGATAATTACCAAGGGCCACCCACGGCTTCTTGGATGGACATTAAACATTTAATGCGCGCTAGATTCGTTCCTTCCTACTATAGGAGGGAGCTCTTGTTGAAGCTCCAACGGCTTCAACAGGGTAATATGTGTGTGAATGATTACTTCAAGACGTTAGAATCTTTGCTACTTAGGGTCGGTATGCATGATGAAACTAATGAGACTAAGGTAGCTAGGTTTGTTAGTGGTCTTAGAAGAGATATCCAGGACTTAGTAGAATTATATGAATACTCCTCAATTGAAAATGTTTTACATCTTGCCCTTAAAATTGAAGCTCAATTGAAAAGAAAATATGGGGCTAAAAGGAGTTATTCGCATAATGACTACTACAATTCAAATTGGAAGGACAAGGGCAAGGAAAAGGAAAAACCAGAGAGAAACCCTTCCAAAGCTCTCCAAGAGGTGCCCCCTAAGGGAAACCCTTCAAGGAACACCACTCCTGACACCTCCGCGTCTCAAAAGACTAGTTCCATAAAATGTTTCAAATGTCTTGGGTATGGGCATATTGCTTCAAACTGCCCTACCAAAAGGACTATGATTTTGAGCGCAAACGAATATGTCGAGAGTGAACATTCCTCCTCATCTGAAGAGAATTTCTCTAAATACTCTTCCTCAAGCGATGAAGAGATCAGACCTTGTGAAGGCGATTTGTTAATAGTAAGGCGGATGTTGGGTCAAGTCCAGAAAGATCTTGACAATACTCAAAGTGAAAATATTTTTCACACCCGCTGTCTTATTAATGACAAATTGTGTTCACTCATCATCGATGGGGGAAGTTGTGTGAATGTTGCTAGCACGAGGGTAGTAGACAAGCTTGGTTTACCCACTACTCCTCATGCCAAGCCATACAAACTTTCCTGGCTTAGTGAGGAAGGCGAGATAAAGGTCAATAAACAAGTCCTCATTAGCTTTGCCATTGGGAACTATAAAGATGAGGTTCTTTGTGATGTTGTGCCAATGGAAGCATCCCATATGTTACTTGGTAGACCGTGGCAATTTGATAAACAAACCTTTCATAACGGCTATACAAACAAGTTTTCTTTTAACTTCCAAGGGCGCAAGATCACTTTGAAACCCCTTTCCCCTCAAGAAGTTAGTAAGGACCAAGAAAAAATGCAAAAAAAGAGAAAAGAAGAAAACGAAACAAAGAGAGAAAAAAAAGAGAACGGGTCAACCTCCAAGGCGAAGGGCATCATGATCTCCCACAAGGGGATTAAGAAGGTACTTTTAGCTCATAAACCCCTACTCTTAGCATATCCTCCTCTAGGTTCTTCCCCTGCATTTCATGAACAATCTCCAAGTTTGTCCAAGAGTCTAGAGTTAGTATTGGATGAATTTGAGGCTGTTTTTCAAGAACCTCCTAAGGGCCTTCCACCTCTAAGGGGGATCGAACATCAAATAGACTTCTTACCTGGTTCATCCATTCCTAACCGGCCGGCTTATAGGGCAAACCCAGAAGAGTCTAGAGAGATTGAAAGGCAAGTTGAGGAATTAAAAATTAAGGGTTAGGTTCAAGATAGCATGAGTCCTTGTGCAATGCCGGTAATTCTCGTCCCCAAAAAGGATGGGAGTTGGCAGATGTGCACGGACTGTAGGGCAATCAATAATATAACTGTTAAGTATAGGCACCCAATTCCAAGGCTGGATGACTTGCTAGATGAGTTACATGGAGCTTCCGTGTTTTCCAAAATTGATTTGAAGAGCGGATATAATCAAATTAGAATCAAAGAAGGAGATGAATGGAAAACCACTTTCAAGACCAAATTTGGACTATACGAATGGTTGGTCATGCCCTTTGGCCTAACCAATGCTCCGAGTACATTCATGCGGCTAATGCATCATGTACTCCGGTCTTTTATAGGCAAGTTTGTAGTGGTATACTTTGATGACATCTTAGTCTATAGCTTGTCTGAGGAAGAGCATGTGTATCATCTTAGGAGTGTACTTGAAGCCCTTCGGAAAGAGACCTTGTATGCAAATAGGGAGAAGTGCATTTTTGGCATGGATCATGTAGCCTTCCTAGGGTTTGTAGTGAGTTCAAAGGGAGTCCAAGTGGACGAAGAAAAAGTGGCAGTAATTAGAGATTGACCAACTCCCACAAATGTGAGTGAAGTGAGGAGTTTTCATGGGTTGCCTAGTTTCTATAGAATATTTGTTAAAGATTTTAGTACAATTGCAGCCCCCTTGAATGAAATAGTGAAGAAGGTTGTGGGTTTTCAATGGGACAAGGATCAGGAAAATGTTTTTCAAACACTTAAAGAAAAACTTATCAATGCACCACTCGTAGCCCTTCCAAACTTCACCAAGTCATTTGAGGTTGAGTGTGATACTTCAAATATAGGCATTGGGACAGTCTTGCTTCAGGAAGGCCACCCCATAGCTTACTTCAGTGAGAAGCTGAAAGGGAGTCATCTCAATTACTCCACCTATGACAAAGAGTTATATGCTCTTGTTAGGGCTTTACAAACTTGGCAACATTATCTTCTTCCAGAGGAGTTTGTGGTCCATAGTGATCATGAATCCCTTAAATTTTTGAAAGGCCAAAGCAAACTTAGCAAGAGACATGCTAGGTGGGTAGAGTTCATTGAGCAATTTCCTTATGTGATCAAACACAAGCAAGGGAGGAGTAACATAGTGGTTGATGCTCTATCAAGGAGACATACTTTGTTAAGCCTTTTAGAAACAAAATTTTTAAGCTTTGATCATATTCGAGAATTGTATCCTAGAGATGATGACTTTTCCAAGATTTACAGTGAATGCCTAAAGGGGGGTCATAAGGAATTTTATATTCACAAAGAATATCTTTTCAAAGGAAAAAGGATTTGTGTACCCCAGGGGTCCTTAAGGGCTTCACTTGTCAAGGAGTCTCATGAGGGTCGTTTAATGGGACATTTTGGGGTGTCTAAGACTTTAGAAATCCTTAGTGAACACTTTTACTGGCCACACATGAAGAGACATGTTGAAAATTTTTGTGAAAACTGCATTGCATGTAAGAAAGCCAAGTCTAGGGCCCAACCTCATGGACTTTACACCCCTTTGCCCATTCCTACTTCACCTTGGGTAGACATATCCATGGATTTTGTACTTGGGGTTCCAAGGACAAAGCGAGGAATGGATTCCATCTTCGTGGTAGTGGATCAATTCTAAAAAATGGCCCATTTTATCCCCTGCCACAAGACGGACAATGCATGCCTAGTTGCAAATCTCTTCTTTAGAGAAGTTGTTAGATTGCATGGGATACCTAGGACAATTGTATCTGATAGAGATACTAAGTTCTTGAGTCACTTCTGGAGGACACTATGGGGAAAACTTAGAACTAAAATCCTTTTTTCAACCACTTGCCACCCCCAAACATATGGTCAAACAGAAGTAGTGAATAGAACTTTGTCTCAACTATTAAGATGCATGATTTCTAGGAATCCCAAAGAGTGGGAGAACATAATTCCCCATGTAGAGTTTGCATATAACCGGGTGGTTCATTCCACTACCTCCCACTCTCCTTTTGAGGTCGTTTATGGATTTAATCCCTTAACACCTTTAGACCTCCTTCCTCTACCTACCCATGAAGCTTGGACTAGCCAAGATGGTCTAGAAAAATCTAAGATCATTAAGGACCTGCATGCCCGAGTTAGAGCCAACATCGAGAGGAAAGTAGGTCAGTATAACAAGAATGCCAATAAGGGAAGAAAGGAAGTCATCTTCCAACTTGGAGATTGGGTATGGCTTCACTTGAGAAAGGAGCGGTTCCGGACTCAAAGGAAGTCAAAACTTAACCCCCAAGGTGACGGACCTTTCCAAATAGTTAGGAAAATAAACAATAATGCATGAGTTAGATCTACCAGCCGAATATAACATTAGTAACTTTTTTAATGTTGGTGATCTTACTCCTTTTGATGCAGGTTTTGCAAATTCATGGACGAATTCTCTCCAAGGAGGAGAGGATGATGAGTCCCTAGTTGCCCCAGAGGCGGGAGAGGTCATCCCTAGGAGGATTACTAGAAGCATGACTAGAAGGGAGGTCTCCTCTTTACCTTCCATTTTGAATTTACTTAGTATCTTTCCTTAGTATTTTCTTTTTCTAAGTTTTTCACTTATTTTCGCTTTCTTTTTGTAGGCTCACTTTTTGCACCTCCTTTTTGAAGAATACCACCTTTTTTTGGTGGAAAAGAAGTCTTGGATCCATAGGATGCATGCATGGGCAGCCCAAAGGTGTAGGACACTCCTTTTTCATGTCCTACACCCCTTTTTGGAGAGGAAGAAGCTTAGGATGCGGGATTGGTTGGCTTGGGACAACCCAAAAGGAAACACACCTCTTTTTTCATGTTCTCCACACCCTTAGAGGTATTTTTGGTGGGATAGAACGAATTTAACATATTTGGACCATGGGGACTCTAGCCTTTAGGTTTAGGTTAAGTTTATGTCTCCTTTTATAATTCCATCTAGGTCCCTCCCCAAAAGTCTATAAATATAAGGCTTCCCCTCATGTAATTAGGTTGAACATTTATGAAAAGTTTGTGAGGTTTCTTAGAGTGTGTTTCATCTCTTTGAGTGTCTTATCTTGAACCTTGGTTCAAGTGGCGGCAACCACCACTTATCTAGGGTGGCTCATTCCCCTAGTGGCGTGCCAACACTCCACCACCACCATAATTCTCTTCTCTTCCTCTTTTCTTCTTTATTTCTTCCCTTCATTTATTGATCCAAGGGGCTGGTCCAATTTTCCAGCCGTTGTCTTCATTCTTTTCTAGTTTCATTCCATCTCTTCCTCCCTCCATAATCCTTGGAAATGAACCTTCACATCTAGATAGGCAACAATCTTAATGTCCAGTGGGAATTTTCCTTGGGTTTGCTTACTTTATTGCTTAAAATTCTGCACCTTATCTTCTTACAATTCTGCACCTTACTTTATTTTACATCACAAAGGGTTATCCTTTACGAGTCAACTTGGTTAAAGGTAAGGCTATCTTTGAGAATCCCTCAATGAATCCCCTACTCTTTGGTCTTTCCCATTGCAATACAGTTTCCACTTTCACCAGATCTACAGAAATGTTATCTTTATTAATCACATGACCTAAATAACTCACATTCTCCAATGAAAACTCACACTTTTCCAACTTAGCATACAACTGCTTCTCCTTCAAAACTTCCAACACTGCTTGGAGATGTTTTGCATGTTCTTCCTTGGTCTTGGAATAAATCAAAATGTCATCAATGAATACTACCACAAACTTATCCAAATATGGATGAAAGATCCTATTCATGTAATCCATGAATATCGTCGGAGCATTAGTCACACCAAATGGCATAACCAAATATTCATAATGTCCATATCGGGTCCTGAAAGCAGTCTTTGATATGTCCTTTGGCTTAACCCTAATCTGATGATATCCTGACTTCAAATCAATCTTGGAAAATATAGTTTCACCTCTCAGTTGATCCATCAAATCATCAATTCTTGGTAAAGGATACTTATTCTTGATTGTAACCTTGTTTAGTTGACGATAATCCACACACAATCTCATTGTTCCATCTTTCTTCTTAACCAACAGCACTGGAGCACCCCAAGGAGAAACGCTTGGTCTCACAAACTGCTTTTCCAACATCTCTTCCAAATGCGTCTTCAATTCTGATAATTCCAATGGTGACATTCTATATGGAGCTATTGAAATAGGTCTGACTCCAGGGATCAAATCTATTGCAAATTCAACTTCTCGTTCTGGTGGTAATCCAGGAATATCATTCGGAAATACTTCAGGGTAGTCACACACAATAGGCAAATTCTCTATTCTAAATTCCTTTTCTCCTTTTAGAGAGAGTAACACCATACATAATAGCGCTCCTTCTTTCAAAGAAGCATTAACTTGGCTCGCAGTTAGAAATCTCAAATTCTCTGATGATGGGTTCAAGGATTCACCAAAAGTTATGGTTTAAGTGTGGCAGTCTAACAGAACATGGTTGGCAGATAGCTAATCTAGTCCTACGTTGATTTCTAAATCAGGGAGAGGCAAACAAAACAAATTTGCAGAAAGATTGCTACTTTCTACAACAATAGGACAATTCAAACAAGCCTTGGCAATAACTATAGGAGTACCGCTAGGAGTAGAAACAAACAAGTCCTATGGCAAAGCAATAACAGACAATTGCAATCGTCTCACACAAGCTTTAGTAATAAAAGAATGAGACGCTCCAGAATCATACAATACATTTAGGATATTCACATTTATGAGACATTTACCATGTATCAAGTCAGATTGAGATGTCTTTTCGCCACTCATTGCAAAAACTTTTCCTTGTGTCTTTGGCCTCCCAGGTTGGCTACTGTTGACCCTGCTGCCACTACAACTACCAGCATGGCTATTAAAATTGTTGTTCTCCTTCTTCCACTTAAGGAAATCACGAATAATGTGACCTTGCTTTCCACACTTAAAACATTTATAGTTCTTTTTCGAGCAATCTCGTGCAAGATGTGGTCCTTCACAAATAAAACATTTTCCACTGAATCCACTTGATCTACTTGAACTTCCCACTGGTGGTTGATACCCACTTCCTCCATATGAGAATCTTTGTTGCCTTTGAGAAGGTTGGTAAGGTTTTCCTCTATCATAGGATTGTCCTTTTCTCTGTAGAAAATTCTGCTGAGGTCCTGAAATTTTCCAATCTGCCTGCTTGGCCTTAGCATCATCCTCATAAATACGACATCTATTTACGAGCGTTGGGAAATGAGTAATCTCCTGGTATCTTATTGCCAGCTTGATGTCAGGAGGCAACCCACTTTCGAACTTAGTGCATCGTGAGTGATCATCACCATTATTGTTGAAATACGGACAGTACTTGGATAATTCATCAAACCTTGCCGCGTATTCCCCAACAGACATACCTCCTTGCGTCAAAATTAGGAATTCCACTTCCTTCCTCCTTCTCAAATCTTCAGGAAAATACTTTTCTAAAAATCTCTGCTTAAATACTTCCCAATTGATTGCTCCTCCTGTCTCCTCCAATTGTTGTCTAGTGTACCTCCACTAGTGTTCAGCTTCTCCTTGAAACAAATAAACTGCAAATGTAACCTTACTGGCTTCTAGACAATTCATTGTCATGAAAATATTCTCTAACTCCTCAATCCATAATTGGGCTCCATCTGGATCAAATCCACCTTTGAACTATGGAGGGTTGTTCTTCATAAAACTTTCTAGACTATGAGTACCAACTTGTCCTACCGGTTGTCTCTCTAACACTCCAACCATTCTTTCTAGCAATTCATTCAAAAGAGCATTACCACGTCCTCTGCCTTTTCCTGCCATCACTTCCTACAATCACAAATTCAATCAATACCTTATATATGTGAAGTAAACCTAGAAAAACTAAGAATTACTCCACATTATAAATCTCACATCACTACTTTCTTTCGAAAACAACAATACAAGAGCACACAAACAAGCATATTAGGCCTTTCCCCAAGTTAAGGAACATATTCTGTTAGTTCAAGTATATGTTGATGATATTATTTTTGGATCAACTGATAATTCTTTGTGTGAAGGATTTGCTAAGATAATGCATGGTGAATTTGAAATGTCAATGATGGGAGAATTAACATTCTTTCTTGGACTTCAAATTAAACAACTTAAAGATGACATTTTTGTGTCTAAAAAAAAAGTACTGCAAAGAGATTCTCAAGAAATTTGGAATGGACACTTCAAAGGAATCTAACACACCCATGGGAACATCATGTTATTTAGACAAGGATGAATCGGGTTTGGAAATTAATTAATCTATGTATAGAGGTATGATAGGTTCACTATTATACTTAACTGCAAGTAGACCTGATATTATGCATTTTGTTTGTGTGTGTGCTAGATTTCAAGCATGTCCAAAAGAATCCCATTTAACTGTAGTAAAACGAATTTTAAAATATTTAAAAGCAACTACAAGATTTGGATTATGGTATCCATCTGAAGCTTCTCCTAGTTTAATAGGATATTCTGATGCTAATTATGGTGGATGTAAGATTGATAGAAAGAGTACTAGTGGAACATGTCATATGTTAGGATCATCTTTAGTATCTTGGCATTCTAAGAAACAAGCATGTGTTGCTTTGTCCACAACTGAAGCTGAATATATTGCAGCTAGTAATTTCTGTGCACAAATCCTATGGATGAAGCAACAACTAGAAGATTATAATATTTTTCTAGATGATATTCCTTTGATGTGTGATAATATAAGTGCAATCAATCTTACTAAGAATCCAGTAATGCACTCTAGAACTAAGCATATAGAGATTAGACATCATTTCTTAAGAGATCATATTAGTAAGGGAAATTGTAAAATTGAATATGTTGATACAAAGCATCAATTAGAAGATATTTTTACCAAACCTCTTCCCAAAGATAGATTCTATGATCTTAGAAGAGACTTAGGAATATTATAGATAATCTAAACACTACTTAACTAATCAATATTTACATTTTGTACTGTAATAATCAATTATATAGGGAATTAATCAATTATCATGTGTTTATAACATTGAAAATTGTTAATCTCTCTAAAATAATTGATTGTTGAAGTTTAAACAAGTGAAATATGTGAAATCTTTATGTAATAATCGATTATTTGGGGTAATAATCAATTATCTAGCTCAAAATTGCCCAAAACCAGTATTTTGCCATTGGAATAATCGATTATCTAGCCTGATAATCGATTATCTTTGTACTTGAAGAAATAATCGATTATCAGAGGCTGATAATCGATTATCCTGCGATGTTGTAGGTTCACTAGCCATTTGTTATGACTATTTTGGCTCCAATTCTCCTCCAACTAGCCGTTTATGACCGTTAGGATGTTTCTCTATATATAGGAAGGCTCCAATTCACATCTACACACCTCCAAACCTTGAATCAAAGCATTTTACAATCATTTAAGCTCTCTTGTCTCCTCAAAAACTTATTCTTCTCAAAAACTTGTTCATCTTCCTCTCTTTCTAATCTAAATGGCTTCATCATCTCGTAGTAAGTTCCCAACAAGGAGAAGATCCACTCCTGCTTTTCATCCCCATCCCAATTCAATTGAAGGGTGGATCTTTGACGATGAAGGAAGACATGAATTCCTGACTTTCTGGAAAGAAAGGGGCATTATTACTCCCAAATATATTATTGGTGATCAATTCATCAATAGGGGTTTCAACTTCCCAAATCTCCTTGAGCAGCAAGGTGTCCTTCCATTCATAGAAACGTAAGGTACTTACTACCCAGATTTAGTTAGGGTCTTCTAATCACGCTTTAAATATAGAGATCATATTGCCCCTTCTAGAGTCAAGGGTGTGACCATCATCCTTGATGATGATATCTAGGAAAATGTTGCTCATTTTCCTTTAAGGGAGGATGCTACCAATGTTCTTGTGGATTTAGAATATTTTAATAGAATTATGGCTTACTACTTCTTTCTCCGCAACCCCTCTATAGAAATTGGTCACCAACTTTTGGCCGAGCCTTGAAAGAAAGAAGAACGCATTTTGCTGCATGTTCTTGTCTGGATTTTATGTCCTCGGGCAACCAACCATGCCCAATGTTCTTCTGCTGACCTTCGCATTATTCATGCCATCATGAATAATGAGCCCATTGATTGGCCAAGCTTAGTTACTTTAACAATGCTCAAGGCGAAGCGCCACCCAACATTCAAGATTCCATACGCTCTCCTAATATCCACAATTCTTGAATACAAGGGCTTAAATGTTGAAGGAGAACAACGGGCCTAGACCCTAAATTCAAACAAAATGCTAGATGGCACGCTCACTCAGCTACAGATGGTGAACGTAAACGACATTTACGTTCATAAAGATGATGCTCCTCACATGGCCAACATTGTTCAAGATTCTGATGATGAGGACATGCCTGCTATTGAAATGCCTGCTGAAAACATTTATATTGTTGGGACGTCATCTGCTCATCCTACATCTCGCCCGTCTATGGAAGATATGTTGTTTGATATGAATCAAATAATGCAAGAATTCTTCTCTATCTCTCAAGAACAACATCAGGAAATTATTCAACGTATTTCGGATGTAGATGATAGGGTATGTAATTTAGAGGACAGATTTGATGCCCAATTTAACAGTGATGAAAGTGAAGAGTTTTAATCTCTTCAACATATTTCTTGTTTGTAATTAATTTGTTTTATGGAATAAAAATTTTCGTTTTGCTTTGATTGATGAGGAGTTATTTTTTATATTATGCACTTATTGAGGGGGAGCTTTCATTTTTTATCATAATCAAAATAGGGGGAGAAATTATTTAAAGCCTCTTATGTTTATTAATTTTAAATGTTGTCTGGTATGTTTAATGTTTTTGTTAGCTGTGACAGATAAAACAGGTTATTACAAAGGGCTTTAAAGGAAATTTTGATCATCATAAAAAAGGGGGAGATTGTTGAACATACAAGAATATGAATGTTGAACATACAAGGATATGAAGCTTGTAGATTTTGATGATGATTCAATAATAAAGGACTTAGAGATTTGAAGACTTGTAATCTTATGTAATAACTCTGTTTTTATGTTTTTGAGTCTATAATATTAGAGTCCAAGATAGTCAGCACATAGACCATCCTTTGAAAGCTCTAAAAACTCATTTTTATCAAAATTACACTGTGATAATCGATTATCACCCTGGATAATCGATTATCACCCTGGATAATCGATTATTACAGCAAGAAAACCATTTTCAGGAAATCCTCTCTGTGATAATCGATTATCACTCAGGATAATCGATTATCACAGGCTGATAATCGATTATTTGGCCAGATAATCGATTATCCTGGCCCAGTTTTGTTCCCCTGCGAATATGGCTTTGGAATAATCGATTATCACTCAAGATAATCGATTATTTGCGTCTGTTATGTGTTTTGAAATTCAAATTTGGACCAAGTTTCGAAAACCCTATTCCCAATTCATCAAGTTTCGAAAATCCCCAATTCCCAGACCCTATTCTCTCTACTTATGGTTCTCTAAGGCTCTCTGCAAATTGAACAAACCTTTTTCATACAAAATTTAAGAGTTGTGACTGCTAGAGAACTTTTGTAGGGAAGACAAAGGGGCTTTTGAAAACCTAGTGTGGGCTAGAAGCGATAAGAATCACTAAGTGGGTTTCTTGGTGGATTGTGTGTTATGTCGTCTCTAGGGAAAGCTGTTCTTCATCCTTTGTGGATTCAAAGGAGGTGTTCATCTCTTGTGTGACTCAAGAGAGGTGTTTTCTTTACCTTATCTTTTCAATTTGTAATCTGTTGGTAAACTGTGATTATAGTGACATCATTAATCCTCTTTTTGAGGGATTAGCAACTGGACGTAGGGTCTTTTGATCCGAACCAGTATAAATCAACTGTGTAATCTTCTATCCCTTATCTATTTACTTTACACAATATTTTAATCGGTGAAATTTGGGGAAAAGTTTTAAAACTCTAATTTTTGTTTAAGAAACCAATTCACCCCCCCTCTTGGTTTTTGTTCGTAAACGCAAACATTCCGCTATGTGATTCTAACAAGCCTAAGCCACATATGAGCTCGATCATACTCAATCATCCCCGAGGTTAGCATGAATTGATCCTGATTTTCCATATCCTCCTCATACACTCAATCTCTGACTCATGAACATGATGCATGACTTATCATAACTTCTTCACACTCTTTCAACTTTGTTTTACCTCATTATACTTAAATCACATCTTAACTTCTTCCAAAATAATAGTAGGTTATTTCTTAAAAAAAAATCTGACAGAGTCTCCCCTGTAAATCGGACATTCCCAAAAAAAATTTAACACCTGCAAAATAATAAGAAACAACCCAGAACACTTCTACTTTTCACAAAACCATCCTTCCACCTCATCATCACTCAAAATCATAATTTTCTCAATTTTAATTTATTTTTCTTAAATAATAATAATTGCAAATAATTTCCTCAAAATTATTAAAAATTCATTTTCACTTACAATTAATTGTTTTCTACTAAATCAACATTATTCCAATACTTTTGAAAAATATTTATTAATTAAATAATAATATAAAAATTCACTTCTTAATTAAATTATAAAATTCAATTTAATATATCTTAAAAGTTATTTTTCTTTCTCACATAGTTCATTTATCACACATTTCCTCTATTCCACCAAATTATACAATACAATTCTACATGCTAATTCATCTTAACAAAAACATTCCACAATAATTTCTACTTATCATGCTTCATGACATACATACAATATATCTCAATAATCAATTTAAAACAATTATCATAATACTAAACATAGAAATAAGCTAATTCTCAATCTAAATTCATCAATAAATCATATAAAATTTCTAATGAATAAGCAATAGATTCAAACAACACTCATGGATGCCTTATAATCATACAAGGCTCCATACACTCAAGTTGCTTCATTTAGAAGCCACAAAATTCACATTATCCTAAAACTTTAAAAATTCATCAAAAATAGAAATAACATTCCAATAATTCCAAATAAATTTCTAATTAACTTAGAAGTAAAGGGACTTCTTCCCAATGCTATTTCAATGCAAAAGTGAACCATAAAAATTATTCTACCCCTTACCTTATGTTGTAACTTGGTGAAGCGCAACTCTTGATCAAATAATCTATCAAGTCCTTAGGTCTCCTCTTTACACCTCTGAGTAGCCTCCTACATGCCAATTAAATACCCTAATTAAGTCCTTAATTCCAACTATATTAGACCTCTAAAATCTCACCTCCTTCATAGCCTAAAATTCTAAAGTTCTAGACTATGGTTCTTTGAGTTATAAAATCATTTCTAGGGTCTAAATTGATGCTAATGTAAGTAATACAAGTGGAAGAGAATAATGGAAGTAATACACTTAGAGTAGGAAGAATCTTAATAACAAATATGGACAAGGTTCAGTATTTCAGAATTTTCTAGAGTTATATAAGCTGTTTTGGCATGAGGTCTGAGCCAAAATTTCAATAACTTAATTACCTACAATATTGATGAAGGAAATAAATTCAAATACCCTGTAGAATAAATGCAGTTTTTCAGTTTACAGTGGTTGTTTCCAACATGGCTCAACTAGAATAACACTCTGAACATGCCTTGGTAATTTGACTATAACTCATGCTACACATAAGATATTGACATGAAAAAAATTTCTAAATTTCGGGACTATAATTTCCTACAACTTTTATGAAGGAATCAAGTCCTAACTTCACATGTATCAATCCCAGTAATTCAAAAACCGAGGCTGTTGAAACAGGGCAACCTCTTAACGTCACAGCTAGAACACTTGACAATAAAATTGACCTAAATTGAGCTACAAATATCCGTTTGATCTGAAACAAGTTTCTAAATTTCGATAACTTAAAGGGCTACAACTTTCATGAAGACACCAATTCCTAATTCTATTTACACAAGTCCCAGAATTCAGTAAATAGTAACCTACAAATTAGGGTTCTTAAGGTTTTTAGCTTAACCACTTCTAATCCTTAATTCTAAGCATTATTCTAGTGTCCTAGGTGTAAAACCTACAATAACACTCTTCCCACTCTCATTCAAGCTCAGCCAAGTGAGGATAAAAATTGAAAATGCACCGTTTTAAAAAATAAAACTGTAGAAATATAGAGGAGATTGAGAGTAACAAATTTATCTCTGGGAGCTTCTCAAGAAAATCAATATTTCCCCCTCAAAATCAAGCTTCAAAGTGAGGAGGGTTTAAGAGAATGAGAGAAAGGAAGAACCTACGGGAAATTGCAGAGAGAAATGTGTTTTTAAAAGTCAAAAGTTAATTAATTTATTATTATTATTATTATTATTATTATTATTATTATTATTATTATTATTATTTTAAATTCCAAAAAATCACAAATAATCTAACAAACATAAAACTCTATAGTCACTTTCCTCAATTCCTAATAATTTAATTATTAAAATTTTGACAAAGATTTTGTCAAAATTTAACAAATTAGGAGTATTGAGAATTAGGATGTTACGATCACCAGTATGCTAAAAGATGTCACAAGTGTCAAGTCTACGTCGATAATGTTCATGTCTCACCTGTACATCTCAAGATCTTGGCTACACCATAGCCATTTTCCATGTGGGGCATGGACGTCATCTGACCCATCGAGCCCAAAACATCTAATGGCCACCGTTTTATCTTGGTGGTCATTGACTATTTTACTAAATAGGTAGAGGCGACATCCTACGCACACGTAACCAGAAAAGTAGTAACCGCCTTCGTCAAGAAAAATATTTTATGTCAGTATGACATCCCTCATCGTCTCACCACCGATAATGAGACCAATCTGAACAACAAGATGATGGAGGAGTTATGTCAAGATTTCAAAATTCAACATCATAACTCCTCTCCATGCCGACATAAAATGAATGGTGCAGTAGAAGCAGCCAGCAAAAACATCAAGAAAATCATCCAGAAAATGGTGATCACATACAAAGATTGGCATGAAAATTTTCCTTTTGCCCTTCATGGATATCGGACTTCCATACGGACCTCCACAAGAGTCACTCTGTTTTCCCTCATATATGGCATGGAGGTCGTATTGCCGATGGAAGTCGAAATACCCTCCCTGAGAGTCATTATGGAAGCAAAGTTGATAGAAACAGAATGGGTCCGAAATCGGTACAATCAACTGAACCTAATCGAAGAAAAACGATTGAACACCATCTGCTACGGACAAGTCTTCCAAAAGAAAATCAAAAGGGCTTACGATAAAAAGGTCAATCCCCACGCTTATCATGAGGGGGACTTAGTAATAAAGAAATTGCTTCTAGCCCAGAAGGATAAAATCGGAAAATGGGCGGCCAACTATGAAGGACCCTTTGTGGTCAAACGGGCTTTCTCAGAAGGAGTCCTTATCCTCACCAACCTGGACGGAGAAGAGTTTCGGTACCCAGTCAACTCGGATGCAGTAAAAAAGTATTATGCTTGTTGGCATTGCTCATGACCCGTCAGGACGAAAACTCGCAAAGTGCGTCCTGGGCAAAATATAGGGTTTGTATTCCTCGCTAGGACACGTCCTACGCAAAATTTAGAGGTTAAAAAATACAAAAGAGCAATGGTTACCTTAGTCGAAAATCGCAAGGCGTCTAGGGTAGTGTCCTTCCATAAACAAGCAGGCTTTGCATAGTCTTCACTCCAGGCTCGAGCATCTCAACTGAAGCAACCAGGAGAACCAGAGAGGCAGATGTCAGGGACATGATTGTTATAACTTATACAGTGTAGCCAACCTTGGCCAGCCATGCTTCTAAATTCCTTTGAAAATTCCTCTGTAAAAATGAACCATTCGTTTATATCAATAAAATTATCTTTTATTTCTTTTCGAGACCAAATTATGAAAATGTCTCAGTATTAATAAAACATAAACATGCATAAAGAAAACATAAGAAAAGGAAAAGGCCCGCTAAATCAAGAAATCAAAGTGGTCCAAACAAAAGATAAGACCAGAGCAAAATTCGCAGGGGAACCTGTTAGCTCCCGGCAACCAACGGGAAGAATAGTCACTTTTTAAACACATTTCCTAGAAAGATAGATTGCATTTAGAGCATCCACACAAATAGTCGCACAATACGACTCTGTCAGAAATAAAAAAGAAAAGAAAAAACAAAAAATCTCTGTAAGAAAAAACACACTCATGCATATAAGGAGACTAGGCTCCATGTTTGCGATTAAAGCATCCAAGTTTCCAAAATATTGCTCCCCCAAGAAAACGGGAATAAGTCGTCATCAAACAAGAAACTCAAAGAAAAATAAGAAGCTTCTGAGTACCAATTACCATTCTTCCATCAAAGAAAGAAGGCAACCTTCAACATGAAACATCCTCCTACTCAAGAAGGCATCACCAAGATAAACAAATCCCCAATGGATTCCTGCCCACTTCAGAGGCATTTAACAAAGAATCCCCAGTAATCAACAAGTTGGATGACTATTGGAAAAAGTCAAAAATCAAAGAATCCCCAGCAAACCAGATGACTATACATCAGAGAAGTCAACTAAAATACCTAAAAAGCACTAAAATCGCTCGCCATAGGAGTCGGCACATGAGCCAGAGAAGTAAGCCGCCACCACACATAACTTCATGACAAGGAAAGTCTCAAAGACAAAAACCTGCGCATGAACAAAATCAGTAAGCCACACCAGTCCTACAAAGTGGACTTCCAAAACAGACGGGGGGTTTGTACTCGCCAAACCAGATGAGGGTGCATACTCATCCAGTCCTACGAAGTGGGCTACAAGTTCTTCAAACCAGACGGGGGTTCGTACTCGTCAAACCAAATGAGGGTTCATACTCATCAACCAAGGGGTCAGCTACCGCATCTAAGGAGCATCCCAAGGCTACAACAACCAGACGAGGGTTCATACACATTCAGCATCCAGAAGGTTAGCTACCACAACAAGGGAAGCAACTGAAGGACAACCGGGCAAGAGGGTCAACTCCTTCACCCTCCAGCCAATTTCTTGGCATATTGGGGCAATAGTCGGCTAGTCAGGTGAAGGGGGGGCAGCTGTAGACCCCAAATCTTGCTCGACCTCATAATAAAGAGCAGAAGACTTCTGTTCAAAGATGGACAAGGCCTCAAAGGTCCCTAGGCGTGCTTACTAGGCTCCATATTTGAATAGGAAAGCTTTCTGTACACAAAAAATAAGATAATATTGCCTAGAAGACCGAGAAGGTCGTCCCATTTGGCCAGACGACCGTCTTGCCTTATAAGGTGAGACGACAATCTCGCCAAAAGGGCAAGACTGTCCTCTCGTTTGGCAGAAGGTCGTCTCGCCACTGGCCAATGGCGAGACGACCGTCTCGAATGGTGAGACAGTGGTCTCGACCTTGTCAGGCGAGACGGTCGTCCCAGTTTGACAGGCATGAATTTCTATAAATAGGACATCCGCTTCAGGGAAAAAGACACAGAAAAAACTAGGAATTATATAATTCTTACTCCGATACTCTGTATACTTGCTATTCTTACTCCAGAAGTCCAATTCTAGCTCGTTTAAGCAGTTTCAGGTAGTTTTTGATTCAAGAGAGGAATACCTGTGTAGAGTGTGGGGTTTTCCAAAAAGCGCCCTTTACAAGAATATACATAAAAGCTTGCTTCGGAGGTTTTTACATCCGTTACTCTCTTTCTTTTATCGCTTTTATTACCCTCTTTGTGCATTAGATATTAGGGTCATGTAGTCAACTATTTAAATTTCGCAATGGATAAATAAGGGTAAAAGCATAATTTTAATGTTTTTATTTTTACAATAAACAGTCCATCATAGGAAACCCGAAAGGGGCATCGTGGGGAAGCTAATACCTTTCTCGCACGTAACTAATTCCCTTACCTAACTTTGGTTGTAATGACCAAAGTTGGTTTTTCTTAAAACCACCGCCTTCTTTTTTTTCTTTTCCAATGTTTTTGGTTAAAATATTGGTGGTGACTCCAGGATCCATTTATGAAAACCTCACCCTTATAATAGTTCGGTTATCAGACATCCTAAGGGTGATGACCACACTTTTTAAAATGTGATTCGAATCGAAAAACCATCACGCCACTCCGATCGCATCTTTTGACGGCGGCGATAGTATGTATGTGAAAAATAAAAAGTGGGTATAGTGTTATGTCTAGTCCTTTATATATACTTTATAGCAAACCAATCTCATGATAATAAAAAGTAACAAATAATTAATTTATTTGTAGTTAATTCTTTTGGTACGAATTCTGTTGTTGTTTCCTTTAACAAACAAGGATAAGAACCCATTATCTATATCTTATAAATTGAAAAGGTCCATAGCTATTGTAGACCCCAAATCTTGCCCGGTCTCCAAATAAAGAGTAGAAGACCTCCTATTCGAAGATGGACGAAGCCTAACAAGCCACTAGGAGAGACTATTAGGCCCCATACTAGGATAGGAGGGATTTTCGGCACGAAAATAAGGTTTCTCGCCTTTTTGGGACGAGACCGCCATCTCGAAATCGAGACCGTTGTCTCGCCTCATGCAAGTGGCGAGACCGCCGTCTCGTTTGGCAAGACGGCGGTCTCGCCACCTGCGAATGGCGAGACGGTGGTCTCGCTTTCCAGGATGGCGTACCATCGTCTCGTCTCATGCAAGTGGCGAGACTGCCGTCTCGTTTGGCGAGACGGCGATCTCGCCACCTGCGAATGGCGAGACGGCGATCTCGCTTTCCAAGATGGCGTTCTCGCCACCTGCGAAGGGCGAGATGGCAGTCTCGTTTGGCGAGACGGCGGTCTCGCCACTTTGGCAGGGCGAGACGGCGGTCTCGATTGACGAGACGACGGTCTCGACCCTGTTAGACGAGACAGCGGTCTCGACCTGTCAGGCGCGAAAACCTATAAATAGGGGGCTCCATTCCCTCATTTCCACACAGAGTTTCTCCTCCTTCTCTCTAGAAATCACCTAAGTTTCTCTCTCTAGAATCCCTCCGACGCATTTCCGGAGCTTCTGAGTGTTTCTGTGAGTGTTTTTCGGCGTTTCAAGAAGTTTCCGACGCTGTGTAGAGTGAAGGGCTGCCACAAAGCACCCTATTTTTTAAAGAATTAATAGAAAAGCCCGCTTCGAAGGTTTTCTCTTTCTCTTTGCCTATTTACCGTTTTATATAAATTATGCAATAGCTGCTAGGGCCATGTAGTCGTAATTTTAAATTCCGCAGAATAAAAGGGTAAAAGCATAATTGTCGCCGCCGTAAAAAACGAGGCGGTCGGAGCGACGCGATGGTTTTATCGACCCTCTTGTTTTCGCGTTTTTTATTGGTGGTTACAACGCCTTTAGGTTGTCCGACAACCGGGCTAACCTAGGGGCGAGGTTTTCGAAAAGTGTCCTTGGACTGTCCGATGACCGGGCTAATCCAAGGACTTATTTATTTTGGGTTCTATGGAGTCGCCACCGATATTTTTACCATAAACATCGGAAAAGGGGTTTAAAAAGGCGTTGGTTTTCGAAAACCAACTTTGGTCATTAGAACCAGAGTTGGGTAAGGGAGTTGGTTACGTGCAAAGGGAGTATTAGTCCCTTTGCGACGCCCCTTTCGGGTTCCCTATGATAGGCCGGCTTATTTTTATTGATAAACTAGAAAAACGCACTTTTGCCCTTTTTATTCTGCGGAATTTAAAAGTATGACTACATGGCCCTACTGTCTACTGCATAATTTAAGATAAAAGCGGTAAAGGTGGAAAGAGAGAATTTGAACCTCCGAAGCACGCTTTTTATATTAATTCTCTGGAAAAAATAGGGTGCTTTATGGCAGCCCTTCACTCTACAAGACGTCGGAAACCTCTCGAACGCCGAAAATCACTCTTTAAAACACTCAGAAACTCCGGAAATGCGTCGGAGGGATTCTAGAGAGAAGTTCTAGAGAGAAGGGAGAGCTATGCAGCTGTGGTGTGTGAAAATGAGGGGGGGAGAGCCCCTATTTATAGGTTTTCGCGCTGTCAGATGGCGAGACCGCCGGTCTCGTCTGACAGGGTCGAGACCGCCGTCTCGTCCAACGAGACCGCCGTCTCGTTCTTCACAGGAAACGAGACCGGGGTCTGGGTGAACGAGACCGCCGTCTCGTTCTTCGTAGGAAACGAGACCGGGGTCTGGGTGAACGAGACCGCCGTCTCGTTTTCGTAGGTAACGAGACCCCCGGTCTGGGTGAACGAGACCGCCGTCTCGTTTTCGTAGGCAACGAGACCCCGGTTTGGGTGAACGAGACCGCGGTCTCGTTTTCGTAGGCAACGAGACCCCGGTCTCGTTAGACGAGACGGCGGTCTCGCTTGCTACGCGAGGCGAAACGGCGGTCTGGGTCATCCAGAAGGCGGTCTCGTCCCTCCGAGGCGAGAAAACTTATTTTTCGGCCCAAAAAACCTTCCTATCTTGGTACGGGAGCCTAATAGTCTCTCCTAGTGGCTTGTTAGGCTTCAGCCGTCTTCAAAATAGGGGATCTTCTGACTTTATTTGGAGCCCGGGCAAGATTTGGGGTCTACAGCTGCCCCCCCTTTACCTGACTAGTCGACTGTTGGCCTGTTGTGCCAGACAGATTGACAGGAAGGTAAAGGAGTTGACCCTCTTGCCCGGTTACCCTTCGGACTGCCGTCTTGTGGCGGATGATCCTCTGGGGAGATGTTGTGGTCGTGTACCTCCGAGATACTATTTCTGACGTAGCCGATCCCTTTGGTGAACACGTGGTAGAACCTCCGGATACTACTTCCGACGTAGCCGATCCTTCGGTTGATGGGTATAAACCCCCCATCAGGCTGGTACGGTCCGTTGTGTGGGACCGGATGGGTATGAACCCCCCATCAGGGTGGTAATGGCGGCTTACAGTTCATGTGGCCCATGCGCCGGTTAGGCGCTTCTTGTGTGCTGGTTGATAGGTATGAACCCCCTATCTGGCTGGTACAGTCCACTGCGTAGGACTGGTGGTAGTGGCGGCTTACAGTTCATGTGGCCCATGCGCCGACTCTCTGGGGAATGATTTCTGTGCTCGTGCACTTCCAGGATACTACTTCTGACGTAGCCGATTCCTTCGATGGACACGTGGTGGAACCTCCGGATACTACTCCTGACGTAGCCGATCCTTCGGTTGATGAGTATAAACCCCCCATCGTCGTAGTGCATTCAGGACTAGATGGTACGAGTCCCCATCGTGGCTGTGCGCGGGACCGGATGGGTATGAACCCCCATCGGGGTGGTACAGTCCGTTGTGCGGGACCGGATGGGTATGAACCCCCCATCGGGATGGTACAGTCCATTGTGCGGGACCGGATGGGTATGAACCCCCCATCAGGGTGGTCATGCGACTTACTGATCCGGCTCGAGCGCAGATCAGGCGCAGCTCTCCGGAGAGTGCCTGCTTGTGTTGATTTGACTGCTTTTCGATTTCTTGAATAGTCATCCGGCCATGCCGGGATTTTGTTGGTGATCAATCGGCCTTTGCTGATTGCCGGGGGTCCTTTGTTTTTGTTCTTTTGGTAGTGATCTTCCAATCCCGGCTGGTTGGTTGGATGGATCTTGGTTTTGTTTGGCTTTTGCTCGGTGGTCGAAACTTTATTGGTTGGTGCGATGACTTAATCCCGCCTTGTTCTCGCGGTTTATCTCTCTTTTCTCGCGATTTAGGATTTTGGCTTTTTTCTTTGAGCGTATGTCTTTTACTCTTAGTTTTCTTTTTGTTACGCTGACTTTTGGAAAGGGTGGCAAAAAGATGCATGAAATAAAATTTTATTTATTGGGGAAATTTTATTACAACCCTATTTTTGGAGCTACTATCCCTAAGGGCTATCTTCTGGGCCTGATTCCTGGGGAGGGTAATGCTGGTACATATGGTATCTGAAGTCCTCCATCTCTTGGACTTCATCCTGGTACCTCTGCTGAAAAGTCGCCCAGTCTTGGCGCATGCTTTGTTGGTACTGGTACATCTCCCCCAGTCGGGTGTCAAAGGCTTCTTGCCTTTGGGTCAATTGCTCCACTGTTTGGAATAGCTGCTCACGCCTCTGGGACACCTGTTCTTGTCTCACAGTCATACCATCGAGCTGCCGGCACAGGTCGTCCATGTGGAGGTGCATGCCAGCAAAGTCGTCTGAATACCGGGGCGGCTGCTCGCTGCTGCTGCTGCTGCTTCTGCTGCGCTGGGAACCAGGGGATGTGGGCACAGCCCGCATCACATCCTGGAGCTCTAAGGCGAAATCCGGGGTGGGGTGGAGAGCCAGCTGGCTCCCTCTGCGGATCAGCATTCCCATGCTGACCAAGATCATTCCGCCGATTGATTCGGGTCGCAGGTTATGGGCCAGCTCTTCCCGGCCAGGGCACCCAATCCTTTCTGCTAAGGGGGTGATGAGGGGAGCAACGAGGACGCCCCCCGCAGATCTGTTCCCGAAGTCCCTGAGGGCTCTCAGGAAGAAGTACCCGGGGTTGCAGCGCCGCCTCTGGTTCATGCAGTATAGTATGAAGAGGTCAGGGAGGGATATCTTGCCTTGACTTTCCTTCCTCCCATGGATAGTTCCAGCCAACAGCTTGTGGCAGATGCGGAGTGCTGGGGGAAGCGCAGATCCCCTCATCAGCGTGGGCAATGTGGTGGCCCCCGTGAGCTCGCGCCACATCTCTGCAGCAGTTGAAAGTGATCCTAGCAAAGATCTCATTGATTTGATGAAGTCAAAAATAAAGTCAAGGGTCAACTCTGCAGCTGTCAAACAAGTCACTCAGAACAAAGGAGCTGAAGACTTAGTGTGTCTAAACAGAAAGCTTAGGTAAAACCACTTTACCTTTTCCACTGCATAAAGCTTCTTCACTCATTTTGCAAAATGCCTCAAAAACAGTTTTTAACAAATCAAAAACAAAAGCATTTTGGCAAAGAATTTTCTTAAACAAGTTATTAACTGATACAGGTTTGAAAGAATCAATTTAAAACACTTAGAATGTTTTAAAAAGTGTTTTTACAATATTTTAATCGATACAAACTTCTTTTAATCGATTAAAACTCTTTATGACCGATTAGAATTCGAATATAATAGGTCAGAATGCAATATAATCGATCAGATCTTAAATATGAGCGATCAGAATTATTTTAATCGATTAAAACACGTTTCAATCGATTAAAATCACTTTGGATGTCAGGATGATCGATCAGAATGAGATTATGACCGATCGAAGTTGGATATGATCGATCAGAATTGAATTATGACCGATCAGATCTGTTTCAATCGATTAAAACGTATTTCAATCGATTAAAATAACTTAGAAAATCTTTTCAATCGATTAAAACGAACTTTCAATCGATTAAAATGACTTGAAAATATATGTGTAGTTTTTCAATCGATTGAAACGACTTTATATCAGCTAAAATAACTTAGAAAGTTTTATAAGAAGGTTTTTAAACAAATCAATCGATTAATACGCGATTCAATCGATTGTTTTATACTTTGAAAATGTTTGTAAAACGTTTTAACTGATAAAAACGTGGTCGTATCAACTAAAACATTTTTCGTTAAAGATCAAGAACGCATTAATGGGTTGAAAGGACTTTTAACAGATTATAACGGCTATTTCAACAGATTAAAACAAACTTTCAACAGATTAATTAATGCAGCAGATTTGAAAATTCTCTTTAAAAACAGTTTTGCTTGAAACTTTGAAACAAGAGATTGAATATCAGCTTTTACACAATTCAAGCAATCAATACAAACAACTTTTAGCATTTTTCAAGAAAGATACACAACTGTTTTTGTGAACTTCTTTTGAAATCTTTCTTGAGGCACTTTGCATCCTTGAAGAAGAAACTTACTGTGGATTGGTGTAATCGGTTTGAGCTTTCTAAGTCTCTTCTTTGTAAATTCTTTTTCATTACTTTGTATTGTGTTGTACCTGGAATTTGGGTACAAGTTTTTTTCTCAGTAGTTGTTGTAGAAAGTTTCCAAGAACTGGAATTTGGTTCTTGGTGGTTGAGTACGAGAACTGGAATTTGGTTCTTGTATCTGTTTGGTGCCTGGAATTTGGGCACTTGGTTTCTCTGCAACTGGAATTTGGTTGTAGAGGTTATCAAGAGCTGGAATTTGGTTCTTGGTGGGAGAGGTTAAGTGCGGGAACTGGAATTTGGTTCTTGTATCGTGTGGTGCCTGGAATTTGGGCACTGGTTTCTCTGCTAGCTGGAATTTGGTTGCGAGAGGTTTCCAAGAGCTGGAATTTGGTTCTTGGTGGAGAGTTAGAATAGGTGTAAGAGTGTGAGTCTCGTAAAACATCTATTCTAGTGGAACCCAGCTGGAATTTGGCTGGAGACTGGACGTAGCCCGGGTTGTGGGTGAACCAAGTATAAAATTACCGGTGAAATCTTTCCTAACCTTTCTCTCTTTAATTTCATCGCTGCACTTAAACTGTTTGATTGCTTTGTGATTTGTGAATTGATAAGTAATCTTAATTTTCGGATTAGATAATCTGTGTATTGCGAAAAACTTTCAAAAATCAATTCACCCCCCCTCTTGATTTAAAACTACTTTTCTAACAATTGGCATCAGAGCGAGGTGCTTGAAAGTTAATCAAGTTACTTCGATCCATGGCATTTTCTGAGGGAGCGTGCATTGATAGACCTCCACTGTTGAGTGGAACAGATTACCTATATTGGAAAATAAGGATGAAAATCTTCATTGAATCTGTTAGTATAAATGCTTGGAATGTTATTGAACAGGAAACTGATATTGCTAACAGAATCCAAGATGATTGTATTGCCAAGAATATCATCTTATCCGCCCTTAACAGAGATGATCTTTTCAGGATTGCACACTGCCAAACTGCTGCACAAATGTGGAAGATCCTTGAAAAGACCTATGAAGAAGCACCAGAAATATGCTTGATGGTCAACTCGGAATCATCAAAAACCGAGTGTAAGTTCTGAATCTATAAACTATAGCTCATTACAAGATGCTTTCTTTGAAATACATGAAGTAGCAAAGAAATTAGAAACTGAAAACAGAAAATTGAAAAACATGAATAGGTTACTAGAAAACAAGATCATTATTCTTGAAAAGAAAATAATTGATGAAGAAAAGTTAGAATTAGAAAATAATCCTGATTGCATGTGTAATGTTGAAGATTGCAAAATCGTCCTGAGTTACGAAACAAGTATCATACCTAGTAAAAACTTCATCTAAATTAGCACAAGGAAAGAATAATCTTGATAAGATACTTGATTCCCAAAAGTTAGTTATTGAACGTGGTGGTATAGGTTATACACCAGCCATTGGAAAGAAAACCAGAGCTTTCAAAAATTATTTTGCATATAGTAAAACAGTTTCATCTCCATTTATTAAATGTTTTTACTGTATGAAAAAGGGTCACTCTGTTAAATACTGCATAATTAAGAAATATGCAGTACCCAAAGGAAGAATGAAATGGGTTCCAAAGATTAATTCCTTTCAAATAACCTGATCAGGACCCAGTAATTATAAAGGGTACCAGAACAATTCTTAATTTGTTTTGCAGGAACAAGTCTGGGAATCCCTTGAAGATCAGAGCTGCGAAACCAGGTTCTGTGTATTTAAATTAATTGTTTTAATTGATATAAACCAATATTAATCGATTGAAATAACTTACCGTACCATTTTAATCGATTTAAATATCGAAATAATCGATTAAATTGTTCTCATAATGTTGGTTTAGTCGTTTTAATCGATTAGAATAAATTTATATCAACTAAAAACACTTAGGATCAAAATTAATCGATTCATTTACTTTTTAATCGATTTAAATACTGGTGATATTTTTTTTATTACATTCTGTACCATACAAATCGATTCTTTCATAAAACAATCGATTAATTCACTGTAGATGTTTTCAACCCTAATGTCAAGAATCAAATTAATAGATAATGAGTTGATTAATCAATTAATTAGGTTCTGAAAACAAGATTTATAACATCTAATTAAAGTTTGATAGGCCAATTCGAATCAAAAACCCAGTTTCTTTGATAAACAAAATCTGCATAATACTTTCACCCACTGTCCTGTAAATTGTGCCTCTGTAGCGGTCAGATAATCATAAATGAGTCTCGAACATATCTGATTCAAGTTATATGTTATGAAACACCCAATTTTCTTTAAATGGCACATGCTGAACAAATCCTTGAATTAGAAACTAAGACTAGTGGAATAAATGTGGGAAAGTTATTGCCGATTGAATTACTGCAAACTTTACATGTGGGAAAGTTATCCATAGATGAAAAAGTTTTTTTTAACAACATAGACATAACTCAAGCTGTAGGTAGCTTCATTTCTCTTAATACTTTACATGGAATGCTGCGTAGTAATACATTGAAAATCAAAGGAATTATCAAAGAATAGACTGTAACTTTTCTTATAGACACTAGTTACAAACAGGTCAAGCTGTTAGGACTGAAAACATAGTTTATCAGAGATTTTTCAGTGTTAGTTGCTTCTGGTAATAAATTGTTGATTACTAGGAAGTTCAATGAACAAATGTTTACATTAGATTTCTTGATATTACCTAGCAATATATTTGAAATAATCTTGAGCATGCATTAGTTCAAAACTCTTGGTGAAATTCATTGGAACTGTGCAACTTTAAGAATTAGCTTTAATCATCAATGTCTGGGACAGCAATTCAAGAATTGAATAACGTGGCACAGAGAATGTGTGTACAGGGATAAATTTTAAACTGTTGATTTGTTCCCTCGCTGAAGGCAAATATAGTGAAAGCTCTGGATTACTGTCATCACTAGTTCTGCTGTGTATGCATTACTAATCATTGCCCACTCTACCAGAATAAGTTTTTGTTAATCACTTGTGCATATGATACCACTGGAAACAACAAAGTTAAAAATGATTCATTCCTCAAAAGATAATGATGACTGGTTCACTGAAAGTGAGAATAACACCCATCATAATACATTAATAAGAATGCAGTTATTTGCTTGGATGATGATAACTGCAAGGTTTGAAATAGGTTAGCCATTTTGGAAGGAAATTCCGATCTCAGTACATCATTAACCTGTGATTCATGCAATTTATGGTATTGTGCATTCTGTGTGGGATTTGATAGTGAATGTACGTCTGTCAGTACATGATTCTGCCTCTGATGTGTAGTAGAAATTCCATTGTGGTGTCAACCATGGACTGTAATGCAGTCAATAGTAACAGTAAACTGCTAAAAGATTTCTTTTCAGGAAAAGTTTCTGTGTCCATTGCTGATACAGGAAAGTCAGCTGTTGTTGAATAAATGGTTGATAGAGCAAAATCCGTTCCAGCGAAAAGTGGTTGAGGATCAAATGACTGAGTCACGTATTTTGGCATCTGACACAAATAATCAGGGAAATAAGAACAAATTCGTTTACACCAAACTGGAGGATTTGCAACTAAACCAAGGAAATTGGGATAATTAAATATTGGTGGATAAACAGGGTCCCTTCTTACCTTTCCTTTATATCTTATCCCTTTTGATGCTAATTTCAATTTATGATCTGTAGTATCACTGGTTATTAAACAGAAACAATATTTTTAGCCTTGATTTATATAATGAAGGTTTAAAGTTAATCTAGATAGAATTTAAATAGATCCCTGAGAGCTTTAGCTAAATAAGATTTTATTCTGATGGATCTATTAGCTAAGATTTAATCAATATAGCTGTTAGTATTGTTAAAACATCCTTCTAAATGATCAGTTTTACAAAATATGCATTAAACATTACTTCATTTTCAAAACTGATTGTTTTAATCAATACAACATCTTGTTAATCGATTAAATGAACTTATTCAACATGTTTTAATCGATTTAAAATCGAAATAATCGATTATTTTTACTAAAGTTTCATCTTTTCAAAATCTTAAATGTTTTAATCGATTAAACCTTTCTTTCAATCGATTAAAATCATTTACCAAGTACATTTTAACTGATTATGCTCTGTTTTTAATCGATTTTTATTCTGGGAAGAAAGATTAAAGGCTTTAGTTAATGGCTGTTTCTGTAAACATGCTACTAAAGCGTGATTCCCTTATCTTTACACGTGTTAATTGTATTCATTACAAACGTGTTAATGGAGATAAGTTTGAATCAACTTTAATTGATTCTTTTCATGAGTGAAATATTGATTCACTTTGTATTTTCAAAAACTTGAGCATATTTTTCGAAACCTTACATTTTATTCTTTTCTCTTCTATTCCCTATTTTTGATGAAGTCAAAAGGGGGAGAAATAGTTGCATCACTTTAAGATAAATTTAAGTGCAACATTTTAGGGGGAGAAATAAGTTTTAGGGGGAGAAACAAAACTTTATTACATTCTTATATTTCTCACCTAACTGCATTATCAAGTGACTTATTTTGCAGAGATTGTTTTTTCAAAATGGTGTTTGTCTTCATCAAATAGGGGGAGACTGAAAGTGATCCTAGCAAAGATCTCATTGATTTGATGAAGTCAAAAATAAAGTCAAGGGTCAACTCTGCAGCTGTCAAACAAGTCACTCAGAACAAAGGAGCTGAAGACTTAGTGTGTCTAAACAGAAAGCTTAGGTAAAACCACTTTACCTTTTCCACTGCATAAAGCTTCTTCACTCATCTTGCAAAATGCCTCAAAAACAGTTTTTAACAAATCAAAAACAAAAGCATTTTGGCAAAGAATTTTCTTAAACAAGTTATTAACTGATACAGGTTTGAAAGAATCAATTTAAAACACTTAGAATGTTTTAAAAAGTGTTTTTACAATATTTTAATCGATACAAACTTCTTTTAATCGATTAAAACTCTTTATGACCGATTAGAATTCGAATATAATAGGTCAGAATGCAATATAATCGATCAGATCTTAAATATGAGCGATCAGAATTATTTTAATCGATTAAAACACGTTTCAATCGATTAAAATCACTTTGGATGTCAGGATGATCGATCAGAATGAGATTATGACCGATCAGAGTTGGATATGATCGATCAGAATTGAATTATGACCGATCAGATCTGTTTCAATCGATTAAAACGTATTTCAATCGATTAAAATAACTTAGAAAATCTTTTCAATCGATTAAAACGAACTTTCAATCGATTAAAATGACTTGAAAATATATGTGTAGTTTTTCAATCGATTGAAACGACTTTATATCAGCTAAAATAACTTAGAAAGTTTTATAAGAAGGTTTTTAAACAAATCAATCGATTAATACGCGATTCAATCGATTGTTTTATACTTTGAAAATGTTTGTAAAACGTTTTAACTGATAAAAACGTGGTCGTATCAACTAAAACATTTTCTGTTAAAGATCAAGAACGCATTAATGGGTTGAAAGGACTTTTAACAGATTATAACGGCTATTTCAACAGATTAAAACAAACTTTCAACAGATTAATTAATGCAGCAGATTTGAAAATTCTCTTTAAAAACAGTTTTGCTTGAAACTTTGAAACAAGAGATTGAATATCAGTTTTTACACAATTCAAGCAATCAATACAAACAACTATTAGCATTTTTCAAGAAAGATACACAACTGTTTTTGTGAACTTCTTTTGAAATCTTTCTTGAGGCACTTTGCATCCTTGAAGAAGAAACTTACTGTGGATTGGTGTAATCCGGTTTGAGCTTTCTAAGTCTCTTCTTTGTAAATTCTTTTTCATTACTTTGTATTGTGTTGTACCTGGAATTTGGGTACAAGTTTTTTTTCTGCAGCTGTTGTAGAAAGTTTCCAAGAACTGGAATTTGGTTCTTGGTGGTTGAGTACAGGAACTGGAATTTGGTTCTTGTCCTGTTTGGTGCCTGGAATTTGGGCACTTGGTTTCTCTGCAAGCTGGAATTTGGTTGTAGAGGTTATCAAGAGCTGGAATTTGGTTCTTGGTGGGAGAGGTTAAGTGCAGGAACTAGAATTTGGTTCTTGTCCTGTGTGGTGCCTGGAATTTGGGCACTTGGTTTCTCTGCGACTGGAATTTGGTTGCGAGAGGTTTCCAAGAGCTGGAATTTGGTTCTTGGTGGAGAGTTAGAATAGGTGTAAGAGTGTGAGTCTGTAAAACATCTATTCTAGTGGAACCCAGCTGGAATTTGGCTGGAGACTGGACGTAGCCCGGGTTGTGGGTGAACCAGTATAAAATTACCGGTGAAATCTTTCCTAACCTTTCTCTCTTTAATTTCTGATGCTGCACTTAAACTGTTTGATTGCTTTGTGATTTGTGAATTGATAAGTAATCTTAATTTTCGGATTAGATAATCTGTGTATTGCCAAAAACTTTCAAAAATCAATTCACCCCCCCCTCTTGATTTAAAACTACTTTTCTAACAGCAGTAAGGTGGGCGGGCCGTGAGCAGATGGCGTCACGGTACTCCTGGGTCATGGCCTCCTCGGGTCGGATGAACCCGATGTCCACGTTGAATTCTTTGAGGGTGGAAGTCTGGTACTGCCCATTCATAAAGTAGGTTACCATCTGAGTGGGTGGTAGACCTGGGACAGTGGAGGGGCTCTCGGAGTAGGAGACGGAGGCTAAAAATTCCAGCACCGCCTGCGGGTAAACATGTGTAGGTGGTGGGTGCAGCAGGAATCCCCACCCAATGCTGTCTAGGTGGGCCCGGACGTCGTCCTCCCATCCGAACTTAGCCAGTATGTTAAAATCCAGCTTGAGCATAGGGTGCCACTGGTAGGTCCGGATATTCTCAAGACGGGCCTGGTGTTGTGGCGTAAGTTGTGAAGGGTCCTGGGATAGCGGTGTTGCAGAACTACTAGCACCAGCAGTGCCCCTTCTCTTTCTAGAAGCGCTTCTTCCAAACATATTGACTAGAGGGGGCTTGGGAGTGCAGGAGTTGAGGGAGAGGAGGTTCTGGGGCCAAAATGAGTTGTGAGGAAGCCCAAAGACGCGCCCCCTATATATAGGGAAAATTTTCAGATCGAGACCGCCGTCTGGGTGGACGAGACGGCGGTCTCATTTTTCTTCCGGGACGAGACGGCGGTCTGGTGCAACGAGACGGCGTTCTCGTTTTTGCCGACAACGAGACGGCGTTCTGGTTGGCCCATACGGCGGTCTCGTTCTGTCAGGCAACCGAGACGGCGGTCTCGTTGGACGAGACGGCGTTCTCATTTTTGCCGACAACGAGACGGCGTTCTGGTTGGCCCATACGGCGGTCTCGTTCTGTCAGGCAACCGAGACGGCGGTCTCGTTGGACGAGACGGCGGTCTCGTTTCGCGGAAGAGAAAATTTTCATTTTTTGTATTTTTATTGCTCTTTTGTTATTTTTTTTTTGGAAAGGAGTAATAGGACCTGGTCTAAAAACATTTTATGCATGCAATGTTTTTATGTTTTGATGTCCTATAATGCCTATTTTGATTAAGTTTTCAGAAGGATTTAACCGACGTGCCTTGTTGTGCTGAAAGCCTTCTGATTCGCTGCATTTTTCCTTTTTGGCTGTACCATGCCGGATTTTTGTGACCGAAGGATAATCTCTTTCTTTCTTTCCTTCTTTTTTTGTTGATTTTTTTCTTTTGGTAGAGCACTTTTCGTCATGTAGTGTCCCTTTTTCCTTGCTTTAGGGGTTTCAATCCTCTTGTTGACTATATGCCTCCATATTCCTAAATTAATTATTAGAATATTGTCGTGAGGGTCAAGAGAAAAGAAGTAAGATGAGGTAAAAATCAATGGTTTGTGTTTTAGAGGGTTGATTTTTATTGATAAAGAATTTGTAAGAATGGCTGGTTAAGGGTTAAGCATGAGTGTTTAAGCTTTTGTCTAAGCAAACATTTTCCCTCTCTCTTTTCTTTTTGTATTTGTTTTTATTTGCGCTCTTTGGTTTTATTTCCATCGCTTTTGGATAGCTGGCTGATTTCCCTAGATCGCCCTTTGGGTTTTCGAACTAGGATACTGTGTGTTGGCCCTAACTTTTGTCTAGGTTTACTCTCTTGTAAAATTTTGGAGAAATCCTAGCGGACCTTTATTTGTAACCCTAACTTTTGCCTAGGCTACCCTTTATTGTCATTCGGGTATCCTACCGGGTTGACCCTAACTTTTGTGTAGCCCCCTTAGTGGGTTTCCTACCGGGTAATTTTGCCCTTTTCTTTGGCCTTTGGCTTCTTTGGGCTTTTTCTTTTTATGGATTCATCTTTTGGTTCACAGTATCGGCGAAGCGTGACTTTCTTTATGTCTTAGGTGAAGTCTTTATTTTTATGTGCTTCTAATCAGCTAACTTGATGATGAGAGCAATGGTCTGATCATTTGGGAGCGCTTCTTATTCTTTTTTTTTCTTTTTCTTTTTGTTTACTTAGACAGGGTCATTTATGTGGTCTAGTCAAAAGTAGAAAGAAGAGAAGCAGATAGAAAGAATCATTCTTTATTAATTAATGAAGGAATATGTGCCCTGAAATGCCCAGGGGTCGGGCTCGCCCCGGGGGATAGTCTCTAACAATCATGGGGTTTACATCCCTTAAACAAAGAAAAAGGTTTCCTAATGACTAGAGTGGCTCTTGACGCCTGCACTCCTCCACTTCGGAAAATCTGCTTGAGTGTGCGGAGAGGAGACCTCCCTTTTATTCTTCCCGCTTGACCCTTGAATGGGTTATATCCTAGGCCATACTTGTGAGGATTGTCTTTGAATTCTGGGGGTTCCCTCGTTCCTTGGGAATCTGCCCCCAGTCCTTGGCCAGGATGGTAGCCATGTTTCAACATCATACGGGCTACTTTGGTGTTTCTGGGAAGTCGCTCTATGTTGGCAATTTCGAGCGCTTGAAAAGACGTTTCAAGTGCCTCTTCGGCTGCATCCACGTAGGGTTGGGTGGATGGTCCACTGATCAGGATATCGTCTTCTGCTTGGACCGTGACCAGTTTATCCTCCACTATAAATTTGACTTTTTGGTGGAGCGTCGAAGGTACTGCCTTAGCGTCATGAATCCAAGGCCTACCGAGGAGACAGCTATATGCTGGAGTTATGTCCATTACATGGAAATCGATGTCAAAGATAGTGGGTCCAATCTGGATTGGCAAATTAATTTCTCCCACTACTTCTCGCTTTGATCCGTCGAAGGCTCGAACGATGGTGCTACTTGGGTGCAGACGGGCCCCCTGGATGGTTAACTTATCCAGTGTGCATTTTGGCATTACATTCAGGGACGACCCGTTATCCACAAGAACCTTGGCGATGAGGTACTCCTTGCATTTGACTGAGATATGCAAGGGCTTGTTGTGTTTTGACCCTTCAAAAGGGAGTTCTTCCTCTGTGAAGGCAAGGTGATTGCTTGCCGTAATGTGACCGACGATCCTCTCGACCTTCTCTTGAGATATTGTGTGAGGTACGTGTGCCTCGCTCAAGACCTTCAGCAGGGCGTTCCGGTGCGGTTCCGAGCTCATTATCAAAGATAGCAACGTGATCTTTGCAGGTGTATGATTGAGCTGGTCAATAATGGAATACTCGCTTTGTCTTATAAATTGGAGTAATTCTTCTGTCTCCTCCTTGGATTCTTTATTTTCTTTTTCTCCTTCGGTCCTCTTATTTTTTCCTTTATTTTGAAGGACATCTTCTTGTGTGTCCTTGGGGGAGTAGATTCTTCCACTTCTAGTCGTGCCCCCAATGCCGGCTATGTTCGTTATTTCTTCCTTTATTGGTGAAGATTCCCCATATCTCCACGGTACAGCTTTATCTGATTCGTAGGGGAAAGGACGTGGCATAAAAAGTCGCACTGGTGTCCTTGCCCCTTCTTCTTTATTTTTGAGGACCAACGGCCGAGGCTTATTTTCCTCTTGCGATGATTCGACCGTTGGGGTGAGCTTTATTAGGAGTGGCTTTCTCTCCATTCTTCTGAGTTGGAAGACGTGTTAGTTAATCCTTCCTTTTTATTATCTTATTTATTAAGCGTGAAGGAGGGAATTTAAGATATGCAAATGAATGCTTATGCATGCAAGTAGACAAGTGTTGAAGAAGAAGATTTCATTAATTCATTTGGAAGGTGTACATTCTCCTATTCCAAACTACGAAGCGTCTTTTGGCAAAAACGGAAAAGCCTAAAGAAACCCACAGGTGGGTCTTGTTTTCTTTGTAATTCTTTTTCGGCTTCCCGGACGTGTTGAGCGAGCGCTTCGCTTTGCTTGTGGATCGCTTGGCTCATTTCTTCGCTGTATTGCTGAGCGTCCTTGATCTTCGCCTCTTGATGTATGACCAAGGCTTCTAGTTCGTCGAGCCTTGCGACAGCTCGGTCCTTTTCTTGTAGCACTTGGTCATATTGAGCTAGCCCGCTTTTCTCTTTAATGCGCAGCTCATAAATACCTCGGCTGAGTTTCCTGTTGTTCTCTCGCTCTTGGCGGAGGTCTAGCCGGGCCTGGAGGAGTTGTTCTGATAACTCCTTGATCGTTTGAGCTTGCTGAGCTGCTTCCGCCTCAAGGTGTGCTGTTTTGGCAGTTATCTCTTGCAGTTGGCTATCCGAGCTGGTTCTGGCGGATTTGGATGCTCGGATAGCTTGTTCGTTGGCGTCAGCACATTGGTCCTTGAGGCGTTCTATTTCATGATCCTTTTTCTTGCCTTGCCTCTGTAGACCGTCAATCGTGAGGATAGAGGCTTGTTCTTTTTCTTCAAGGGACCGTATCTGGGCTCCCATTATCTCTAACCTCTGGGTCAAGGCATTGACTTGTGCCTGCAGCTCTTCGTCGTTGGTGATTGGAGCGGGTGTGGTGGATGGTCGGGCCATCTCTCTTCTTCTTCTCCATGCCTCATAGTCACTGGTGACAGTTACCCGAGCTTTTCCTAGCTCTCTGTCTCCCATGTAGACTGGCTTCTCCCATGCTTTCCTCACAGTCAATGAGTTGGCGATTGTGCACGGGTCTCCAAAGAAGCACAGTCCTCCGAGTTCCCCTTGGGAGATAATAGTTTGAGTCCTCATGAGTTGCCTCATAGCTACTCTAGGTGAGTAGGCTATACAACCCCTGAGTCCTATCAAAGGTACATTCGGATAGTTCCCACATCTGACGAGAACTGGGCCGGGTCGGAACCAAGGGCAGACCCAAGATATGTTGTTGGCGTCCTTCTGTTCTAACTCATCCCTCCATTCTACAGTCAGGCGTCGTTGGAGGGGGATCTTGGAGAAGCTTCTCAAGGGGTCGGGGAATATCCCCATATGACTGGAGGCATAGAGGTGCGTGATGCTCCACACATAAAGCAGCGAAGAGCAGCAGCGAAGTGTTCTCCCTTGCTTCTGACGGCAAAAGTCTACCGAAAGCAAGGTGTCGGCAAGAATAGCGGGCAAGGGACTCTTCGAGTTCACGTCCCAGGCGAAGAAAGCATCCATGACGGCGTGGTCGACCGTGTCGAGTTGGAAGGGGAACAGGATTGTTCCGAAGATTAATAGCGCCAGGGTTTTGTTGAAGGCAACCCAGTCTGCCCTTTCAGCCAGGTAGGACAGGTGGTCTTCTAACATTGTTACTCTCCATCCCTGGGTGTTCCCCTTTTTTATCAGGGTACTTTGTCGATACGGTAGATGGATAAGGGCAGCGACTGGTGCTGCAGGAGTATACGCCTCATGACGGATATGGACCCCAGCTGATTTGGGCCATTTCAACATTATTTCATACTCCTCTAAAGTGGGCACCATGTCGAACTGCGGAAATTCAAAGCATCGCATACTGGAGTTCCAAAAATGAACCAGTACCCTGAGAAAGACTTGGTCGACACTGATTTTCAGAAGGTCCAAAATCCGTCCATAGGACTTTTCAAAATCAGCGCGGACCTCCGGTGGCATCATCGTACTAAGCCGCTCTAGCCTCTCAGTGTGGCTTCGGAGAATGTCTACCTTCCCCACTTGTCTACTTGTCCCCTCCATTTTCTAAACCAAAATGTATGATTTGATGAAGATGATGTTTATTGTATGTGAGTGTTTATTTTGCTATTTTATCATGTTTTTTCTACATGATGTATGGTTTTTGCATTTATTTATTTTTTTGGAAAAATAAACTATCTATATGAATGTTTTTATGAATGCCATATTTTTGGACCAGGTATTATTTGTGAACTTTGGAAAAATGGATTTTTATATTGTTATTGTTTCTATTTGTTTATTTTATAGCCTTTTATCTCTTCTGTCGGAACTGCGTGGCTACTTAGCTTACAAAGAACCTGAAACCAGGCTAGCTAAAAGGCAGACTGTCCGAGATAAAATATGGCTTTATGTGAAAGAATATTTATCGTCCCTTATCTCTTCTGTCGGAACTGCGTGGCTACTTAGCTTACAAAGAACCTGAAACCAGGCTAGCTAAAAGGCAGACTGTCCGAGATAAGGGTGTTTATTTGTAAAATATTTTTTGCGATTTTGTTCTGTTGTTTGCTTATGCTATGCAACATACAAATGCGACAAACATATGCACACACAATTCGATCATCCCCGAACAGGCGAGATTCCGTTTTTATCACGAGGTAGGGTTTTCCTGCAGAAAAGTGCATTGGTTTAGGGTAGGTTCTAACTGTTCTCACCAGGCTAAGGCCCCCAAGGTGCCCCCATTATAGGGTCCCCACTCTCCAGCCGTCCGACCATGCTCAACACTAAGGTCAGAGTCGGTCTTGTTGCCAAAAGAGGAAGGTTATCACCTTGAGTGGTGGTTTCCGATCACACCGGTGGGCACAAGGCCCTAACTGCAGCGAACCGTACCTGCCACCCACTCCCTATGGTTATCTCTCTTGCCCCCGGGTATAGGGGGAACTGTTGTGTGCAAGGGATTGTGTGCAATTTATATATCAAGCAATTGCGTAAGTATAATCAAACAACAGTTTATTGAAAGCCAAACAATAAAGCATGTTATAATACAAGTTAAGGGCAAAAGCGTTATTTTCTTGGTTTATTTATTGTTTAAGCCGGCCCATCACTAAATGGGATTAACTCTCTAGGCTTCCCCAGTGGAGTCGCCATCTGTCGCCGCCGTAAAAAACGAGGCGGTCGGAGCGACGCGATGGTTTTATCGACCCTCTTGTTTTCGCGTTTTTTATTGGTGGTTACAACGCCTTTAGGTTGTCCGACAACCGGGCTAACCTAGGGGCGAGGTTTTCGAAAAGTGTCCTTGGGCTGTCCGATGACCGGGCTAATCCAAGGACTTATTTATTTTGGGTTCTATGGAGTCGCCACCGATATTTTTACCATAAACATCGGAAAAGGGGTTTAAAAAGGCGTTGGTTTTCGAAAACCAACTTTGGTCATTAGAACCAGAGTTGGGTAAGGGAGTTGGTTACGTGCAAAGGGAGTATTAGTCCCTTTGCGACGCCCCTTTCGGGTTCCCTATGATAGGCCGGCTTATTTTTATTGATAAACTAGAAAAACGCACTTTTGCCCTTTTTATTCTGCGGAATTTAAAAGTATGACTACATGGCCCTACTGTCTACTGCATAATTTAAGATAAAAGCGGTAAAGGTGGAAAGAGAGAATTTGAACCTCCGAAGCACGCTTTTTATATTAATTCTCTGGAAAAAATAGGGTGCTTTATGGCAGCCCTTCACTCTACAAGACGTCGGAAACCTCTCGAACGCCGAAAATCACTCTTTAAAACACTCAGAAACTCCGGAAATGCGTCGGAGGGATTCTAGAGAGAAGTTCTAGAGAGAAGGGAGAGCTATGCAGCTGTGGTGTGTGAAAATGAGGGGGGGAGAGCCCCTATTTATAGGTTTTCGCGCTGTCAGATGGCGAGACCGCCGGTCTCGTCTGACAGGGTCGAGACCGCCGTCTCGTCCAACGAGACCGCCGTCTCGTTCTTCACAGGAAACGAGACCGGGGTCTGGGTGAACGAGACCGCCGTCTCGTTCTTCGTAGGAAACGAGACCGGGGTCTGGGTGAACGAGATCGCCGTCTCGTTTTCGTAGGTAACGAGACCCCCGGTCTGGGTGAACGAGACCGCCGTCTCGTTTTCGTAGTCAACGAGACCCCGGTTTGGGTGAACGAGACCGCGGTCTCGTTTTCATAGGCAACGAGACCCCGGTCTCGTTAGACGAGACGGCGGTCTCGCTTGCTACGCGAGGCGAAACGGCGGTCTGGGTCATCCAGAAGGCAGTCTCGTCCCTCCGAGGCGAGAAAACTTATTTTTCGGCCCAAAAAACCTTCCTATCTTGGTACGGGAGCCTAATAGTCTCTCCTAGTGGCTTGTTAGGCTTCAACCGTCTTCAAAATAGGGGATCTTCTGACTTTATTTGGAGCCCGGGCAAGATTTGGGGTCTACAATAATTTTCACCGGTTTAAATATTTTATAATAGCTGGCCTGTCATAGGGAACCCGAAAGGGGCGTCGTAAAGGAACTAACACTTCCTTTACACGTAACTAACTCCCTTACCCAACTCTGGTTCTAACGACCAAAGTTGGTTTTTCGAAAAACCAACGCCTTTTAACTCCTTTTCCAATGTTTATGGTAAAAACATTGGTGGCAACTCCACAGAACCTTTCAAAACTAGCTCTTTGATTAGCCCGGTTATCGGACAATCCAAGAGCACCTTTTCGAAAACCTCGCCCCTAGGTTTAGCTCGGTTATCGGACAACCTAAAGGCGTTGTAATCACCAAACGCGAAAATGAAGAGGGTCGAAACCATCGCGTCGCTCCGACCGCCTCTTTTTGATGGCGGCGAAAGATGGCGACTCCACCGGGGAAGCCTAGAGAGTTGATCCCATTTAGTGATGGGCCAGCTTAAAAATAAATAAACCAAGAAAATAACGCTTTTACCCTTACCTTGTATTATAACATGTTTTACGGTTTGACTTTAATAACTGTTGCTTGTTTATACTTACACAATTGTTTGAAATACAAACTGTACACAAACCCTTGCACACTACAGTTCCCTCTATACCCGGGGGCAAGTGAGAAATCCATAGGGAGTGGGTGGCAGGTACGGTTCGCTGTAGTGATGGCCTTGTGCCCACTGGTGTGATCGGAAACCGCCACTCAAGGTGATAACCTTCCTCTTTTGGCAACAAGACTGACTATGGCCTTAGTGCTAAGCATGGTCGGACGGCTGGAGAGTGGGGACCCTATAATGGGGGCACATTGGGGGCCTTAGCCTGGTGAGAACAGTTAGAACCTACCCTCGCCAATGCACTTTTCTGCAGGAAAACCCTACCTCGTGATAAAAACGAATTCTCACCTATTCGGGGATGATCGAATTGTGTGTACATGTGTTTGCTGCATTTGTCTGTTGCATAGCATAAACAAACAACAAACAAAATCATAAAAATACTTTTGCAAATAAACGCCCTTATCTCGGACAGTCTACCTTTTAGCTAGCCTGGTTTCAGGTTCTTTATAAGCTAAGTAGCCACGCAGTTCTGACAGAAGAGATAAGGGACGCTAAATATTCTTTCGCATAAAGCCACATTTTATCTCAGACAGTCTGCCTTTTAGCTAGCCTGGTTTCAGGTTCTTTGTAAGCTAAGTAGCCACGCAGTTCCGACAGAAGAGATAAAAGGCTATAAAATAAAAAGCAATAAAAATCAAAATAAAAATTCGTTTCCAAAACCATAAATAGGACCTGGTCCAAAAATGTTACACTCATAAAACATTCATATAGATAGTTTATTCTTCAAAAAAATACACAATTACCATACATCATGTAGAAAAACATGATAAATAGGAAAATAAACACTCACATTCATTCAAATAAGCATCATTTTCATAAAACATGCATTTTGGTTTTAGAAGATGGAGGGGACTAGTAGACAGCTAAAGAAGGTGGATATTCCTCATTACCATACTGAGAAGTTGGAACGACTTAGTGTGGCAATGCCACCAGAGGTCCGCGCCGATTTTGAAAAGTCCTATGGACGGATTTTAGACCTACTGAAGATTTGTGTCGATCAGGTGTTCCTCAGGGTATTAATCCATTTTTGGAACTCCAATCTGCGATGCTTCGAATTTCCGCAGTTCGACATGGTGCCTACCTTAGAGGAGTATGAGACTATGTTGAAATGGCCCAAATCAGCCGGGGTCCATATCCGCCACGAGGCATACACTCTGCGAGCACCGGTCGCTGCCCTCATTCAACTACCTTTCCGAGCAGAGTTCCCCGATAGGAAAAGGGACCACCCGGGGTTGGAAAGTATCGATGTTGGAAGACCACCTGTCCTACTTGGCTGAAAGGGCAGAGTGGGTCGCTTTCAACAAAACCCTGGCACTAATCATTTTTGGAACGATCTTGTTCCCCTTCCACCTCGACACAGTAGATCAAGCCGTCATGGACGCCTTCTTCGCCTGGGACGTAAACTCAAAGAGTCCCCTGCCTGCAATCCTTGCTGACACCTTGCTCTCGGTGGAATTCTGCCACCAAAAGCAAGGAAAAATACTTCGCTGCTGCTCTTCATTACTATTTGTGTGGAGCATCACGCACCTTTACGCCTCTAGACACATGGGGATGTTCCCCGACCCTTTAAGGAGCTTCTCCAAAATCCCCCTCCAACGACGCTTAACTTCAGAATGGAGGGACGAGTTGGAACGAAAGGATGCCAACAGTTTATCTTGGGTCTGCCCTTGGTTCCGGCCTGACCCAATTCTCATCAGATGTGGGGACTATCCGAACGTACCCTTGATAGGACTCAGGGGTTGCATAGCCTACTCACCTAGAGTAGCTATGAGACAGCTCATGAGGACCCAAACTACCATTTCTCGAGGGGAACTCGGAGGACTGTGTTTCTTTGGAGACCCATGCACAATCGCCAACTCACTAGCCGTGAGAAAAGCATGGGAGAAACCAGTCTACATGGGAGACAGAGAGCTAGGAAAAGCTCGGGTGACTGTCACCAGTGACTACGAGGCGTGGAGGAAAAGAAGAGGGATGGCTCAACCATCCACCTCACCCATTACGAGCGCCAATAATGAAGAGCTGCAGGCTCAAATTGATGCCTTGACCCAGAGGATAGAAATCATGGGAGCCCAGATGAGGGCCCTTGAAGAAAGAGAACAAGAATCTATCCTCACAATTGACGGTCTGCAAAGGCAGGGAAAGAAAAAGAATCATGAAATAGAGCGCCTCAAGGATCAGTGTGCTGACTCTAATGAACAAGCTATCCAAACATCCAAAACTGCCAGAACCAGTTCAGATAGTCAACTCCAAGAAATAACCGCCAAATCAGCGCACCTTGAGGCCGAATCAGCAAAACAGGCTCAAACGATCAAGGAGTTGTCGCAAGAGCTCATCAAGAGTCGGTTAGACATACGCCAAGAGCGAGAGGCCAACCGGAGACTCAACAGAAGTCTTGCTGAGCTACGCTGCAAAGAAAGAGACGGGCTAGCTCAGTACGGCCAGGTACTACAAGAGAAAGACCGAGCCGTTGCGAAGCTCGATGAACTACAAGCCTTGGTCGTTCATCAAGAGGCGAAGATCAAAGAGGCTCAGAAGTATAGTGAAGATATGAGCCAGGCGGTCCAAAAGCAAAGCGAAGCACTCGCTCGTCACGTTCGGGAAGCCGAGAGAGAATTGCATAGAGATCAAGACCCGCCTGTGGGTTTCTTTAGGCTTTTCCGTTTTTGCCAAAAGTTGCTTCGTAGTATGGAATAGGGGAATGTACACCTTCTATTGAATGAATGAAATCTTCTTCTTTATTCAATGACTGTCTACTTGCATGCATAAGCATTCATTTGCATATTTAATTTCTCCTCCTTCACGCTTAATAAATAAGATAATAAAAAGGAAGGATTAACTGACACATCTTCCCAAATCAGAAGAATGGAGAGAGAGCAACTCCTAATAAAGCTTACCCCAACGGTCGACTCACCGCAAGAGGGAAATAAGCCTCGGCTGTTGGTCCTCAAGAATAAAGAAGAGGGGGCAAGGACACTAGTGCGACTATTTATGCCATGTCCTTTCCCCTACAAAACAAATAAAGTTGTACCGTGGAGATATGAGGAATCTTCACCAATAAAAGAAGAAATAACAAACATAGCCGGCATTGGGGGCATGACTAGAAGTGGACGAGTCTACTCCCCAAAGGACACACAGGAAGATGTCCTCAAAAATAAAGGAAAAAATAAAAAGACCAAAGAAGAAAAAGAAAATAAAGAATCCAAGGAGGAGATAGAGGAATTACTCCAATTTATAAGGCAAAGCGAGTATTCCATTATAGACCAGCTCAATCGCACACCCGCAAAGATAACATTGTTATCTTTGATAATGAGCTCGGAACCACACAGAAATGCCCTGCTGAAGGTCTTGAGCGAGGCGCATGTACCTCATACCATATCCCAAGAAAAGGTTGAGAGGATCGTCGGTCACATCATGGCAAGCGATCACCTCACCTTCACAGAGGAAGAACTCCCCCTGGAGGGGTCAAACCACAACAAGCCCTTGCATATCTCGGTTAAATGCAATGAGTACCTCATCGCCAAAGTTCTTGTGGATAACGGGTCATCCTTGTCGCCGCCGTCCGTTCCGACGTTCGGGGGACGTCTCGAACGTTCTGCGAGCGGTCGCGAAAAGATGGTTGAGACTCGCGTTTTTTTTGTTAAAATTGTGTTCATTGCTCCCAAGGTGTTCAACACTGAACTATCCTCTAATAGAAGCAAGGTTTTCGAAAAGGGGTTCTTTTGGAGTCGCCACCAATGTTTTGACCAGAAACATTGGAAAAGGAAAAAAGGCGTTGATTTTATTAAAAACCAACTTGGCCATTATAACCAGAGTTGGGTAAGGGAGTTAGTTACGTGTGGGGAAGGTATTAGCACCCCACAACGCCCCTTTCGGGTTCCCTATGACGGATTAATTCATTTAAGTCCAGATTACAGGAAATTACGCGATTACCCTTATTTTATTTATTTAATAAATATGGCTATCTACATGATTTACCTACATTGCATACAGAAGTAAATAAAGCAGTAAAGAAGAAGAGAATTGAGAAAAAACCTCCGTAGCAAGCTTTATATTATAAGTCTTTTACAAAGAGGATGCGTTTCGGCAGTCCTTCGCTCTACAGCGACTCTCCTCTCGATTACGAGACTCGACTCGACTAAAATTTCTAGAAGAATCGAATGTCGGAATACAAATTCCTTAAGCTGATTGTTACCTATTAAAGGCAATCGGAAAGATCATTCGAGAGAGGGAGAGAAGAAGACAAGTCCAGGAAATGCTCTGGTGTCTGAGGTGTGTGAAATGAGACAAATGAGGCTCCTATTTATAGCATTTTTCGCTGCCTGGGACTTTGGGACGGCCGTCTGGGTTGGGACGGCCGTCCCAAACGCGTTTTTCACGTTGTGGCAATCTGGGACGGCCAGTCTGGGTTGGGACGGCCGTCCCAAATGCAATTTAACGAAGGCTGAGACCCCCTGGGGTTTGGGACGGCCGTCCCACATTCGGGACGCGCGTCCCAACTGCTTAATTGCAGTTGGGACGGCCGTCCCAACCCTGGGATGGTGGTCTCGGCCTGTTTTGTCCAGTCTTCGCGTTTTGGGACCCCGGGAAGCTTTCCTTTCCTTTTTCGGACATAGATTGATGCCGATGTGTGTCCGTTGAAGCTTTATCTTCATATAGGAAGTCTTCTTGGCCTTCATTAAGATGCCGGGCGAGCTTTGTCTTTGTGTAGGAAGTCTCTTTTGGCCTTTATTGTGTGAATGAGTGAACTCCGTCTTTTGTTGTGGGAGGTCCTTCTCGTTTTGGAAAGCCGGATGAACTCCATCTTTGGGCGAAGCTCCTCTAGCTTTTATTTTGAGAGGCCGGGCAAAATTAGGGGTCTACAGCTGCCCCCCCTTCACCTGCCTAACTAATTCGTTGGTTTTTAACATGCCACCAAAATTAGTTGGTAGGGGAAGGAGTTAACCCTCTTGCCCGGCTGTCCTTCGGATGCTGTTCCTTGCTGATCCTCCGGATGATAAATATTTTGATAGGTACTAACCCCTATCTGGTTTGAGCCTTCTTTTTCTAAGACTTTGGTGAGTTTTTACCTTCACTAGGTATGAACCTTGTTCTGCAAGGTTTTGGTGAGTACCTACCCTCACCTGGTATGAGTTAGCATTTTGCTAAACTTTTGTGGGTACTTACTTCCGAGGCGCTCAACACTGAACTATCCTCTTAATAGAAGTACAGTCTTAGCAACCCATTTTTGAAATGCTTAGGTGAGTATTTTTACTCCACCTAATGCATTCTGCTAAATTTTGATGAGTACTTACCCTCATCCGGTATGAATGATAAGCCTCATTCTGCAAGGCTTAGATGAGTATACACCCCCACCCGGTGTGAATGATAAGCCTTTTTTGCAAGGCTTAGGTGAGTACACACCCCCACCCGGTGTGAATGATAAGCCTTTTTCGCAAAGCTTAGGTGAGTACACACCCCCACCCGGTGTGAATGATAAGCCTTTTTTTGCAAGGCTTAGGTGAGTATACACCCCCACCCGGTGTGAATGATAAACCTTTTTTGCAAGGTTTAGGTGAGTACACACCCCCACCCGGTGTGAATGATAAGCCTTTTTGCAAGGCTTAGGTGAGTATACACCCCCACCGGTGTGAATGATAAGCCTTTTTTGCAAGGCTTAGGTGAGTATACACCCCCACCCGGTGTGAATGATAAGCCTTTTTTGCAAGGCTTAGGTGAGTATACACCCCCACCCGGTGTGAATGATAAGCCTTTTTTGCAAGGCTTAGGTGAGTATACACCCCCACCCGGTGTGAATGATAAGCCTTTTTTTGCAAGGCTTAGGTGAGTACACACCCCCACCCGGTGTGAATGATAAGCCTTTTTCACAAGGCTTAGGTGAGTACATACCCCCACCCGGTGTGAATGATAAGCCTTTTTTGCAAGGCTTAGGTGAGTATACACCCCCACCCGGTGTGAATGATAAGCCTTTTTCCCAAGGCTTATAGGATGAACTTTTTTGTAGTCAATCCTATGATCATCTGTTTTTTTGGAGATGAGTTGATGGCTTACTGTTTTTTGTCATGCGTCTCTGGGGAGTAATTGATTTTTCTTTTTGACTTTTCTTTTTTAGTCATCTGGTTTTACCAGGGATTTCTGTATTTTGGCTTTTCTTGTTTTAGCCGTCCGGCTTTTGCCGGGGATTCTTTGATTTTGGCTTTTCTGTTTCGCCATGGGGATCTCATTGTTTTGGCTTTTTCTTTTAGCCATCCGGTCTTGGCCAGGGGATTTCTGTATTTTGGCTTTTCTTTTAGCCAGTCCGGCTTTCTTGGGGATTCTTTGTTTTCGGCTTTTCTATTTAGCCATCCGGCTTTGCTGAGGATTCTTTGTTGGTTGCTCTTTGTTTAGGCAGGAATCCTTTGGGGATTTTGATTTCTATTAGTTGCGCCTCTTGATTAGGCGGAAATCCACTTGGGGAGATTCTTGTTTGGTTGCGCCTCTTGATCAGGCAGAAATCCTCTGGGGATTTGAGCTTTTTGTTGATTGTGCCTTTTGTTTAGGCAAGAGCCCACCTGGGGATGTGATTTCTATTTGGTTGTGCCTCTTGATTTAGGCATATGCTCCAATAGTGAAGACTTAGGTTTTGGATTGCCTCTGAATAGGCTGATGTTCTACTTGAGGATATTTGTTTTTGATAATACCTCTGAGTAGGTGGATGTTTTTGAAAGCTTTGTGCTTGTATTACCTCTTATAGGTTGATTTCCCATTTCTTGGGGATATTGGCTTTCTGCTTGTCTCCAATTAAGCATAGGCATTCTTGGGAGTGATGATTTTTTCACTTCGCTGGGGATATTCATATTGGGTGTCCCGAAAAGTTAACTCCCTGAGGATATGAATTTGTAATTTGCCCTTGCTGATAGGCTTACTGGGGAAAAATTTTCTTGTTTTGCGATCTACTGGGGGAATTAATTTCATCCCGGAGATCTATCTTGAATTGTCCTTCTATGGAGAAATGGAGTTTTTCGACTCCTTATTTGGTCTGCTATTGTTTGAGCTGGTTTTTGCTTAAGCTCTTATTCAGTTGGGAATGGGTTTTTTTTTTGCTTTTTTCTCGCGATTATGTTTTTTCGCGATTTTGGATTTTTGATTTTAAATGCGTGTGCCTTTTTCCTTTTGTACACGCGAGACCTTTTATTATCTGCTGGGGATGAAGAGGTTTTCTTTTCTTCTCTTTCCTTTTTAGTGGCCCTGGGGAATTTGTTGGCTCCCTGGGGATCCGACTTTGATGATGGAGTCTTGGCTCCTGGCTTAGCGAAGCTTTTATTTGAACGGGAAGATGGAAAAATTTTATTTTCCTCTTTTTGTCTTTTTGTATAACTTTCTTGATGCGTTCTTTTTGGGGATTTTCATGTGGCCTTTACGTAGTGGCCTCGGTCGTGGAAAGATTTTTTCTTTTTGTTGCCCCCGAGTGATGTGGGGATTTCGACTCCATTTTTCTTTGATGGAATCTTATGTAGTCCTTGTTCTCCATTGGGGGATGAAGCGGCGACTCTTGCATGAGTGTGCTTGATGACTCATGTGGCGATGAAGCTGAGTCGTGAGGTAGTCTTTTTGTTTTGCCTTTGGAGTAGGCAAGGATCCTCTTGGGGATGGTCAAGCCTTTCCATTTGGCTTTTTTCATTTTGATGGTGTCCTTCTTTCTTGGATGGAAGGATGCTGATTACAGCTCTTAAATGACTATGTTTGATGACTCATGTGGTAGTGTTGAGTCAGGGAGTATTTTTCTGCCTTTGAATAGGCAAGGATCCTCTTGAGGACGATCAAGCCTTTTCCATTGGCTTTTCTTCTCCTTCTTTTATTGGTGTAGAAGGTTGATGACTTCCTTTTCCTTGGATGGAAGGATAGTGGTCGGATCTTTAAATGATTATGGTTTGATGACTCATGTGATGATGATGCTGAGTCATGGAGTAATTATTTTTGTTTTGCCTCTAGAGTAGGCAAGGATCCGCTTGGGGATCATCGGGCTTTTCCGTTGGCCTTTTTTGATGTACCCTATTGGGATTTGAGGAGAATGGTTGGAGCTATGGTTTTCTTAAAGCTCTTTATTCTGCTGAAATGGTTTTTGATTTCGCCTTTCACGATTTTGATTTTCATTTAGAGGCTGGATTTTGGCGCCTCCTATTTTTTATTACAAGTATGGAGACTATCCTCCTTATATGCATGTTTAATATTCTTGTTTGAAGAAAATTATTTTTCTTGATTTTGACAAAGTCGTATTATGCAACTATTTTGTGTGTGAATGTCCTAAATGCAATCTATTGTTTATTTATTTTTGATGCATTTAGAAAGTAACTGGCCTTCTCCCGTTGGCTTCTTATGAATATGCCTATGGGCTCCTTTCTTTATGACCATGATGGGCTCCTCTTTTATGATGATGGGCTCCTCTTTTATTCATCTTTTGGTTTTTAGCCCTATCTTTTGCCTAGACCGCCCTTTACGGGTTTTCGATCTAGCGGGCTGCCTTAATTTTTGCCTAGAATATCTTAGGGGGCTTTTGCCTTATCTTTTGCCTAGACCGTTCTTTTGGGATTTCCGATCTAGCAGGCTACCCTGGTTTTTACCTAAGAATATCCTAACAGGCGTTTATTCTCTTATTATTTTTATATGCTTCCCTTTTTTAGATGCATTTTTTATCTTTGATTAAAAGTCTTTGCGCATATTTATGATTTATCAATAAAGAGGCATTTCCATAATATTTGGTCAAGAGAAAGGAAATGAAAAGGAATTTTTATTGATAAATGAGCAAAAGTTTTATTTCTTTTATAGAAGGATTTCAAAAGGTATTTAGAAGAATGGGTGGTCAGGGTTGGCTGTACTGTTTAGGCTTATACAGTCATGTCCATGATATCTGCCCCCCGGTTTTCCTAATTGCTTCAGTTGAGATGCCTAAGCTCAGAGTGAAGACCATGCAGACTGCTTGCTTCTGGAAGAATGTTACTTTAGCCGCCTTTTCGATTTTCGACTAAAGTAACCATTGCTCTTAGTTTCTTTTTTTTATTTACTTTTTTTTTACCTCTTCTTTTTGCCTAGGACGTATCCTAGCGAGGAATATGGACCCTATCTTTTGCCCAGGAATGTCCTTTGCGGATTTTCATTCCTGACGGGTCTTGAGCAATGTCTTCAAGCATAATACTTCTTCACCGTATCAGAATTGATTAGGTGTCGAAGTTCTTTTCCATCCATATTGATGACGATAGGAGCCCTTTCCGAGAAAGCTCATTTGACCACAAGGGGTCCTTCGTAGTTCACTGCCCATTTTCCAATTTTATCCTTTTGGGTTGGAAGCAACTTATTTACCATTAAATCCTTCTTATGGTAAATAGGAGGGTTGACCTTTTTTGTAAGCCTTTTTATTTTCCTTTGATAGGCTTGTCCGTGACATATAACATTCAGCCGTTTTTCTTCCATAAGGTTTAACTGGTTATGTTGGCTTCGAACCCGGTCAACCTCTGTTAATTTTACTTCCATCATCATGTGCTTTTGTCAACATGATTAGCTGTACCGATTTGCCGTCTCGGATCTTTGCTATAACCGAAGAGTAATCCTTTTGAATGTAGAGCAATTGTCATGTCAATGCCCCTCTTCCTTTCCTTAGGGATTTCAATCCTCCTATTGATCACTATATTTCCACATTTCCCAGTCAATTACTTGAATGCTTTGTGGTGAAGGGTCAAGAGAATAGAAGGAAAGGGATTTATTGCAAAGGCTTGTGTTTTAGTGAGATTTTTTTTTGAAATAATAGTTTTTGTAAGAATGGCTAGCCAGGGTTGGTCTGTGTTTAGGCTAGTTCAAACAAACGTTTTGTTTTAATGAGATGGCATCTTCAACTGCCTATTTATGACTGATTAGCTTTCCTAGTCTGCCATTTTGGGTTTTCAGCCTAGGATTTTGCCCTTTTATCTTTTTGTCTTGGCCCTTTGATCTTGACGGGCTTCTTTTAATAATAATTTCTTTTCTCAAAATATTGTCAAAACACGATTTTCTTATTCGTGTCTCTAGCTAATCAACCATGTTAACTTTGGCTTCATTTTGTCTATGTATTTTGGAATAAAACGTTTGTCTAAACATAGTTATTTAATGGGGTATAGACATGATTAGCGAGAAAAGAAGCAGATAGTAAGAATAGCATTCTTTTGTAATTCAAAGGGAAATGCGTGCCCTAAAGATGCTCGGGGGTCGGGCACACCCTGAGGAGTGATCTCTAATAGTCATTGGGTTTACATCCCTTAGAATCAGAAGAAGGGCATTTAATGACTAATGCTACCCTTGACGCTAATATCCCTCTTTTTTGGAAGATCGTCTTTTTAAGGTACGGAGGGGAGACTTCCCTTTTCATCGTACGACTTGTTCTTTTGTAGGGTCGTACTTTAAAGAATTATCCTTAAAATCTGGTGGCTCTCTTTATTCCTTGAGCATCTTTTCCAAGCCCTTGTCTGGGCTGTATCCATATCTCTTCATTATATGGGCCACTTTTAAACTGCTAGGAAGTCTTTTCATATTTTCAAATGTCTCCTTCAGCCGCATCCATTTAAGGTATGGTAGACGGTTCGCTGATCCGAATGTAGTCTTTAACTTGAACCATGATCAATTTGTAGCCTACCACGAATTTGATTTTTCGATGGAGCGTTGAAGAAAGTGCCCTAGCACCGTGAATCAAAGGTCTACTTAATCTTCCCTTTGGATTCTTTTCTCCTTTTCCTCTTCGGTTTCTTTATTTTTCCTTTGTTAGGAGCATTATCTTGTAGCTCCTTGGGAAATAAATTCTTTTGCTTCTCGTTTTGCCCCCAATGCCAGCTATATTAGATATATCTTCATTGACGGACATTTCTTCTGTGTATATCCATAGTACAACTTTATCTGATGTATAAGGGAAAAGACGAGGCATGAATAAGCGCAAAGGTGTTATTGCCCCTTCCCTGATATTATCAATTTGGGTATCGACATTTTACTTCTTTCTTATTATCTCCTTGTCCCAAATCAATGGCCTTAGTTTTTTCCTGATGGGGCTGTATCAATTGAGCTTATTTTTCTAACAGTCTTTGCATGTCCGGGGAAATGGTCCCCTCCTCACTGTCTGACTCAATCCATTCGCCTTCGGCTTTCAGATCCCGCAGGGAGTTTTCAATCACAGACATGACTGTTATGGTTATGCTTTGGGTTTAGATTTTATTCAATTATCTTGGAGTGAGAGAGAAAAGAATGAAAAGCATATGAATATTATGAAAAATGCCTCATTGTATTGATAGAAACAAAATATTTGCAAAGCCCTTATTAACCAAAAATCTCGTGATCATGGGCAGGGATCACGAGGAGATACATCGGAAGCTTGAATATATTTTTTATTTCTTTTAACCAAAAGATACACAAAATGGGGAGCCCTAGTTAGCTGGCCTTCTCTACCCAAGCTCACTATTCTGGTTGTGATAGAGGTTTGATGTTTACGTTTGGGTTGGGAGCATCGAAAGTAATCCACCCGGCATTCAATAATTCTTGAACCCTATATTTCAAGTTGACGCAATTCTCCACGGAATGCCCAGGAGCACCTGAGTGGTAATCACATTTTTCGTTGAGTTTGTACCAACCGGGGTAAGGTAGATCTTTCTTCTTTGGGAAGATACGTGTTAAGAGCTTGGCCTCTAAAAGTCTTGGCAACAGACTCCCATAAGAGATTGGGATGGGAGTGAATTTCTTCTCTTGTCTGCGTGACTTGGTCTGCTGCGAGGTGGACGAAGGAGTGGCGAAGTTGATAGCATTCACGTCTCCTTCCTTCTTCTTGCCAAAGGGCTTCCTGAATGATGCGTGGGATTTGTTAAACTTGGGAGGGAATCGAGTATTTTCGACATCGGTTACCTCCTTTACATCAAATTTGTATCCCTCCAATGCGCGCCATCTGTTCTTTTATGGCATTAAGCTCGGCGGTGAGCATACGATTCTGCTCCTCTAATTGCTCCATCTTCTTGGCTTTTCGAGCGCGAGTGAGAACAAGTAGAAGACCAGCCACTTTCTAAATGATTTAGATATTTTTATTATAGCTTTCTATTTTAAATGATTAGTGTGAGATAGATATGTCCTAAACAATAGCTTTGGTATCTTCTCAAAAACCTATGTTTTAAGGAGTACCATACCCACTTCAGTGTGATGGTTCCCTTTTTTCAAAAGGTTATCATCATACCTTAGCGCACTTATCTCTTCTAGGAAGGTTATAAACGCACTTGGGTCTCTTTCGCTATTGTGTAAGGATATCTAATGCATCCTAGAATGAATGTGCTTTATGCATGCACTACAAAAATATTTTTTTACGACAGCAAATATTGAAAGTGGCATAACTTTTGACTGGGTTGTCCGATTTGGACGCACAGCATATCAAAACGAAGAGAAAAGGGTGAAGAACCAAGTTGCAAATTGCCGTAGGCGATTTGGCCCAGTAATTTTCCCAAAAAACGCTCCTAAGACCCACTTTTTGGAGGTTTATTAAAATGATGCATATTTTTCTTAGTGCATTTATTTTCTCTCTTAGTTTTTCCACTTATTGGATGATGTGGTATGAACGATACGACTTTGCCAAGAATCTTTTTATTATAAAAAGGCATTTTTATGGCTTTCATTTGTTTTTATATTTTTTTATGACCCTTTATCTCTTCTGTCGGTCAACGTGGCTACTTAGCTTACAAAGAACCTGAAACCAGGCTAGCTTAACTGAAGACTGTCCGAGATAAAGGTCTTTTATCGTTTCACTTTTTGTGATTTTAGGGTTTTTCATTTTTTTGTTTGTTGTATGATTACCCTATGCTAATGTGTCAATACAAATGCAGCAAACATATGCACACACAATTCATACATCCACGAGCAGAGCCACGCTTATTTAATCACGAGGTGGGATTTTCCTGCAGAAACGTGCTTGGTTTAGGTGGTTCTAACTGTTCTCACCAGGCCAAAGGTCCCCAAGGTGCCCCCATTATAGGGACCTCTCAATCTCTCAGTCCTCGGGTCATGCACGGAACTCCGTGGCGACATCCTTAGACCAAAAGAAGAGAGTTATCACCTTGAGTTGGTGGTTTTCCGACAACGGTAGTAGCCCCGTGTGCCAACTAACCGATCGTATCTGCCACCCACTCCCTATAGGTAATCACTCTTGCCCCGGGTATAGAGGGACTGTTGTGTGCAAGGGTTTTGTGTGCAATTTATATTTCAAACAATTGCAGAAATAATCATACAACGAGTTATTTAAAGCCATACAATAAAAACATACGAAGGGTAAAGGCGTAATTTCAAATCTTTGCTTAGTTTGAATTTATCCAGTCACTAAATGGGATCAACTCTCTAGCTTCCCCAGTGGAGTCGCCATACTGTCGCATGCCGTCCGTTCAGACGTCCGGGGACGTCTCGAACGTTCTGCGAGCGGTCGCGAAAAGATGGTTGAGACTCGCGTTTTTTGTTAAAATTGTGTTCATTGCTCCAGAGGTGTTCAACACTTGAACTATCCTCTAATAGAAGCAAGGTTTTCGAAAAGGGGTTCTTTTGGAGTCGCCACCAATGTTTTGACCAGAAACATTGGAAAAGGAAAAAAGGCGTTGATTTTATTAAAAACCAACTTGGCCATTATAACCGGAGTTGGGTAAGGGAGTTAGTTACGTGTGGGGAAGGTATTAGCACCCCACAACGCCCCTTTCGGGTTCCCTATGACGGATTAATTCATTTAAGTCCAGATTACAAGAAATTACGCGATTACCCTTATTTTATTTATTTAATAAATATGGCTATCTACATGATTTACCTACATTGCATACGAAGTAAATAAAGCGAGTAAAGAAGAAGAGAATTGAGAAAAAACCTCAGTAGCAAGCTTTATATTATAAGTCTTTTACAAAGAGGACGCGTTTCGGCAGTCCTTCGCTCTACAACGACTCTCCTCTCGATTACGAGACTCGACTCGACTAAAATTTCTAGAAGAATCGAATGCCGGAATACAAATTCCTTAAGCTGATTGTTACCTATTAAAGGCAATCGGAAAGATCATTCGAGAGAGGGAGAGAAGAAGACAAGTCCAGGAAATGCTCGGTGTCCGAGGTGTGTGAAATGAGACAAATGAGGCTCCTATTTATAGCATTTTTCGCTGCCCGGGACTTTGGGACGGCCGTCTGGGTTGGGACGGTCGTCCCAAACGCGTTTTTCACGTTGTGGCAATCTGGGACGGCCAGTCTGGGTTGGGACGACCGTCCCAAATGCAATTTAACGAAGGCTGAGACCCCCTGGGGTTTGGGACGGCTGTCCCACATTCGGGACGCGCGTCCCAACTGCTTAATTGTAGTTGGGACGGCCGTCCCAACCCTGGGATGGTGGTCTCGGCCTGTTTTGTCCAGTCTTCGCGTTTTGGGACCCCGGGAAGCTTTCCTTTACTTTTTCGGACATAGATTGATGCCGATGTGTGTCCGTTGAAGCTTTATCTTCATATAGGAAGTCTTCTTGGCCTTCATTAAGATGCCGGGCGAGCTTTGTCTTTGTGTAGGAAGTCTCTTTTGGCCTTTATTGTGTGAATGAGTGAACTCCGTCTTTTGTTGTGGGAGGTCCTTCTCGTTTTGGAAAGCCGGATGAACTCCATCTTTGGGCGAAGCTCCTCTAGATTTTATTTTGAGAGGCCGGGCAAAATTAGGGGTCTACAATCCTTGAACGTGATGCCCAAGTGCACACTGGACAAGATAACTATCCAAGGAACCCATCTGCGCCCAAGCAGCACTATCGTTCGAGCCTTCGACGGATCCAAACGAGAAGTAGTGGGAGAGGTCAACTTGCCAATTGAAGTTGGACCCACTATCTTCAACGTCGATTTCCATGTAATGGATATTACTCCAGCATATAGTTGTCTCCTCGGCAGGCCTTGGATTCATGACGCTAAGGCAGTACCTTCAACGCTCCACCAGAAAGTCAAGTTCATAGTGGATGACAAATTGGTCACAGTCCAAGCAGAAGACGATATCCTGATCAGTGGACCGTCCACCCAGCCTTATGTGGATGCGGCTGAAGAGGCCCTTGAAACACCTTTTCAAGCGCTTGAAATTGCCAGCATAGAGCGACTTCCCAGAAACACAAAGGTAGCCCGCATGATGTTGAAGCATGGTTACCATCCTGGCCAAGGACTGGGGGCAGATTCCCAAGGCATGAGGGAACTCCCAGAATTCAAAGACAATCCTTGCAAGTATGGCCTAGGATATGACCCTACTAAGGGCCGAGCGGAAAGAAGGAAAGGGAAGTCCCCCCTCCGCACACTCAAGCAAATTTTCCGAAATGGAGGGGTGCAAGCATCAAGAGCCACCTTAGTCATTAGGAAATCTTTTTCTTCGTTTAAGGGATGTAAACCCCATGATTGTTAGAGATTATCCCCCGGGGCTAGCCCGACCCCCGGGCATTTTAGGGCACATATTCCCTTATTAATTAATAAAGAATGATTCTTACTATCTGCTTCTCTTCTTTCTATTTCTAACTAGACCACATAAATAACCCTGTCTAACTAAACAAAAAAGAAGAAAGATTAAAAAGCGCATCCAAATAATCAACGTTTACCATTGCCATTGTCGTCAAGCTAGTTGATTAGAAGCACATAAAAATAAGACTTCACCTCATCCATAAAGAAAGTCATGTTTCGCCAATATTGTGGACAAAAATAAATACACAAAAAAAAGAAAAAGCCCATAAAAGCCAAAAGGCCAAAAAGAAAGAGGGCAAATTACACGGTAGGAAACCCACTAAGGGGGCTACGCAAAAGATAGGGTCGACCCGGTAGGACACCCGAACAAAAATAAAGGGTAGCCTAGGCAAAAGTTAGGGTTACAAAACAAGGTCCGCTAGGATTCTCCAAAGATTACAAAAAGGAACCTAGACAAAAGATAGGGCCAAAACACAGTATCCTAGTTCAAAAACCCGAAGGGCGATCTAGGGAGGTCAGCTAGCCATAAAAAGCAATGGAAATAAAACCAAAAGGCGCAAGTACAAAAAAAGAAGAAAGGAAATTGTTTGCTTAGACAAAACTTAAACACCTAAGCCTAACCTTAGCCAACCATTCTTACAAAACCTTTTTCTAAATAAAAATCAAACCTCTAAAACACAAGTCATTGATTTTTTTTTACCTCTTTACTTCTTTTCTCTTGACCCTCACAACAATATTCTAATAATTAATTTGGGAATATGGAGGCGTATAGTCAACAAGAGGATTGAAATCCCTAAAGTGAAGAAAAAGGGGCACTACATGACAAAGAGTGCTCTACAAAAGAAAGAAAAAAAGAAAAAAGAAAGAAAAGAGGAAAAACAAAATGATTCTTCGATCACAAGAAGTCCGGCATGGTACAGCAAGTACGAAAGCACAGATTAGAGGGCACTCGGCGCTACAAGACACGTCGGTTAAATCCTTCTGAAAATTTAATCAAAGTAGGCATTATAGGACATCAAACATAAAAATATTGCATGCATAAAATGTTTTTGAACCAGGTCCTATTTCCTTCTTCAAAAAAAAAAAAAAAAACCCCGAAATTCGAGACCGCCGTCTCGATCCCCCGGTAAGATGAGAACGCCGTCTCGACCAACGAGACCGCCGTCTCGACTTAGGCAAAAGCAAGACCGCCGTCTCGCTTTAGCCCAACGTCGAGACCGCCGTCTCGACTTGTAGAAGACTCGAGACCGCCGTCTCGCCTTCCCAGACGGTGGTCTCGAACTGGAAAAATTCCCTATAAATGGGAGGCGCGCTTGGGGGGTTTCCTCACAAGTCTCCTTGCCTCCAGAACCTCCATTTCTCAGATCTTGCACTCCCAAACACTTCCTGGCCAATATGTTCAGTAGAAGCGCCTCAAGAAAGAGGAGGGGCACTGCCGGTGCCAGCAGTTCTTCGGCACCGCCACCCCAAGACCCCTCTCAGCTGTCGCCACAACATCAAGCCCGCCTCGAGAACATCCGGACATATCCGTGGCACCCGATGCTTAGGGTCGACTTCAGCATCCTGGCTGAATTTGGATGGGAGGACGATGTCCGAGCCCACTTAGACAGCATCGGGTGGGGCTTTCTGCTGCAACCTCCACCCACACATGTGTACCCACAGGCGGTACTGGAATTCTTGGCCTCCGTCTCCTACGCCGAGGTCCCCTCCATGGTCTCGGGCCTGCAGCCCACTAAGATGGTAAACTATTTTATGGGTGGAGAGTACCAGACTACCACCCTCGACGAATTCAATGAGGCCATTGGGTTCGTCCGGCCCGAAGACGTGTTGACTAGGGGATATCGTGAGGCCATCTGCTCTCGGCCCACCAACCTCACCGCCGCCGAAATGTGGCACGAGCTCACAGGGGCAACCACGCTGCCTACACTGATGAGGGGCTCCACGCTTCCCCCAGCACTCCACATTTGCCACAAGCTGCTGGCGGGGACCATCCACGGGAGGAAAGAGAGTCAGGGTAAGATAACCCTCCCTGACCTCTTTATACTTTACTGCATGAGCCAGAAGCGGCGCTGTAACCCTGGCTACTTCTTCCTGAGGGCCCTTAAGGACTTCGGGAACAGATCAACGGGGGTCGTCCTCATGGCTCCTCTTATCACTCCCCTGGCAGAAAGGTGGGGGTGCCCTGGCCGAGAAGAGCTGGCCTCCAACCTACGACCCGAATCCATCAACGGGTCAGTCCTGGTCAGCATGGGGATGCTGATACGCCGTGGGACCGAGTTGGTCCTTCATCCCTCACTGGACTTTGCGCTGGACCTCCAAGGGCTCGTGGCGATGCAAGATATCCCCACACCTCCCGATTTCCAACAGCAACAACAATAACCACCACCGTACACGGACGATTTCGCCGGCCTAAACTGCAACATGAACGATCTACGCCGGCAATTCGACCAGATGACGGTGCGGCAAGAGCAACAAGCCTAAAGATAGGAAGCCTACAACACTCGGCAGGAGGAGATGTATCAGCACCAGCAGGTGATGCGGCGGGAATGGACAACATTCCAACAGGAATACCACGACGAAGTCCGAGAGCAAGCGGACTTCCGATATCACCTCTACCAATAATTCCCCCACCCCGGATCATCTCTAGATGATAGCCCTTAGGGATTGTACTTGCCAAAATAAACTGTGGTTGTAATAAAATTTTCTTATAAATAAAATTTTATTTCATACATCTCTTTGCCACCCTTTGCAAAAGTCAGCGCAACAACAAAGCTTAAAAAGGAAAAAGGCATACACTCAATAAAAAAAGCCAAGATCCGAAATCGCGAGAAAAAAGATATAAAACCGCGAGAAAAAGGCTGGATTAAGACAAGCCACTCACCTTGATCAACAAAATTTCGACTACCAAGTAAAAGTCGAACAACAAACAAGATAACCCGACCAGCCAGCAAGAGTCGGATGATCACCACCAAAAGTCAAAAACAAAGAATCCCGAGCAACCAACAAATCTGGATGAAACACAAAATCCCCGGCACAGCCCGGATGACCATTCAAAAAGGTCCAAGTACATCTACCAACACAGAAATCACTCCCCAGGGAACCGGCGCATGAGCTAGAATAGTAAGCCGCCACCACAGCCAAAGGATCAGCTACCGCGTCAAAGGGGCATCCCAAGGCTTCACGCCGGCGCATGAGCTAGAGCAGTAAGCCGCCACCACGGCCAAAGAATCAGCTACCGCAAGATGGAGCATCCAGAGGCCTTAACACCAGATGGGGGTGTATACTCATCGAACCTTACAAAAGGGAGCTTACCAGACGGGGGTTCATACTCACCAAACACCAAATGGGGGTGTATACTCATCGGATCTTACAAAAAGGGGGCTTACCGGACGGGGGTTCATACTCGTCAAACCAGATGGGGGTTCGTACTCATCAGCCGAAGGGGTCAGCTACCGTCAGAAGGAGCATCCCGGAAGCGCACAACATTTCCCCAGAGGATCATCTGCCGCAAAAACGGAGCATCTGAAGGGTAACCGGGCAAGAGGGTCAACTCCTTTACCTTCCTGTCAATCTGTCTGGCACAACAAGCCAACAGCCGACAAGTCAGGTAAAGGGGGGGCAGCTGTAGACCCCAAATCTTGCCCGGTCTCCAAATAAAGAGTAGAAGACCTCCTATTCGAAGATGGACGAAGCCTAACAAGCCATTAGGAGAGACTATTAGGCCCCATACTAGGATAGGAGGGATTTTCGGCACGAAAATAAGGTTTCTCGCCTTTTTGGGACGAGACCGCCGTCTCGTTTGGCGAGACGGCGGTCTCACCACCTGCGAATGGCGAGACGGCGGTCTCGCTTTCCAGGATGGCGTTCTCGCCACCTGCGAAGGGCGAGACGGCGGTCTCGTTTGGCGAGACGGCGGTCTCGGTTGACGAGACGACGGTCTCGACCCTGTCAGACGAGACGGCGGTCTCGACCTGTCAGGCGCGAAAACCTATAAATAGGGGGCTCCATTCCCTCATTTCCACACAGATTTTCTCCTCCTTCTCTCTAGAAATCACCTAAGTTTCTCTCTCTAGAATCCCTCCGACGCATTTCCGGAGCTTCTGAGTGTTTCTGTGAGTGTTTTTCGGCATTTCGAGAAGTTTCTGACGCTGTGTAGAGTGAAGGGCTGCCACAAAGCACCCTATTTTTTTAAAGAATTAATAGAAAAGCCCGCTTCGAAGGTTTTCTCTTTCTCTTTGCCTATTTACCGTTTTATATAAATTATGCAATAGCTGCTAGGGCCATGTAGTCGTAATTTTAAATTCCACAGAATAAAAGGGTAAAAGCGTAATTTTCACCGATTTAAATATTTTTTAATAGCTGGCCTGTCATAGGGAACCCGAAAGGGGCGTCGTAAAAGAACTAACACTTCCTTTACACGTAACTAACTCCCTTACCCAACTCTGGTTCTAACAACCAAAGTTGGTTTTTCGAAAAACCAACGCCTTTTAACTCCTTTTCCGATATTTCTGGTAAAAACATTGGTGGCGACTCCACAGAACCTTTCAAAACTAGCTCTTGGATTAGCCCGGTTATCGGACAATCCAAGAGCGTCTTTTCGAAAACCTCGCCCCTAGGTTCAGCCCGGTTATCGGACAACCTAAAGGCGTTGTAATCACCAAACGTGAAAATGAAGAGGGTCGAAACCATCGCGTCGCTCCGACCGCCTCTTTTTTACGGCGGCGACAGCTATTAGCAAACAAAGAAAATACAAGTCTTCTACAAGGCTTCTGGTAAACAACATATGAATCATGCAGACCTCAATATGTGAAATCAAATTGTAGAATATGAATCCAATCTGATGCCTAACAAAGGTAAAGTGTAGGATGTTGCAGCATTATCCCTCCATTAGCCCACAGTTCAGTTTATTTCATTCCCTCAATTTACTGCCAATTTGGTGTAATTGGCCTATTATTATGCTAAAGCTCAGCTATAAATTGATGTATTCTGTAGTGTTAAAACTTGAGGCTAGGTGAAGTGTTTGCTTAGAAGAGTATTATAAAATGGCATCCCTCAAAGCTGACAAAACTATTGAGAAATGTTCTTCCTCTACAGGGCAGGTGAAGAAAGAGACTTTTGCCAAACCTAGTTCAAGCACCTCTAAAGCCCCAGCCTCCAAACCAGCTCCAAAGAAAACTCCAAGCTAGACTAACTTCTTCTCCTAATTTAAAAATTAAGACTAATTATTTTGTCTGTTAATCATTGTGCTTCATATTGTTCTATTTATTTTTTGATCAAGACAGCGCATCTCTCCATATCTTTGTCTCCTCCTTTCTCTACTTTTCATGCCCTCAACACTCTTTGAACCCTGCTTTCACTGCAAAAGCTAACCCAACGACCCCAGTTTTTTATTTTCTTCAACCCTGCAATAAAGCCCCACTTATAGTTTAATAGATTTTTATTCATATTTATTAACATAGGTTTAATTAGGCATGCATAAAGGTACTATAAGAAACTTTGTTCATATTCCCTTGTAGCCTCTGTGAAAGGAAGCTATATTTGAGTATTGAAGCTTGATTTTATAATCTATTAAGGTTCAAACTATTAAATTATTCTATCTAAAATCACGAGACACATCAAAACCAAGGCATAGCTATACTGAAATTACCAAGCAACTCAGTCCATAATCAAAAAAACGAAATAAGGCCAATCATGAAAAAATGAAACCCTAAACAAAATCCAGTAGACTCCAATTAGAAATAAAAATGTTCAGCATGCTCCCAATCAACAAGACTACACCATCACAAGCAAAACCCCTCGATCATAAATCATCAGAAGCAAAACCCTTAACCTGAAATGCAATGCCAAATCAGAATAAGGTAGAAACATAAAGCAAATAAAGAAAAAACAAACCCATAATACAGATCCCCGCCTCGGGTTGAACCTCCAGAGGGGAGCTAGTTCATGCCCTCACCTTCGACCAGGGGACTGGTTGCTGCTTTGAGCTGTGGTGAGTGGATGGGTAGGGAGGTGATTCATGGTTAGTGGTGGACGCGGCCCACGCTAAGGTTTGAGTGAGGGAGATGGGGGTGTTAGAGTGATTTTCGGTGAGGGTGTTGGGCGAGAGTAAGTGAGGTTGGTGAAGGAGAAGGATTGAAGGAGATGATGAGAGCTGGGAGATGAGGTCGTGAGTCACTGGTAGTGGAGGTGGAGGTGATAGGCGTCGCGGAAGGGCTACGACTGATGGTGAGTGGTTGTGAGCATGATAAGGTGGTGCGGCACGTGAATTTGGAGGTTGTCGAAAGGAAATCAGGGGAATAAGGTGGGAATGTGGTGAGATTGGGGAGTTTAGGTTACAAGATAATAATATTATGAGGAGAGAAATAATTTCACTAGTTGTTAATTTACCTAGGGATAAGACCACATTTCAAAAATCTGTCGATAATCACTCATTTTCCGACTGATATATCTGTCTGTCACTAATTGTTAATTTACCGACGGGTATATTTGTCGGTAATTAATAGTTCATTTACTAACGGATATATCCGTCAGTAAAACCAAATTTCACAACTACCTTAAATCCGTCGGTAAATATTCGTTGGTAAATAAGAAATTTCTTGTAATGTATAAGGATGTCAGTTATGATAAATGGAGTGTCTGATGAAGGCTCTCCTCAAATCCCAAGGGATTTGGAAGATGCTGGAAGAAGGTTTTGAAAAACCTGAGACCATGGAATGATTGACGGTCAATGAACTCAAAGAGTTAGAGGCAAAATGTGAGAAAGACAATGCAACTATGTTTTTGCTATTTCGAGTTGTAGAAGATTCTAATTTTGAGAAGATTGAATGAGTCACATCGACATCTGATACGTGGGACGTGTTGAAGAAGGAGCATGAGAAAGATGATCAAGTCACTTGGATTCGAAGTCAGACACTTCAAAATGAGATGGACAAGATGAAGATGAAGGAGTCAGAAAAAGTTTTTGAATATGTCTTGCATGTTGAAAATGTGACAAAATCTTTTAGCAATGTGGTGTGTGCGATTAAACCTTATAATGTAATAAATTAATTGATATAAAAAATTTAAAAAGACAAAAGAATTAAAAAGTAGGTAGAAAGAAAAGTAAAATAATGAAATATAAAAAAATGACCTTATATGTAATAAAAAAAGGAAATACTTTTAAAATATTAATATTTTAAAATTTAAATTTAAATATAAAGTTAGGACTGAAATGGGAACGGGACCGGGGTGGGGATTGCATTACCCATCCCCGCTAACTTTTTAAAGCGGAAAAAATCTAAATCTGTCCCCACCATAGGTTAACTCGATTTTTTTCCGTCAAACTCAGGACAGGAATAGATCAGTCCCACAAATACGAGTTTAATTGTGATCTCTAATTATTATGGTGTTGATTCTAATAATGGAAGTTATTACTATGTTTCTTCATTTTGTAACTGAGACTATGCAGCCTTCTCCATTTTGTAACTACGAGACTTTGCAGCCTTCAACCTTCATATTATTCTAACATTCACTAAAAAGGAGAAAGTAAAAAAAAAAAAAAATTGGAAATGGAAAGCGTGTCGATCGCAGAAAATGAGAATGCGTGTAGACATTTAGGTCAAATTTGTATTCATGTTCATACCCGAGAATGAGGGACTATAATCTTTACATTTATCTTTCACTTAATCCAATACATGTTGATTTAAAAATTTATCATCTAATTATTTTTATCAAATAATAAAAGAATTTTAGAAATATTTAAGGTTGGTTAATCTGTAAATTATATTTATATTTAAGTCACTAAAATGAAAATTAAATATAAATGTAAAATGCGGTTTTATAAAATTAATTGTAAATTATGAATATGATAATAGATGTTATTTTATTCATTCTAACAAACACTTAAATTATCATTATATTGACATAAAACCTCTATTTATGGAATATTAAATAAGTAAAATTAAATCTAAAATTAATTACAATAAAATTAAATGTTTTTCAAATAAAAAATGTAAAATTGAGTTCTTATTAAGAGAAAAATTTATAGGACTGATTTGGATAAAATAATATGTTATTTTTTTATTTTGAATTATTCAGCACTGATTTGCATTTAATTCTTAATTCTTGTTAACATTTAATTCAGTTAAATTAGATTTTTGCACCTATTAATTTACTTGATTCAAAATTTTTATTTGTAATGTTCTGCAAGTAGGATGTACAAGCAGACTTGAGTTTTCAGAAAGAGTGAACTTTGACAATATCAATTTGGACATTTCTTTTTATCAATTTAGCATATCTCAAATTACTTCTCCTAAAAAAAGAAATATATATTGTGCATGTATGCATATATATTATTTATTATGTTAAAATTATACAAAATTTAAAAAACAATTAAAGTATGTTATATTTTTAATGAAAACATGTTAAATGTATAATTTATAAAAAAAATAATTAACTTAAAAAATGTTTTATAAAAAATAAAAAGTAAAATAACATTTATCAATAATTAATTACAATTCGCGTATATAAAAAAAAGTTGCAAATACAAGTCACATACGATTAAAATATCTAATCTTATAGGAAAAAGGCAGTTACTGCAAATGTTTCGAATATGTAGAATAGTGTATAGAAGAGCTCAAATGGTGAAGCAAACAGTGACGGCAAGAGCAGTGACAGCACCACACTGATGTCATACAAGACATCATGCAATAGATTAGGAGATTTCACATCGAAATCATCCATCATGGAAAGAGAATTTTAAAGAATAAAAGTAAAGAAAACAAGAGTCACGAAGCATATGATATTTGGTACCACAATTTATACGCAACTCAACAGGTATATAAAATTATTTTGTAAAGATCCATCTACACACTTATAATTTTTTTAAATATCTGCCGCGATTTAAAAATGAATGAACTCATGTTATTGTGAGAAAATAAAAAAATAACCTAATTTGAGCAGTGACTTAACATATCTGTTCCGTGGCATGCGATGAAAACTGAGGGAAAAATGGTGTTCCATTCACTTCATCCAGTATAATCATGTTCAACATTTTCTTTATTTTCTCGTAGTGTTTTTTTCCGCGTTAAATTTGTCTAGAAATAGAATCATGTTTTGTTTTATTTGAGTTTTTTTTATATGTCAAACCGCAATGCATTAATGATCTGCATGCCAAATGATTACATTAACTTAAATTCTTTAATATACAATTTTCTTGAAAATGAAACCATCACAGAACGGGAAACATCTGTTCTCTGACATGCAATGAAATGAGGGACCAAACAATTATGAAAATCTATATGGAAATGGAATCTTTTGCTCTGTCACATAACATCAACACATTCATACTAATGCAATACGAGGGCAAACAATTATGAAAATCTTTTGCTCTGTCACATGACAGCAACACATTCATACTAATGCAATACGAGGACCAAACAATTATGAAAATCTACAAGGAAATGAAATCTTTTAGTCTGTCACATGACAGCAACACATTCGTACTTTCTATTTTAGTGACATATTCAAACTTATTATTTTATATATATATATATATATATATATATATATATATATATTCTAACCACTAAATTATTAGAATTTTTTAATAATTATTTATAAATAAATTATATTTATATATAAATAAATATATATATATATTCGTATAAATATATAAATATAAAATATATAAATATAAATATATTTATATATTTTGATATATTTATATAGTTATATATTTATATGTTAAATGTGAGGACACATTTGAAAGTGAAAATATGTGTTGAGTGGGTTTTCAAAATTTGATGTCAAATTTATGAGCGAGTCTTTTTATATGGGTTTGTAATTTAATGACGAGAATATAATCTTTATAACTTATTTATATGATAATATAAAATAAATTTGGAAAATGCGTTATTTGCTCAAGTGAAAAATACCAATTTTCGCTTGAACGAATGAATTTTCGTGAGCTTTAACGTTTTTTCACTCAAGCGAGAGTCTCATTTCACCCTCGAGTGCGCCCTCACATCCAACATATAAATATATAAATATATATGAATATATCAAAATATATAAATATATTTGTATTTATATATTTTATATTTATATATTTATACAGATATATATTTATTTGTATATAAATATAATTTATTTGTAAGTTATTATCAAAAAAATTTAGTAATTTAGTGGCTAAAGTATTAGTCTTTAACTCTAAGATATTAGGTTTGAATCTTGTCATTGATAATTTTTTAACTTAAACGAATTTTTGGCTAAAAAATATAAAAATATTTTCTACATCGATTACAATCAAAATCGACGATGAATGTGTTACAATCAAAACCAATATTAATAGTACTTTTCACATCGCTTCGTACTTTTCACGTCTCATCTTTAACCGACATTAAATAATAACGTGGAAAACATATTTTGTAAAAATGCTTCAACCTTCGTATTATTCTAACATTCACTAAAAAGGAGTAAGCGAACAAACAAAACAAAATGAAGATGGAAAGCGTGTCAGACGCAGAAAATGAGAATGTCTATACACATTTAGGTCAAATTCGTATTCATATTTATACCTGAGAATGAGGACCATAATCTTTATACTTATTTTTCACTTAATCTAATACATGTTGATTTAAAATTTTATCATTTAATTATTTTTATCAAATAATAAAAGAATTTTAGAAATATTTAAGGTTCAATATGATAACAGAGGTTAACGTGTAAATTATATTTATATTTAAGTCAGTAAAATGAAAATTAATATATGAATGTAAAAATGCGGTTTTATAAAATTAATTTATTAATTAATCTAATACACATTTGACGTGAACATTGAGGTTAATCGGTAAATTATGAATATGATAATAGAGGTTAATCTGTAAATTATATTTTATATTTAAGTCAGTAAAATAAAAATTAAATATGAATCTAAGAGTAAAATGCGGCTTTTTAAATTATTTATGACGTAAGTGTTAATCAATATATTAGATAAATATAAATAATTGGTGGTAGAAACCTGATGATAAAATTTGATATCAAGTAAATTTCTTCTTCTTGTTCTTACTGTCCTTTGTTTTTAGTAAGATATTTTGTGATTAAATTAAAGTGATTTTATAATACGGTAGATCTGCATCAAAGACCATATATATAGAGTTGGTTACATATGCATGTGAAGATAAATTGTTATGTGTTATGAATAAAGTTATTAATAAATTCAGCTATCAATACCATTTAAGACTATATCTCATTGTTATCCTTTATTACGTAAATAGAAAGATGTATGAACAAACTTATATGGTATATTAATAATAAAAAGTTGGTAATAATTCTAAGAAAAAAATGATGTTTTTTAAAGTAAATTAAGGTATTAGTGTTGGTTCTTTCTGATTCAATAAAACTATTAAAACTGAAGGAAGAAGAAATATTCAACATATTGACTTTCAGCCTATCAGATGAAAATCATATTTTTGAGAAAGTAAGTACCCTTTGTATATATGGAAGTGTGATAATATAATATGATGCCATAAGCATTATAAAAAATATGTGATAACACTTAATTTTAATATTTTTTTATCTTCTACTTTACTTCTAACTAAATCTTTTATTGTGTGAAGAATAAAACAAAAATAGTCTATCCACTAATAATACAAAATTATTATTATGTTGTTAGATCCTTATATATTCTATGGAAGATTATCTAATTAGGTAGGAATTATATTTAAACATATGCAAGTTTTGTTTGAAATGGATTATTTTTTATTCATAGTTATCTCTTTTATTATTGAAATATATTTTTATCTGATATTTACTTTTGTGTTGAACTTCATTGTGAATCGCCAATGATCATTTGGTGTGTCATAAAATGCATGGCATGCATTTGGTATGTCATAAACTTAATTTCATTCATTTTAGATGCTAGATCGTCTTGGGAGCTGAGCCCTTGTAATTTATGATTTTGGTTCCCCAAATTTAAATTATTTAATATATTTACTTGTATATTTACAATTTTATCTTTTTATCACTCCTAACTCTCATATAATTTATGATTTTGTTTTCTCAAACTTAATGATCATTTAATATATTTATTTATACCTTTACAATTTTATCCTTTCATCTTTTTTCACATTTTTATATTTATTTATTATTCATTAATAATATATTAGTTGGTCCTCCAAAATCAATAGTCAAGATCCGTCACTGCATGCATTGGTCATATATTGGTGTTTTTTGTTGTTTTTCATATATAATAACTAAAAGTTAACACTACAAGAAAAAACAATTTTATCGACTGAAATTAGCGACCGATTTAATTTTGGTCGCAATTAACGATCGATTTAGCGACTGATTTAATTCAATCGCAATTAGCAACTGATTTACCGACCGACACTACTAGAAAATATACTTTCAACGTTGCTGTTTAACGTCGGTTACATCTTAGCCGACGTTGAACATGCTTTCAACGTCGGTTGGTCAACAACCGACGTCGAAAGTCGAATTTTGACACATTCTACGTCGTTTTAGCATGCACGACGTGGAAAAGTAGGCTTTCGACGTCGGTTATGCCCTCACCCGACATTGAAAACCCTTCTGAACTCATTATGACCGATCAGAATCGAATGTGATCGATCAGATTTTAATTATGAGCGATTAGAAGTTTTTCAATCGATTAAAAACACGTTTCAATCGATTAAAATCTCTTAAAGGGTCAGGATGATCGATCAGAATCCAGTTATGACCGATCAGAACTATTTTAATCGATTAAATCTCGTTTCAATCGATTAAAACATATGACTGGAAGATAAATCGAGTTTCAACGTCGGGTGTGGGTATAACCGACGTCGAAACCCCGTTTTCCCATTTGAATAGGCTACCATATGCATTTTTGTATCTCCCCTTACTCTCCAGCATCGCGCCCACTCCCCTTACTCTCCAGCATCGCGGCCACCACCTACCACCGTCATTTGGACTCTCCGGACGCCCTCCCTCACGTCGCCACCGCGCACCGCGTGACACCCCGCAGCAGCACCTCCACCCCACCGCAGCTTCCACCCCACCGCGACGCTAGTCGCCCACCCTCCACCCCCACCGCAGCCTCCACCCACATTGCATTGTCCGCTCACCACAGCCTCGACCCTAACGCCGCATTGCATCCTCCACCTCCACCCCGGTGCAAGCACTACTCGTTTCTCCGTGGTGCGAACCTTCATCGCTGCCTTAAACCACAAGTACGATGTTGTTGCACTTATATTTGTTGGTCAAAGTCATACAATTTTACTTACTACATTTCATAGGTAGAGATTGTTAGTCATTTGCCGTTAACTGTTGATTCAATTCTTAGTCATATTATAGTTTTTTTCAATGTATTGATGATGTGTACAATTATACTTGAACTGCTTGAATATGCCCGTGGGGCTTTTTATTGTCAGGTTTCACTGTGTCATTTAAAATTGTTGCCAAAAAACAAAGGAAACTCTACCGGATTTTTGTTAGAAATTAATCATGAAGTGTAAATTCTGAAAACTACATATAACAATGTAGTTATATAAGTGATGGTAGTAACAATGAAAACTCTATAATTTCAATTTATACAAATTTGGTTTTGACCAAAAAATAGACGAAATTCTCGTTGAAATTTCGTTACAAATTAATCTACTTTGGTATAGATTTCATTAGAGATAACGATTATTAGTAATAATCATTTTATGGGTTTCTCATTTGTAGACTCCAATTCCAAAATGGATCGAAGTTGGGTAAATGCAAGTCGTATTTCACAAGAGTATGAGAATGGAGTTGAAGAATTTTTGCGATTTGCCGAACACAATGGCACCAAGGTTAATGGAAAATTGTATTGTCCATGCGTTAACCGCGTTAATGGGAGAGTACACACACTAGAGACAATACGGGAACATCTTTTATGTGATGGGATAATGAAGAATTATATCATATGGACATGGCATGGTGAAGTGATTGATACACCAATAGTAACACAAGCTGAGGAAGAGGAGGATATGACAATGGAAGATCGAATAGAAGACATGATTCGTGATGTAGGTCAAGAGAATTTTCTCGCAAGCACATGCTCGCTGTCTATGATAAATTGAAGATAGATTCAGTAGATACCTCCGTATGCTAGATGTACAACATTCACGCGATTGTCACCGTATTGAGATTGGTGAATTTGAAGGCCAAATTTGGTTGGAGTGATAAAAGTTTCACCGAGTTACTAGAAGTTTTGAAAGATATGCTCCCAAGCGATAACACCTTGCCCGATAGTATGTATGAAGCCAAAAAATACTTTGTCCAATGGGTTTACGAGTATAAAAAGATACATGCTTGCCCTAATGATTGTGTATTATACGAGAAAAGAGTTTGAAAGCCTACATGAGTGTCCAAGATGTGGTGTATCGTGTTACAAATTGAAAGACAAGGATGATAATAGCGAATGTATTGATAGAAAGAGACCTCCCGCAAAAGTTATATGGTATCTTCCAATTATTCCAAGATTGAAGCGATTGTTTGCCAATGGAGAAGATGCCAAGAATATGATATGGCATTCAACTGCACAAAAACGTGATGGATTGCTTCGTCATCCCACTGATTCTCCACAAGTGGAAGAAAATTGACTACCTATTTCCAGTGTTTTGGCAGTGATGCAAGAAATGTTAGACTTGGACTAGCCACGACTGGCATGAATCCTTTTGGTAACTTAACCAAGAATCACGACTCATGGCCAGTTCTTTTAGTGATTTACAACCTTCCACAATGGTTGATTTTCAAGCGCAAGTACGTGATGTTATCCATCATGATTGCGAGTCCAAGACAGACTGGGTAATGACATAGATGTTTATCTAAGTCCGTTAATAGATGACTTAAGGCTATTGTGGGAGGAAGGAGTGGATGTGTTTGATGCATATCAACAGCAGAGCTTCAAGTTACATGCAATGTTATTTTGTACTATCAATGACTTCCCAAGCATATGGAAACTTGAGTGGGTATAGTGTCAAGGGTCATCATGCTTGTCCTATTTGTGAGGAAGATACAAGTTTTCTACAATTGAAGCATGGAAAAAAGACTCGTGTATAATAGGCACGTAAAATTTCTTCCACATAACCACCCATATCGAAGATTGAAGAAAGCTTTTAATGGTCAGCAGGAAGATAAAATTGCCAAACAACCTTTAACCGGTGAACAAGTTTATGAACGGGTTAGAAACATTAATGTTGTCTTTGGAAAGACTAAAAAACAATCGTCCGATAAAAGGTTGTGGAAAAAGAGATCAATTTTCTTTAACCTTCCATATTGGAGTCATCTAGATGTGAGACATTGCATTGATTTTATGCATGTGGAGAAGAACGTATTTGATAGTCTCATTGGCACACTATTGAACATTAAAGGAAAAACAAAGGATGGAGTCAAAGCTCGTCAAGATCTATGTGAATTGGGAATACGTCCGAATTACATCCAAGACCTGAAGGCAAGAGAACATATTTACCACCAACTTGTCACACATTGTCAAAGAAGGAGAAGACTAGTTTATGTCGTTGTCTTCACAAGTATTAAAGTGCCACAAGGATACTCTTCAAATATTAAGAGTCTTGTGTCCATGAAAGATCTCGAAGCTAGTTGGGTTAAAGTCGCATGATTGTCACATTTTGATGCAACAACTCTTACCCGTAGCTATACGTGACATATTACCAAAGAATCTACGACATGCAATTATGCGTCTTTGTTTCTTCTTCAATGCTATATGTGCCAAAGTAGTTGATGAAAAATCATTGGAGCAAGCTTGGAAAATGAAGTCGTGGTTATATTATGTCAGCTTGAAGATGTATTTTCCTCCATCATTTTTTGACATTATGGTGCACTTAATAGTTCATCTTGTAAGAGAGATAAGACTCGTGTGGTCCGATTTATTTGAGGTGGATGTACCCAATTGAGCGATGTATGAAGATCTTTAAAGGGTATACAAAGAATCCATATAGACCTGAAGCTTCTATTGTTGAAAGGTATATTGCAGTAAGAAGCTATAGAATTTTGTTCTGAATATTTAGGAAAGGCCCTAGCAAGGGTGTACCTACTCAAAGACATGATCATAGAATAAATGGTAAGGGCACTCGTGGGGTCAAAATACAATCAAAAAATGCTAGTGAGTTGACCAGGGCACACTTGTATATTCTAAACAACACAGATGAAGTTCTTCCTTACATATCTGCTCATCAATCAATATTGAAGACCCTCAACCCCAAAATGAGTGAGCGGTGGTTGGTTAATGAACATAATAATACTTTTGTTAGCTGGTTTAAAACAAAAATCTTTTCCGAGGACAATGCATCTGATACTTTGAAATGGCTAGCACATGGTCCTAAACAGAACGTCGTGACTTGGACTGGGTATGACATTAACAAATACTCATTCTACACAAAGTTACAAGATGAAAAAAGTACAGTCCAAAATAGTGGAGTCTCTATTGAGGCGACATCCATGCACTTTTCTAATTCAAAGGATAAGAACCCAATTATGGCGTCTATGAGTTACTTTGGAGTGATTGAGGATATTTGGGAGGTTGACTACATTCAATTCAGAGTTCCTATATTCAAATGTAAATGGATTGATATTAATACTGGTGTTCAAACTGATGAAATGGGATTCACTTTGATAGACCTTAAGAAGATAGGACATAAGGAGTAACCATTCATAATGGCGTACCATGCAAAACAAGTTTTCTATGTAACTGATCCATGTAATGACAGATGGTCAGTGGTACTCCAAGCAAAAGGGAATGATGTTATGCATGAAGAAGATGATGAATTAGATGATATTATTAACATCCCCACTCCATCACGGATGCCTAGTAGTATTCATGATATGCAAGAAGATTTGGTTCATGCTATTCGTAAAGATCATGATGAAGGCATATGGGAAAACTTAACTATTTAAGTTATGTGTTCATGACTAATTTGTGTTTATATTGAAAATATGTGATAAATTGTGTTTATATTTCAAATATGTGATAAATTGTGTTTATATTCCAATTTATGCAAAAACTTAACTTAATTTTTTTTTTTAACAGTGCAAATGACATCTCCTCCACCATCTCCTCCAAAGATCTCCTCCAAAGATCTCCTCCAGATCTCCTCCGCATGTCCACCCCCCCCCATCTCTAAAGAGGACTCGACAAGCCACACGGTTGAAAAAGTTGACCGTTCGTCATATGGCAGGAGATAAGTTGGTTGTGAGTGTGGATCCAAAGACTCGGCAAAATATCGTGGCCACATCACACTCAATTTAGGTCCTACTTGGGTACTCTTGCTAGAGAAAAGGTATGTAATTTTTTAGAGTTTTTAACTTGTTATGCATATATGGTCAAGCATATGTAAATGGATTGATATCTAACGTTTTAAGTTCATAATTAGGTATCTATTTTGCATCCATCTTGGGATTATGTGGAGGAGACTTGCAAAAATTTAATTTGGCAAGATATTTTGGTGAGTTTTGTTAACTCGTTAAATTATGTAAAGTTAAGTTAGATCCTAAACTTTGTTATCCTAATTTATTTTGTTGTTTTTGCAGAATCACTTTGATATTGTTAACTCCGAACAATTTAGGAGAAAAGTCATGTCATCTATTGCCAAAATGTGGAGGCAATTCAAGTCGACATTGACTTCAAAATGGATTTTTAATGACCAAGCCATTAGCAAAGGATTAACTCCTTGTCGGCGTTATGGCATAGATGAGGAAACTTGGAAGCGCTTGTCGGAGTAGGACTGGTCCACAATGGGAGGTATGTTACTATTTAAAAACTTTGGTATATTTCCATCTTGTCTTATTAATTTAGCACATTGTAATATGATATTATGTTGCAGGAGAAGCGAATAAAAGGAAAGGAGATTCGGAGGTCGAATGTGGCCCCCACCGTCCTGTCTCGTGGGGGTATGATTTGTTGACGCAACGCATGATGAAGGAGAAGGCTAAACTCCGAGAAGCCGAGTTAGCCTCTTCCGGTGTAAGCCGGAAGAAATTTCCCCACCATCTCCTCCAAAACGTCATCAAAAATGGAAGAGGGCTCTGCAAAAGGCCTCCTAGTGAAATGACATCGAGGAGGCCCGCTTGATTGCTGAGCGGATTGTAAGTCAAATTAGTTTCTTTCAACCTCATTAACCATGCTTTGTCATTCATCAATTTTTTTTTACAATATATAATGCTCAATTGTAGGATTCTTTAGAGGAGCAAGATACACAGGGAACATTCGTTCCCCGTGGTCGTGAAGATATATTAACTATCGCTATTGGACGCCCGCAACACCCGAGGCGTGTTCGTGCCGTTGAGCCGGTGTGGGTATTCGAGCATATTTTGGAGCTCCATCATCGGACCATACCCACACCACATCATTGAGCCAGCAGGAGATGGCCGATTGGAGGAGAGTCTAACAGACGAAGCCGAGACCAGCCGATGGTTGAAGAGCCGACAGCCGACGCCGACACCAGCCCATTACCGCACGAGTTCGTGGAGGAGATGATGCGTGTATTTGGTTCAAGTCTAGCATCCATAGGTGTCACACAACCTACCCACCCACCTATGGATGTTCCTCCTCCATCTCGCCGCACGAGTTAGCACTAAGGGTAGTTGTGCTGAGCCAAATACCGCCGATCAAGAGCTTCCTGCTACTAATCGGGAGGTTGTTGTTGTTGTTGCGCATACATCGACCACTCAGGTATGTGTGGATGATATCTTAATGACAAAAATTCATGTGCATATTAAATAATTAATGTCTTATTTTTGTGTAATCGAGTCGAGTGTGAATTTTATGTTGATGAGGATGGATCCGAACCACGATTGGTGGCGGTTGGTTCAATTGAAGAGGGGGCCTCTACAATTCATAGTGTGCCTTTAGCACCTAACTTGGCCAAAGTGGTCATTGAAGAGGTTCGAGATGCGTATGCTCTTGTACCGTGCCCACGTACGAGGTGATGACAAGTGGGACAGCCCTCCGCACCTTCATTGCATGGCCTAGACATCTAATCAGGCCTATTTTGAAAAAGGTTTGCATATACTTTCTGTTAATTATCATATGTAGTCTCGGTACTATTTTTTATTATTTCTCAAGTCAATGTTATTTTATGTAGGATGTTCGTAAGCCACCCCAGCTTGCCTAAACCGGTTCCTACTTCCCATACTAGTAAAGGTAAGGAAGTAGATGTCCCGTAAAATCCAATTTTTCAACTACTATCTCGTTGTCCCACAGCTTGTATATTCAATCTTTTCAAGTGAAGTGGGATGTTAATAAGTTAGGGGTAGACAATAAGAACTTTCCCTTTACATTGACCACACCGATGCTCGTGGAGATAGCAGCTTGGCAATCGCTGTCTAAACATAGCAGATGTTACAATTTTGGACAATGTAAGTATTTATTTTTATTTACTAATTATGTTATTTGAAGTTATCGTCATATTTAATGTACATTGAACTGGCTACTTTAGGATGATGAATGAATTGTCTGAGGAACAACGCACCCAAGATGTGTATGGATTTTTTGAGCCCCAATCCATACAAAAATCGTGAAACAAGAGAGAAGAAGTTCAAATATACATCCAAAATTGGATGATGAAGTCAAGGAAGAAAGTTTACTTGGGTGCTTACCACCATCGGTAAGTATTTAAGCGTATGAAATTATTCGCATTAAATTTTATAGTGTATTGTATTATCCTAACTTTTTGTAATGTAAGCGTAAATCATTGGCGCTTGTTGGTTGTTTGCCCAAAGCGTAATCGTTGTGGCTTGGTCCTCGCTCACTCGGGCAAGAAACCTGATGCAGATCTTAAAAACATTGTAAATGTGTACACATTCTTATAATAATTTAAACAATTATTAATTGTTTTGTTACTTAATTGTTTCATTATATCTTGTATTGCACAAGTGCATTTAAGGTTTGCAATACAATTGATGGAGTACACACAAGCAAAAGCACGACTCAGATTGGATTTTTGTTAATGTAAGTCATTTTATATTTATGTATTATATCATTCATTTTATATGTCAAATTAATATATTATTTTTTGTAGTGTAATAGGCAACCAGGATCTTATGAGTGCGGATATTATGTTATGCAATCGGATGTGGCTGATTGTTGTTAGCAAGATTGAGGATACATGGAATCAGGTTTGCTTAAATTTAGTATTCAATAAAAGACCCAAGTATTGTGTCATTGGATACTCGTTAAATTATCTTTTTTCTTGTAATGGTATTTTCAAACAGGGAAGCATTGCCCATAGAGACCATTGACGATATTAGAAACACATGGGCCGATAAGTTTGTTAAAGTTAGAAGTAGGCAAGTTTAGTTATTAATTTAGTACTTAGTTTAGTAGTTAGTTTAGTAGTTAGTTTAGTAGTTAGTTTAGTAGTTACTTTGGTTACTTTACTAGTTAGTTTACTAGTTAGTTTATTAGTTAGATTAGTAGTTAGTGTATTTGGTAGATAAGTAGTTGGATACACTATAATTTTGGACACAATTTTATTTTTGGATGCACATTCAATTGTTTATATCTTGTACATTGTCTCGCCTGGGTTGTATTCAAATTTGCGGTATGTATATATACAAACATTGGGTACCCTGTATAAACAAAGCGTCCATTTAAAAAAAAAAAAAAAGACTTTCTACGTCGGTTCATACCATAACCGACGTAGTAAACACGTACTCGCTTGAGCGACGATTGTACTCGCTTGAGCGACGAAAGCTTCAAACAAAGGGGCCTCTCGGGTTCCATCTCGCTTGAGCGATGAGTGTACTCGCTAAGCGACGAAAGCTTCAAACAAAGGGGACTCTCGGGTTCCATCTCGCTTGAGCGACGAGTGTACTCGCTAAGCGACGAAAGCTTCAAACAATGGGGACTCTCGGGTTCCATCTCGCTTGAGCGACGAGTGTACTCGCTTAAGCGACGAAAGCTTCAAACAAAGGGGACTCTCGGGTTCCATTTCGCTTGAGCGACGAGTGTACTCGCTTGAGCGACGAGTATACACTTTCAACGTCGGGTATGAATAACCGACGTTGAAAGCCTAAACTTTCAACGTCGGATATCTATACCCGACGTTGAAAGTGTATACTTTCAACGTCGCCTGAAACAACGTCGGTTGTATAACCGACGTTGAAAGCCTTATATAACCGACGTTGAAAGGCATATCTGTAGCAGTGCGATTTAATTCGGTCACAATTAGCGACCGATTTAGCGATCGAGTTAATTCGGTCACAATTTATTGACCGTTTTAGCGACCGATTTAGCCACCGAAATATGATTTGGTTTCACTTTTTTATTTAGCGACTGAAATAGCGATCACTAGTTTGCGTCGCAAAATTTCAGTCGTTAAATCGGTGGCTATTCCATACTAAAATTAAAAAAATTATTTAACGACTGATTTAGCGACCGAATTACAAATTGAAATAGTGACCGAATTCAAATCGGTCGCTAATGAGAAAATAGCGACCAAATTGAAATCGATCGCTAATGAGCATTATTTTTTTATTATATTTAAATTTATTTTTTTATAAATATACTTTAATTGTTTTAGTATACTTTTTATAATTTATTTTTTAAAAGCAATTTATTTTTTAAAAATAATTTATTTTTTAAAATATATTTTGGTCTCAATATTAACAAAATGAAGATTAACTTTAATTTTAAATTACTAAAATAAAAATATTATTAAAAATAAATCAAATTTATTAAAAATTTAAATTATAATAAATTAAGACTGGAGTGATATTAACTATTCAATGCATTGTTTAAGAAAAGTTTAATAACAAATATTCTTTAATTTATTTTTCAATTTCAATTTCAATTTCAATTTCAATTTCAATTGAAATTAAATTATATTTTAAAAATTTATATTAAAAAATTAAACACATCAAATTATCACATTTTAATTCCTCATTAACTTAATTAATTAAAAAATTACAATTTCAATCAAATTATTACAATTTAATTTTATAATACGTTATTTTTAATCTAATTTTTAAATGTATTGCTTTATTATTATTAATTACTTAATCATGGTTGTTTTCATATAATTGATATACCAGAAAAAATTTTATATCAATATACATTAGATAGTAAATATATTATTTAATTAAATTATTTACAAAAAAATATTTATCTTTAGTTAAAATATTTTTTAGTTTAAGTATACTAATTAATAATTTTTATTTTTAACATAATTAATAACAAAGATTAAAAATAGACGGCTAGAAAAGTTAAAAATTTTAAATTAATTTATTTTATAAATACTAAAAATAAATCATATTTAAATAAATTAAAAATATATTTTAATTCATATTCAACATACCTCCAATTTTGCTCAATTAATTCATAGATCAGATTTGTAAACTTCATCACTTAAATAACTTCAAAATTATTAACTTCTAAAAAATGTAAATAAATAAAAATCGAGTGGTAAAGTTAGTGACTGATTTATATTGGTCACTTTTTTAGAAGTTTGACTTATTACCCAGATTAGAAGTTTGACTTATTACCCGGAGAAGATTCGAACTTGATACCTTAAAGTTGGAGGTTGAAACTTCAACCACTAAGCTACTAGAATTTTTCAATAATAACTTACAAATAAATTATATTTATATACAAATAAATGTATATCTGTATAAATATATAAATATAAAATTAATAAATACAAATATATTTTTATATATATTGATATATTGATATATTTATATATGTCAGATATTGTTTAGATATTATTTGATATTGTTAAGATATTGTTAGATATTGGTAACCACAATATCAAACAATATCTTCTCGTTACTTTCAGTTACTCTTTTAGTTGTATCTCTCTACTATAAATAGACTACCCTATGTGTGATTTATACACAAGGAAATTAATTCCAAATTCTATTTTCTCTATATTCAACAATATATTAATATATTTATATATTTATTTATATCTTTATACATTTATATATTTAAGAAAAAATTAAAAATTAAAATATTAAAGTTTAAAAATACTATTATATTTTTAAAAACAAATATTAAAAAAAGGTTTAAAAATATATATAAATTATATTTACATGTACAAAATATTAAAGATATATATTTATATCTTTACATATTTATATCTTTACATATTTATATATTTATATCTTTATATCTTTATATCTTTATACATTTATAAAAAAATTACCATTAAAATTTTTAAAAATTATTAGTTTTGTAATTTATACACAATGAAAATAAATTACAAATATTATAATATAATGGTATATTAGTATAGTATAGTATATTTGTATTCTAATTTTTAATTAAACTAAAATTAAGCTAATAATGCATAATAATACATGAGGGGATAATAAATTTAATCTAATTACTTATATATATATATATATATATATATATATATATATATATATATATATATATATATATATATCCTTTTTTTAACTTTTCCTTTTCTTTTTAAACTTCTCACATTCTACATTTTTTTTAAACTATATCATTTTTACTACATTATCATCCTCATCTCCTCCCATATTATATTTTATCTTTATAATAATTAGTCTTCTTTTATAGAATACTTTATTTTTTATTTTTATTATTTATTTTCTTTTAATTTAAAATAATTAATATTATTTTAATATTTATTTTTATGTTTTTTACTATAATAAATCAAATTAAATTGTTAGATAATATCAATTAATTAAAATCATCACATCAAAAGCTTAGATAACTACATTAAAATTATTAATTTTAAAAATATAAAATATATGTAAAAAAAACTCAAATTTATAGATTGGAAATAAAATAGAATAAACAAATACTCTTTACTTTATGTTATATTTAATTGTGTGCACAAATGTTGACCTTCTTAACTATAAAGAAACAAGTAGAAAAATATAAAGATAGAATTTGAAGAAGTGAATTTTGAAGATAAAGACTATTTTTATATAAATTTATTCTAGTATATCAATTAACAATAATAATACATAAAATTTAAAAACAAAACTAAAAAAAGTAAGTTTAAATTTATAAAAAAATACATTACTAAAAGTATCATATTATATTAAGATTTTCATTATTTTCGTTAATTATAAATTTAAATGTGTTTCATAAATAAAATTATAAATTTAAATGTATTTCCACTTTTGATCCATCATAAATAAAAATAAATAGTCTCTTATAAATGTTGTTCTATTTTAATCCATCATTAAATTTATTTTGTATAAGAATTTGACGATTTATCATATTATTAAAAATTTGGATGAAATAATTATGTATAATACTTTTTTAGTATATTATGTTTTTAAATTTGTTAATAGAGAAAAAGTTTCAGAATTCAAAATGTTAAATACTTTTAAATATTAAAATTGATTTTATAAAAAATTAGGAAAAAAACAATTAATCCAAAAATATAATAATGATACAAATATTATAAAAAAGAGTTCAAAAATGTATTATAATATTTTTAGTTTTAGTTTAGTTATATTTTTAATTCTCAAAGTAGAAAAATATATTGTAATTATTTTAATTTAATTAAATATAATTTAAATTTTTAATACTAAAATTAAAAGATTAAATAATAATAAATTTAATTCTTTAAATTTAGTATTTAGAAACTAAAATTATAGTTTATCTGTTTTAAAAAATTAAAATAAATATTTAAAAATAAAAATAAAAACTAGTATTATCTTAAATTTATTAAAAGTATAATTAAATCTCTATTTTTTTATGCAATTTTAGAATTTTTTTAATGAAAATCCAATATATAAAAAAGTTGAAATTTTAAAAAGACACAACTTTAACTTATATTAACTATTTTTTTTAAATCTGGCAAGAAAAACTCGATTTTGAAAAAAAAGTTAATAATTTTGAAGTTATTTATGTGATGAAATTTCTAAATGTGATCTATGAATTTATTGAAAAAAATTAGAGGTATGTTGAATATAAATTTAAATATATTTTTAATTTATTTAAATATGATTTATTTTTGGTATTATTAAATAGATTAATTTTAAATTTTTAACTTTTCTAGTAGTCTATTTTTAATATTTATTATTAATTATGTTAAAAATGAAAAATATTAATTAGTATACTTAAACTAAAAAATATTTTAACTAAAGATAAATATATTTTTATAAATAATTTAATTAAATAATATATTTATTATCTAATGTATATTGATATAAATTTTTTTCTTGGTATATCAATTATATGAAAACAACCATGGTTAAGTAATTAATAATAATAAAGCAATAAATTTTAAAATTAGATTAAAAATAAAGTATTATAAAATAAAATTGTAATCATTTGATTGAAATTGTAATTTTTTAATTAATTAAGTTAATGAGAAATTAAAATGTGATAATTTGATGTGTTTGATTTTTTTAATATAAATTTTTAAAATATAATTTAATTTCAATTGAAATTTTCAATTGAAAAATAAATTAAATAATATTTGTTATTAAACTTTTCTTAAACAATGCATTGAATAGTTAATATCACTACAGTCTTAATTTATTACAATTTAAATTTTTAATAAATTTGATTTATTTTTAATAATATTTTTATTTTAGTAATTTAAAATTAAAGTTAATCTTCATTTTGTTAATATTGAGACCAAAATTTATTTTTAAAATATATTTTAAAAATTAAATTATTTTTAAAAAAGAAATTACTTTTAAAAAATAAATTATAAAAAATATACTAAAACAATTAAAGTATATTTATAAAAAATTAAATTTAAATATAATAAAAAAATAATGTTCATTAGCGACTAATTTCAATTCGGTCGCTATTTTCTCATTAGCGACCGATTTCAATTCGGCCACTATTTCAATTTGTAATTTGGTCGCTAAATCAGCTTGCTAAATGATTTTTTTATTTTAGTATGGAATAGCCATCGATTTAGCGACCGAAATTTTGCGACGCAAACTATTGGTCGCTATTTTGGTCGCTAAATAAAAAAGCGAAACCAAATCATATTTCGGTGGCTAAATCGGTCGTTAAATTGTGACCATATTAAATCAGTCGCTAAATTGCGACCGAATTAATTTGGTCGCTAAATCGGTCGCTAATTGCGACCGAATTAAATCGGTCGCTAAATCAGTCGCTAATTGCGACCGAAAAAATTCGGTCCTTAATTTTGATCACTAAAAGTGTTTTTTCTTGTAGTGGGATAAAAGAGAATTGGATATAACATAACATGTTTGAATTATTGCAAGATAAAATACAACATCTAAATTTTCTTTCACTTTTAGTATTCACTTCATACAAGGCAGCGAACATGTTGACCACCTTGAATTGGAGAAGGTAGTTCTGAATGTGATAGAAAACTTGAATGTTATATGTTTGATAACACAGATAAATCAAATTACGTTTTTCATGTTGGATGAGATTGTCTAGTTTCATTCATTTCATCTCCTCTGCATCATGTTGGCAAAATTTTGGTCATGTATATATATGGTACATAATTTAAATGTGTTAGGGCCATTATTTATTAAGCCAAATAATAAAGTGATCTGACTAAATTAAAGTTTTGGCTAAAGACATATGTCATGAAAATAAAATTGTGTAGAGACCATTGAAAAATTTCTAATTTGATGAGGGGCCAAATTGGAAATACTAAAACTTAAGTAATTAACCTAATTCTGGTTATTTAAAGGGTCATGGTCCCCTTCTGGGAGTACACACACAAAACATAAGTATTAGTCCCGTTCCTTTCTTTCTATCCCCATCAAAAGAGAAAATAAAAAGGGAAATACAGGTGCTCTTCAGGTGGAAGACCATATGATCAATATAGTGCTCTACAAAGACATCATCATTATGGCTAATTCAGGTACGCTTTCGCATTCAATTTACAACATGTTTATCAATATGAGATTACGTTTATGTTTGATCGTTAGAATCAAAATCAGGATTATAATTATTATTAGTTTTCTAACAATTGGTATTAGAGCCACCTATACTTGATTCATGTCTATCTTAGGAAATATTTAAAAATTCAGATTCTGTTTTATTTATAAAATCCCAATTACCGTGAACCCTAAAATTTAAATTTGGGGGTAACATCCCCAATCTGATTCTGCTCGCTGATGGAACCGTGGAGGAAGCTATGGATTCTTCGTTTTTCCCTTTTGTTTCAGTTTAAGTTTCAAGTTTTACTTAGAAATAGTGTTTCAAATTTCAATCTTTCTTGTATTGGGTTCCCTGTTCTCTTTGAATCATTTGTTTTTGTTTTTATTTAATTTTATGGGTTTTGTTTTCATTTTCTTTTCATGGTGGATATGGATGAGTTTGGAATTGGGGGTGGTATTTGGGGAATTTCCAACATAGAGGATCTTAGGCAACTGGTGAATGTTTCCACATGTGTGGCTGTTATTATTTTATTGCCTTTATCCCCTAGGGATTTAAGGAAAAGTTGATGTTAAATTCCCTGTTTAAGGTTTGAGTGATTACTGTTTAATCTCTTTTTATGGTTTAGAGCAGTGTGTTAAAGAGACTCAGAACTATCTCTGTTTCATCCCTAGTGTGATTTTAGGGAGATGTTCATCCTTTATGTATTGGTGGAAAAAGAGGTGCTTTCATCCTTTGATTTGTTCAAAGGAGGTGTTCATCCCTAATGGGATTTTAGGGAGATGTTCATCCTTAATGGAATTCTAATGAGGTGATTATCTTTTGAATTAGTTTGCAAATATTAAATATTTGGTTTTGTTATATAAATAAAATATTCAATTTTTTGGTAGTTTAATAATTTTTTGTGAGCAATTTGAGTCAAGAAGTCACCAAAGTAACATCTCTTGAATTGGGCAGTTCATGAAAAATATTGAATGTTAGTGTTTGTGTATATTCATGCGAGTATTAGTCGGCCCAAAGGAAGATTAATATTTGGCCGAATTGCATACACACTTGTAATGATAAACATGTGATAATTATAAGGATTTGCTTTGTCCATGATAAATCAATCCAAAGACTGGTTTGTTGTTGGACATGCTTTATTGTCAATGTTTGATTATTACAACAAGATACCTCTAGCAGCTTAATATTACTCGTGCAAAGACTTGATATTGATGGTGCATTAGGTGTCTTGAGATGGGTTAAACCATTATTTGAATATATATTTATAATTATTTATTTTTATATAATGTGAGCATAATTAGTTTATTTCTCGTATTCTAAATTCAGCTTACAATTGTTTCCGTATCCGCCAATTTAAATTATGTTCCAATCCTCAAAAGTATGTTTCCTACTTTGGTCCGTTCGAAGTCAATTTAGCGTCAGTACTTAGTAACACTTGGTGGTTAGACTCAGGTGCAACTACTAACATCAGTGTTTCTATGAAGGGTTGCCTAAGCTACCGAAAGCCAATTCATTCTTAAAGAAAAAAGGATATATGTTGGAGATGGCAAATCGGTAGAGGTGGAAGCTATAGGGAATTTTAAATTTTTATTGAGTACTGGTTTTTATTTGGATTTCGAAGACACTTTTGTTGTGCCATCATTTAGATGGAATTTGGTTTTAGTTTCTTATTTGGACAAATTAGGTTATTTATGTTCATTTGGAAACAATAAGTTCAGTTTGTGTTTTAATTCAGATATTGTTGGAACTGGTTCACTTTTGGCTTATGATATTCAGTATTTACTTGATATTGTGGTCACCTATAATGAAACCCTTAATATAGAATCCAGTGGTACTAAACATAAAATTGAAAATACTCACTCAGGTGCATTATGGCACAAGTGCTCAGGTCACAATTGAATCGTGGCGCTTGAGCTTGTATTACACTCTTAAAGATATGATAAGGAGTATGATTTTTCATTCCACCTTACCGGAATCACTATGGGGAGAGGCACTAAAAATGACAACTTATATTTTAAATAGAGTACCAATTAAAGCAGCTACCAAAACACCTTATGAGCTTTGGAATGAGCAACAACCTAGTCTGAAACATTTTCATGTGTGGGGTTGTCTAGCTGAGGCAAGGCCTTATAAGGCAAATGAAAAGAAATTGGCCTCTCGAACAGTAAGTAGTTATTGGTTATGCTGAAAGATCCAGGGGATATAAATTTTATGATCCCACATTAAAGAAAATTTTTAAGATGGGAATTGCTACGTTCTTTGAGGATATTGAGTTTGGGGGGAAGAATAAGATTAAGAACTTTATCTTGGAGGAAGAATCGGTAACAATTTCAGAACTGATTCAAATAGTTACTTTTGATAAAGTAAGTTTGGAACCTCCACAAGGCATTGTTGATGAACCCCTTACTCAAGATGATTTGGTTGTTCATGAAGAACAAACTCAAGATCCTCAAGAACCTGTGCATCATGAGCCAATAACTTTGCGGAGATCCACTAGAGAAAGAAGAAGTGCTATTTCGGATGATTACATGGTATTTCTTCAGGAACATGAGGAAAATAATGATATAATGGAAGATAACCCAGTTAACTTCCGTCAAGCTATGCAAGGTTCTAACTCTCAAAAGTGGATTGAAGTAATGAAGGAGGAGTATAAGTCCATGTAAGACAATTAGGTTTGGGAACTTGTCCCATTACCAGAAGGTATGAAACTCATTGGTTGCAAGTTGATATTTAAGACCAAACGGGATTCTAAAGGTAATGTGGAAAGGTATAAGGCTCGTCTGGTAGCTAAGGGCTATACCCAAAAGGAGGGGATTGACTTTAAAGAGACTTTCTCTCCAGTTTCATCGAAAGACTCTTTTAGGACAATCATGACTCTTGTAGCACATTATGATTTGGAGCTTCATCAAATGGATGTTAAGACGACGTTTCTCAATGGCAACATTGATGAGATGATTTATATGGTACAACCAGAAAATTTTGTGCAGAGAGATTCAAAGAATATTGTTTGCAAACTGACAAAATTCATTTATGGACTAAAACAAACATCTCATCAATGGTACTACAAATTTCATCAAGTAATTCTCTCATTTGGCTTCGAGACGAATATTGTTGATGATTGTGTATATCACAAGTTTAAGGGTAGTAAGTATATTTTCCTGATCTTGTATGGTGATGACATTCTACTTGCCACTAATGAAATAGGCATATTGCACGAAACCAAGAAATTTTTATCAAAGAATTTCGAAATGAAAGATCTTGGTGATGCGTCTTTTGTGTTAGGAATTCAGATACACCGAGATCGATGTCTGGGTATTTTAGGATTATCACAAAGGAGCTATATCGAATTTTTTTTAAAAGGTTTGACATGTATGAATGTAAATCCGGGGATACTCCAGTTGCTAAGGGAGACAAGTTTAGTCTCAATCAGTGCCCAAAGGGGAATTTGGAAATTAAGGAAATGCAAAAGATTCCCTATGCATCAGCTGTAGGGAGTTTGATGTATGCCCAAATATGTACGTGTCCAGACATAGTATACATAGTTGGGGTTCTAGATAGATATTTAAGTAATCCAGGAATGAACCATTGGAAATATTTAAAGAGAACAAAAAATTATATGCTCACATACAGGAGGTCAGAGCAGTTGGAGATCGCTGGGTTTTCTGACTCAGACTTTGCAGGATGTCAAGATAGTTTGAAATCCACTTTAGGTTACATTTTCATGTTGGCAGGTGGTGCGGTTTCTTGGCGCAGTGTCAAGCAAACCCTTACAGTCTCATCCACTATAGCAACAAAATTTATATGGCTGAGAAATTTTGTCATAGGGTTGCAAATTGTGAAAGGCATTGAAACACCACTTAAGTTATATTGTGACAATAAATCAGCTGTATTGTTAAGGAAAGAGTACAAAGTGGATAGATTTTCATAGAATACTTAAGGACAAACTCCATGATAGCATATTCTCTAACTAAAGAACTTCCGCCCAAGGTCTTTCATGAGCATGTTGCTCATATGGGTGTTTTACAGTTTGAGAAATTTGTGGTTTCGTGAGAGTTAGTCACTTTCATATATTTTATGTTCTATGTTTAATTTCATATATGTATACATTGATTTTTTGGACATATTTGGTTATCTATAGATATGCGGTTTTTCGTTCATTCATTACACTTTGTATATTAAGGATATTATATCGATCTCAATAAGTTAAAGTTTGGACCAGTTAAAAATAGACATGTACAGATCACCTTCACGTAATTTTTCATGCTTCACATTTCATGATGAATCCATGTCATTTGGTTATGTCAGGATTAGTAATCATTGTTGGTTTTAGTTGCGATGATGCAATGAAAAACTGATTTGGTTCTATATCCTTATATGATCAATGGACAGGACTTTTGGAATATGCTAAAGGAATATAATGGAAATTTTGAGCTCATAAAGTCTAACACATTTGTAAGGTTGCAAGGACATATATATTTGTGACCAGTGGGAGATTGTTGGCAAAATTTGGGTCATGTATATATATGATACATAATTTAAATGTGTTAGGACCATTATTTATTAAGCCAAATAATAAAGTGATCTGACTAAATTAAAGTTTTGGCTAAAGGCATATGTCATGAAAATAAAATTGTGCAGAGACCATTGAGCAATTTCTAATTTGATGAGGGGCCAAATTGGAAATACTAAAACTTAAGTAATTAACCTAATTCTGGTTATTTAAAGGGTCATGATCCCTTCTGGGAGTACACACACAGAACGTAAGTATCAGTCCCGTTCCTTTCTTTCTATCCCCATCAAAAGAGAAAATCAAGAGGGAAATACGGGTGCTCTTTAGGTGGAAGACCATAAAATCAATATAGTGCTCTACAAAGGCATCATCATTATGGCTAATTCAGGTACGCTTTCGCATTCAGTTTACAACATGTTTATCAATATGGGATTACGTTTATGTTTGATCGTTAGAATCA
>OY731408.1:3434895-3504037 GCA_963425845.1 Sphenostylis stenocarpa
TATAAGGGGGAGGGGTTCTATAAAAAAAATAATGTTATAAATAAGTAAAATATTTAATAATTAATAAAATTATTACCGACGGATGATGATTCAAATAAGTTCGAAGATAATTCACTCGACTAGATATTGACTGCTTAGAATTTTAATATTTCTTGGAGGTATCAAAACCATCGAAACCAAAATCCTTTCACAATAACATAAGACTACAAAACATACATATGTGCCTGTATTCACGAAATACAAAGAACACGAGTGTCCTCTTAATGAGTCACACTCCAATTTTGACAATATCAAAATATCTTTATATCTTTTTTTAATTGAAAGCAATGAGGAGAAATTGATGGAATATATCCTAATCTACATTCTCAAAGATATTGATGTTCGATGACGATTTAAGTCAATGCTACTATTCAAATTAACATCATTTAAGATGAAATATAAAAGACACAGTCAATTTAAGACATTAGCGAAAATGTGAAACATTTCCTACATGTCAAAGATATGTTTTTGATAAAGATGATGATTCAAAGCAAGCTCAAGATAATTCCCGAAGACTAGATAGACTCTTAGAATACTGGATATGGAGGTACAAATTGATGAAATAATATTATGCATAAGCCTCCAAAGCACAAGTGTGATAAAATTCATAACGTGATATTTTTAATTGTCATAATCAATTTTGACAATTCAAATTTGAAAAATATATCTTTTTTGAAGAATAAATATTTTTGAATATATCCTAATTTTTATTCACAAAAATATTAATGTCCAATGACCATTTTCTCGATGCTATTTTTCTATTTAATTAATTTTTGATGAAATATAAAAAACACACAATTACGTAATTCAAAAATACAATTTACATTCAATCAGCTTTTGATAAAAGAATTATGAGCAAGGCAACGTAGATATTTTACACCTTCCGAGAAAACCCTCTTCTCTACTGTCTTCTGTGCTTTCATTGTTAATCACACTTGTTCTTTGAGATAGACATTCTACAGGCTTCTACAATTTATTGTCTCCATTACCCAAGTGTGACTGTTCTTATTTTTATTACCTTCATCCTTTGTGTATTGGTGGAAAAAGAGGTGTTTTTCATCCCTAGTGTGATTCTAGGGAGGTGTTCATCCTTAGTGAGATTCTAAGGAGGTGTTTTCATCCTTTGATTTGTTCAAAGGAGGTTTTCATCCCTAGTGTGATTCTAGGGAGGTGTTCATCCTTAGTGGGATTCTAAGGAGGTGTTTTTCATCATTTGATTTGTTCAGAGGAGGTGTTCATCCCTAGTGGGATTCTAGGGAGGTGTTCATCCTTAGTGGGTTTCTAAGGAGGTGATTGTCTTTTTAATTAGTTTACTTTTTACTGGTTCTTCTACTGAGTTGATTGTAATTTGTAAACTGAATTTGAAAGATAGTGAATTGGGAGTCACTCTAGTGTTAAAAGTTGACTGGAAACTGGATGTAGGGTTGACTATACCCGAACCAGTATAAATCTCTATGTGCTCTTCTCTTTCCCTTATCTCTTTCTCTTTTCCTGATTATATTATCGTTTCCGTTTTATCTGTGTTCAAACAAATTATTGACTCACAAATAATTTTTTAATTTGTGCATCTATTCACCCCCCCTCTAGATGCCATTTGTCTAACAAGTGGTATCAGAGCTTGGTTAGATAAGATATTTCTAAACGATCTGTTAAGATGTCTATGCAGAATCAGGTTTACAGGGAAGGAGCCTCAATAAACAGACCACCATTATTTGAAGGAGAAGATTATCAGTTTTGGAAGGCAAGAATGAAAATATTTTTACAAACACTAGATTATGGTGTTTGGAATGCAGTACTCAATGGTCCCTACATTTCGATGAGAACAACAGAGTCTGGAGCTGTTCCAAAGACTTTTGATCAATGGATGCTGGATGAAAACAAGTGTACCCATTATGATATAAGATCTCGAAACGCTATTGTTTCTGCCTTAACTCGTAATGAATTTTTCAGGGTCTCACAATGCAAGACGGAAAAAGAAATATGAGACACTCTTGAAGTAACACATGAAGGAACAAATGAAGTAAAGCGAGCACGTAAGAACACACTCATCCAGGAGTATGAATTATTTCAAATGCAGCAAAATGAAAGCATCACGGATTTCCAAACACGCTTCACACATATAATTAATCACTTAAAAGCATTAGGAAAAAGTTTTGACAATGAGGAGTTGAGCACAAAGATCTTAAAATCCTTAGACAGGAATTGACAACCAAAAGTCACTACTATTACAGAATCAAAGGATCTCACCAAAATGAATATTGCTACTCTATTTGGAAAGTTGCGAGAACATGAGATGGAGCTACAAAGGTTAAAGAATGGTGATCAGAATCAAGCCAAGACGATAGCTCTAAAAGTAGAAAAATCTTCACAAGACGAAAGCGAAAATGAAGGTAAGTTTTCGGACTCCAATATGTCTCTTTTTGTTAAACAATTTTCTCGCTTAATGAAGAACAAGAAAAAGAGACAACAAAGAAAGGAGAAAACAAACAAATTCCATTGCTATGAATGTGGAAAACCTGGTCATATCAAACCAGACTGTCCGGAACTTAAGAAAGAGAAGAAATATGTGAAAGAGAAGAAGAAATAGAAGAACGATACCTATAAGAGCAAATGCAAAGCTTATATTGCTTGGGAGGATAATGATTTTTTCACAATACAAGAGAGTTCTTCCGAAAGCGGTGATGGATAAGAAGAAACAAATCTTTGCTTGATGACAAAAAGTGATGATGAAGCCTCATCACAGGTAAGTAGTACAAAATCCTTAAATGAATATGATGAGTTGTTTAAAGAATATCAAGATATGTATGAAGGTTTTACCAAGTTATCTAAGAAATACAATGCACTTAGGCAAAAGTTTAATGCATTAGAAAATACTGTTGGTATTCTTGAAAAAGAAAATGAGTGCTTAAAGAAAAATGTTGAGAAATTTAAAACTTTGTCTAAAAATAAAGAAGTTGCTAAATCTTGTGAAAATTGTAATCTTTTGGAAAATGAGATTCAAGTTAGAGAAAATAATAAGCAAGTTTTCAAAATCTTCTGAAAATCTAGATTCTATATTAGGTTATCAAAGAGGGAATTCTAGCAAAGCTGGACTTGGTTACAAACCCAAAGAAAGTCTAGAACCTCATAAAATTATTTTTGTAAAAGAGTCAAGGAAAAAATATGTGAAACCAGTTTCAAAAACTTTAAGAAACTCATTTAGACATTTTCAAAGAAAACCAACATGTTTTATTGCATGAAATTAGGTCATACATAAAATAGATTTTACATAAAACATTTTGGCATATCTAATGGCAAATATGAATGGGTGTCTAAAGGAACAAAACATTTATACATGTCTAGATGATAGATTAAGCATCTAATTGATTATCAGAATCGGAATTTTTTTTCTTGTTGTCATAATCAATTATGTTGAAAGTTTGAATTTTGAAAGTTTGAATTTATGAAAATTTGAAGTTATTAAATTTTGAAATTTTGCAGTTTGAGATTCTTGAAATTTGAAATTTTTCAATTTGAGATTTTTGAAATTTGAAATTTTGCAGTTTGAGATTTTTTTAAAATTTGCAGTATGAGATATTTTGAAATTTGGCAATTTGAGATTTTTGAAATTTGAAATTTTATAGTTTGAGATTTTGAAATTTGAAATTTTTGCAGTTTGAGATTTTTGAAATTGAAATTTGAATTTGAAATTTGGGATTAGAAATTTGAATTTGAAATTTGGAATTTGTTGAATTTGAATTTGAAATTTGTTGCAATTTGAATTTGAAATTTGTTGCAATTTGAATTTGAAATTTGAAATCTGGAATATGAGTGCATTTGAATTTGAAAGCTGCCTAAATAAGAAAACTGCAATTGGGGGGAAACTACTACGTTTCATTCCATTATCTCTATAATTATTTTATTCCCCTATCTTTCTCTCTCTTCATTTGTCTTGGGTATCCTAGATATTGCCTCCTTAATATGATATTCTTCTCTATGACACTTTATAATGCATTATCTTCTCTACCTTGATTTATGTACTAATATGTGCAAATTTGTTCTCAGTTTCTATTGCAATATTTTTCATAATTATCAATGAAACAGGGAAATATTTTGATGATATTAATCTGTGTGAAACAGGAGGAGATTTTTTTTCTCTTATAATATTTTTTCATAATTAGCAATGAAACAGGGAGATATTTTGATGATATTAATCTGTATGAAACAGGGGGAGATTTTTTTCTCTTTTAATATTTTTTATGATTATCAATGAAACATGGGGAGATTGTTTGATGAATTAAATTCTGTGTGAAATTCTTTCCTATCTCTAAATTAAACAAGGGGAGTTAAGAGAAGTCTTTGCTCATATGAGTTAGGGGGAGTCTTGTTATTAATATATCCAAAAGGAGATTAAGAGACTCTGACACTTGATGCTAATCTTGAGCTGGCTATATAGAGTCAAACATTTTAATTCATTTCAGGTGTTTCCTTGATCATCATCAAAAAGAGGGAGATTGAAAGCACTGAGGGGGAGATTGATGAAAATGTCCCTAAATTCCCAAGAGATGATTTTGATGATGATTCAAGTCAACTACATTCAAGTCAACACCATTCAAGATGAATTAAGGACAAGCTGAATTTAAGACGTTGGTAAAAATGTGAAACATTTCCCTACATGCCAAAGATACGTTTTTGATAAAGATACATTTCCCTACATGCCAAAGTTGATGAAGTAATATTATGTGTAACATCTGTAAGAATTAATGGTTGAGTTCAAGAGGGGGGGGGGGTGAATTGAACTTTAGAAAACTTTTTCGCAAAACACACTTTCTTTGGAAGAATGATTTATCTTTATTCAATTCTTCTATTAAGTAGATTTGGTTTTAAACACAGCAAGAATATAAACAAGAAATAAAAGAGATGAAAGCAGAAATTTAACACAAAAGTTTATACTGGTTCACTCTTTTCCCAGAGCTACATCCAGTTCTTGACAAATCTGCCAAGTTCCACTAATTCCAAGATAAAATTACAACCAGTAGATATACACCAATCTACCCCAAGAACTATCTCACAAACCCACAAGATAGATTCTTGAACAACCACCCAGTAACCAAATCCAGTTACTGTAACCAGTGCAGATTCAACACCCAATCTACACAATTACACTTTATACAAGAATATGAAAAGAATAAACCTGGACTGTAGCTTTAACAATATAGAAGTCCAGAAGCAATTCTAACTCAGAATTTTCTCTCTTTGATGAACAACAATCTTGATCAAAGCACCTTATGATATGAACAGTTTTTGAATGCACAGAGAAAGTCACGGATATGATAACTCTAAGATTGCTCTCAAATGTTTTCACAAATTGTATGTTTCAATAGACAAATCAAAACTGTATTTATAGAATAAAAGAGAAAACCTGATTGACTAAATTGATTAAAACTGATTTAGAGTAGCAAATGATCGATTAGAATAATAATATAATAGGTCAGAATCAGTTATGATCGATTAGAATAGCTCTATGACCGATCAGAACCAGTTATGATCGATTAGAATCAAATTGTGATCGATCAGAATTCTTTTCAATCGATTAAAACGACGTTTCAATCGATTGATTTTATTTAAAACTTCATTCAATAAATTGATTCGAGTTTTCAATGGATTGAAACAGTTTAGAAAAAATGATAGCTCTCTGTTTCAACAGATTAAAAATTATTTCAACAGATTGAAATTCTGAGATACTCCAATTTGAAAAATAACATCTCTCTGTTTCATCAGATTGATCTTGTTTTCAACAGATTGAAAATGAGCAACCTTTAATTGAAAAAATCATTAAGAACATTTTAACCTATTGATTCTGCGATTCAATCAATTAAAATTTCGACTATATGAATACTTCCTATGTTAAGTGATTTTAACAGATTGAAATCCTTTTTAACAGATTTAAGAAACCCAGTTTGTTCTTTTAATGCTTAAAGGTTGGTTTTTCATGCGTAAAAATAAGTTTAATGAGATGCATCATTTCAAGGTGCTTATCACAAGATCTATTGAACTTATCAAGAGATTAAATTCTAAACCTATAACCTATTCACCTACACACCCACAAGCTAAACTCTATAAACTCTATATGTCTTCATCAAATCCAACAAGTGCTTCAATCTCCCCCTATTTGATGGAGACAAATAACCACTGCACCTGCACAAATAATAACAGAACAGAGACATATATGATTTTGTAGTGTGTGTGTAGTGTCGACCATAAGCAAATACTTCTCCCCTATTTGACTTCATCAAAAAGTGTTTAGTTACAGATCCAACAAGTACTCACGTAGGTACCCAAAACAAAAACAAGAAAAAGAAATATAAAAAACATGTAAAAGCGAGACTTCACTCATCACCATCCCAGGGACCCTGATTGAATTGAAGATCACCAATTCTGTTGAAGATATCCTCCAGTTGATTATCAATGTGTTGAAATTTGGCAATGGAGTATTCATACAGTCGATGCTGGCGAGCTTGCAGAGCAAATGTCATCTCCATGTGCCTCCTTTGATTTGTTTGTAACTCATTCATCTCGATGCAAGCATAGTCCTTTCAAACCGTGAGAGAGGCGTGCCACTGGCCAGGTTGTGGAGTATAAGGAATTACTTCCAATGGAGACTCGCTTCTTCCATGACATCTTCCATAGGGTCTCGTTGGTCTTGCTCCAGCGAAGCACTCGGGACACCAGTATCTTCATCTTCTTCCCCTTGTTCTTCTTCTTCGACTTCTTCTTCTCTCCCTGCTTCTTCTTTTGAAATCCACTCACCATCAATTTTGATGAATCCCATTTTATGAAGGACAGAGTTATTAACCTCATTTGTGGGGCGAACAGTTTTAGCCAATTCTCCTTCCAAATCAACACCAAAATGAGTTAAAAATTTAGAAATCAATATTGCATAAGGATACCTAAAATCACTTAGCCTTTTTTGCTTCGATCATATGGTCCTTAATGACAAAAACCCAGTTTACCCTTATTCTGTGGTGAACACAATACATCAGTACCAAATCCCCTTCATTTAGTACTGCATGATTGCTCCCCCTGGGAGTAAGCTACCAGGCTACTATGAATGCAAGGATTCTTTCTTCAAGCTTCAACTTTCCAGTGTTGAAGGAACTCACAGATTCATGCTTATTTCGCAAACAAGAGCGAAAGTACTGAACTTTGTTGAATTCTTCCACATCAGAGGTATACCCTTTGGTGACTTTTACTCCTTCATCCTTGAGTCCAGCAACCTCTTTCCAGACTGTGGGAGTAATTTCTATTTCCACTCCTTTGACTTGAGTTCTTAGTGTAGATCCTTCAAATGTCAGATTAGTGAAGAAAACTTTTATAAGGTGAGGATAAATCCTACCATTGAGCTCAAGGAACTTCTAAAGTTTCTGGTGTTGCAGCAGTTTCCGAACACCTCTGAACCCTTCAGCATCCAACCACGAGAATTTCAGAACTTTGGGTTTATTGATTTGCTTCCTGCTCATTTCGTGAATAAACAAGTCCATCTTTTCTTGGTTCCCATTGAACCAGGATTCAATGCGCCCTCCTCCTGATATTTCTTGACCAGCAGCAGAGGATTCTCCTTTGCTGAACTTCTTTCTCCCGGATCTGGTGCGCTTGAACATGTTGTTTTTGTGAGATGAAACAGAAAAACAGAGAAGAGAGAATGTTTTTAAAGAGAGAGAACAAGCTTATCGAACGACTATAGTATATTAAAATGGAATGAGAAAACCTGGTCCCTTCATCTTCTTTGAATAGACAATTTTTGTCTTTATTTACTGTTGTTCTGCTTCATGCGTAGAGATGGTGAAAAGTAGAGAGAGAATTGTTACTGTGCTACTTAATTACCCTCACATCTGATATCCAATCACAGTCATTCAGCTTTTATTGGATAACTATGACATTTAAGAGAGTAGCTGAAGCTGTTTCTAGTTGAAAAAGCACTTAGCACAATCTGCAGTAATTGATTAGAGGCAATGCATACACTACTAGCCCTAGAAAAATTTAACCAATTGATTTTTCATAAAATCAATTGATTTTTCACTTTCTGATATAGATGCAAATCATTAGAAGTAAAATAAATCGATTGAATCGAAGATTTAATCGATTGATTTATAAAAGAAAAACATGCAGAGCATAAAAAAAATGAATTAAATCGATTGAATCAATTGATTTAAAAGAGAAACATACAGAGCTACAAGGTTATTGAAATAAATCGATTAAAAGCTTATTTAATCGATTAATCTGGTAATATATCATGAACAGAGATTGAGAATTAAGAAATCAACAGATTATTTCGAAATTTCAATCGATTAAAACAAATAATTTCAAAATTTTCAGACAATTTTAATCGATTGAGCCTGTTATCAACTTGTTAAAAAGCACATAATCACAATAAAGAATCAATTATTCAATACTAGATATATCCAGAACTCCTAATTCAGCTTCTAAGCATATTAAGTCTATCTCTAGGAAGTGGTTTGGTGAATAAGTCAGCCTAATTGTTTCTCAGCTTCAATGAATAAAATTTCACAATCACCCCTAGATACATGTTCTCTAATAAAGTGATGTCTAATTTCAATATGCTTAGTTCTAGAGTGTTGAATAGGATTCTTAGTTAGATTAATTGCACTAGTATTATCACAAACCAGAGGTACCGTGTCGAGAACCACTCCATAATCTTTCAATTGTTGCTTAAGATAGATACTCTGAGCACAACAACTCCCAGCTGCAATGTATTCAACTTCTGCAGTTGAAAGAGCAACACATGCTTGATTTTTGCTGTGCCAAGATATGAGACTGCTTCCCAGAAAATGACATGTACCAGAGGTACTTTTCCTGTCCAATCTACATCCTGCAAAGTCAGAATCAGAAAATCCAACAAGTTTAAGAGATGCACCTTCAGGATACCATAGTCCGACATTAAAGGTTCCTTTAAGGTACTTGAGAATCCTTTTAGCAGCGGTAGAGTGAGATTCCTTTGGATTTGCCTGAAATCTAGCACAAAGGCACACACTGAGCATAATGTCAGGCCTACTAGCAGTCAGATATAGCATAGAAAAAATGCCATTTCTTAATTGCTTAACCTAAAGACCAAGGAAGAAATTTAATTCTCCCATCATAGACATCTCAAATTCACTTTGCATTTCCTTAACAAACTTATTACACAAGGCATTATTAGTAGAACCGAAAATGATATCATCAACATAAACCTGTACCAGAATAATGTTAGTTCCAGATTTCTTAATGAATAGGGTTTTATCAACTTCACCTCGTTTGTATCCTTGATCAATCAAGAAGTTACTTAGCCTCTCATACCATTGTCTAGGAGCTTCCTTTAAACCATAAAGAGCCTTTTTCAATTTGTAGACATGGTCAGGATGTTTGTGATTTTCAAACCCAGGGGGCTGAGAAACATAAACTTCTTCATTGATGAGTCCATTTAGAAAGATAAACTTCTTTCTCCCGGATTTGGTGCGCTTGAACATGTTTTTGTGAGATGAAACAGAAAAACAGAGAAGAGAGAATGTTTTAAAAGAGAGAGTACAAGCTTTTCGAACGACTATAGTATGTTAAAATGGAATGAGAAAACCTGGTCCCTTCATCTTCTTTGAATAGAAAATTTTTGTCTTTAGTGATTTACTGTTGTTCTGCTTCATGCACAGAGATGGTCAAAAGTAGAGCGAGAGAATTGTTAATGTGCTACTTAATTACCCTCACATCTAATATCCAATCACAGTCATTCAGCTTTTATTGGATAACTATGACATTTAAGAGAGTACCTGAAACTGTTTCCAGTTGAAAAAGCACTTAGCATAATCTGCAGTAATTGATTAGAGGCAATGCATACACTACTAGCCCTAGAAAAATTTAACCAATTGATTTTTCATAAAATCGATTGATTTTTCACTTTCTGATATAGATGCAGATCATCAGAAGTAAAATAAATCCATTGAATCGAAGATTTAATCGATTGATTTATAAAAGAAAAACATGCAGAGCATAAAAAATGAATTAAATCGATTGAATCGAAGATTTAATCGATTGATTTAAAAGAGAAACATACAGAGCTACAAAGTTATTGAAATAAATCGATTAAAAGCTTATTTAATCGATTAAAAGCTTATTTAATCGATTAAACTAGTAATATATCATGAACAGAGATTGAGAATCAGGAAATCAACAGATTATTTCGAAATTTCAATCGATTAAAACAAATAATTTCAAAATTTTTAGACAATTTTAATCGATTGAGCCTGTTATCAGCCTGTTAAAAAGCACATAATCACAATAAAGAATCAATTATTCAATACTAGATATATCCAGAATTCCTAATTCAGTTCTAAGCATATTAAGTCTATCTCTAGGAAGTGGTTTGGTGAATAAGTCAGCTAACTGTTTCTTAGTTTCAATGAATAAAATTTCACAATCACCACTAGATACATGTTCTCTAATAAAGTGATGTCTAATTTCAATATGCTTAGTTCTAGAGTGTTGAATAGGATTTTTAGTTAGATTAATTGCACTAGTATTATCACAAACCAGAGGTACCGTGTCGAGAACCACTCCATAATCTTTCAATTGTTGCTTAAGATAGATACTCTGAGCACAACAACTCCCAGCTGCAATGTATTCAACTTCTGCAGTTGAAAGAGCAACACATGCTTGCTTTTTGCTGTGCCAAGATATGAGACTGCTTCCCAGTAAATGACATGTACCAGAGGTACTTTTCCTGTCCAATCTACTTCCTGCAAAGTCAGAATCAGAAAATCCAACTAGTTTAAGAGATGCACCCTCAGGATACCATAGTCCAACATTAATGGTTCCTTTAAGGTACTTGAGAATCCTTTTAGCAGCGGTAAAGTGAGATTCCTTTGGATTTGATCAACAGATCAAACCAATCAAACCTCTAGCAGCGGTAAAGTGAGAATCCTTTTAGCAGCGGTAAAGCGACATAATGTCAGGCCTACTAGCAGTCAGATATAGCAGAGAACCAATCAAACCTCTATATTTAGTTTGATCAACAGATTTCCCTTTTTCATCTAAATCTAGACAGCTGTTAGTAGACATGGGTGTAGAGGATTCTTTGCAATTATGCATATCAAATCTCTTCAACAACTCATTACAGTATTTGGATTGATTTAGGAAAATGCCATTTCTTAATTGCTTAACTTGAAGACCAAGGAAGAAATTTAATTCTCCCATCATAGACATCTCAAATTCACTTTGCATTTCCTTAACAAACTTATTACACAAGGCATTATTAGTAGAACCGAAAATCATATAATCAACATAAACCTGTACCAGAATAATGTCAGTTCCAGATTTCTTAATGAATAGGGTTTTATCAACTTCACCTCGTTTGTATCCTTGATCAATTAAGAAGTTACTTAGCCTCTCATACCATTGTCTAGGAGCTTGCTTTAAACCATAAAGAGCCTTTTTCAATTTGTAGACATGGTCAGGATGTTTGTGATTTTCAAACCCAGGGGGCTGAGAAACATAAACTTCTTCATTGATGAGTCCATTTAGAAAGGCACTCTTGACCTTCCATCTGAAGTAATCTCAAACCACTAATACAAGCATAAGCTAATAAGAGTCTTACAGCTTCAAGTCTAGCTACAGGTGCAAAGGTTTCATCAAAATCAATTCCTTCCTGTTGATTATATCCTTTGGCTACCAACCTATCTTTATTTCTAGTGATAATGCCGTGTTCATCTAGTTTGTTTTTGAATACCCACTTAGTACCTATTACATTGATATCTTTGGATTTAGGAACTAATTCCCACACATTATTTCTTTCAAACTGATTAAGCTCATCATGCATGGCACTAACCCAGTATTCATCATTTAATGCATCCTTAACAGTTTTAGGTTCAATTTGTGAAATGAATGCCATATGATTGCATAATTGATTAAGAGAATGTCTAGTGGATACTCCCTTATTGATTTGCCCAATGACATTGTCTAGAGAAAGATCTCTTGGGACAATCCATTCTTTAGGAAGCTCATTCAAGATATCTTCTTTCTGTTCTTCAGCAATTCTCTTTGGTGGATCAACTTTTGCAGGATCAATTGATTGATCACCTTCTTCGATAGTATGCTGATTTGAACCACTGGAATGTTTTAACCGATAAGAATTATCAGCTAAATCTTCATCATCTGCAAGCACTCGTTGTTTTATTCTCGCAACACTCGAGGAGACTCATTAAAAACAACATGTACCGATTCTTCAACAGATTTTAGTCTTAAATTATAGACTCTATATGCATGACCGTTAGAAGAATAGCCAAGAAATATTCCTTTATCAGATTTTTCATCAAACTTGCCAATATTTTCTTTCCCATTGTTTAAAACAAAACATGTACATCCAAAAACCCTGAAATAGTTTATGTTGGGTTTTCTTCCTTTGTAAAGTTCATATGGGGTTTTCTTAAGCATGGGTCTAATCAAAACTATATTCAAAACATGACAAGCAGTGTTTACAGCATCTGCCCAAAAGTATTTAGGTAAAGAATTTTCACAAAGCATTGTTCTAGCAAGTTCCACAATGGACTGCTTCTTTCTTTCCACAACACCATTCTCGTTGAGGAGTTCTTGGAGCAGTAAAAATTGTGTTTTATGCCATACTTTTCACAGAATGATTCAAACTTTTCATTTACAAATTCTCCACCATTGTCACTTTGAATAGAAGTAATGAAATAACCTTTCTCATTATGTAAGACCTTGGCAAGCTTTTTAAAAGATTTGTAAGAATCAGATTTGGCTTTTAGAAAGATAGTCCAAGTAAATCTGAAAAAATCATCAACAATTACCATGATATAGAGATTACCACCTAGGCTTTTATTTCTTGAAGGACCAACCAAATCCATGTGAAGCAGTTCCAAAGGTCTAGAAGTAGAAACAATGTTATTGTTTGAAAAAGATTTTCTAGTTTGTTTACCTTTTAGACAAGCTTCACAGATTTTGTCTTTCAGAATTTGAAGCTTAGGTAGCCCAGAGACTAAATCTTTAGAAATCAGTTTGTCAAGATGATTAAGATGAATATGTGCAAGCCTTCTATGCCATAACCAAGATTCTTCTTCTTTAGTAAGAAGATAACTTTGAGATGAGATAGAATGCTTGATATCTAACATGTAAATGTTATTCAACCTCTTACCTACCAACATTACCGTGTCAGATTTTGGCTCACAAATTAGGCAAATTTCTGGTTTGAAGATAACCTTGTGACCTAGATCACATAATTGACTTATACTGATTAACTTGTGCTTGAGACCTTCAACAAGAAGAACATTGTGAATGGTCACGATTTCACCATCTCCTATATCTCCAGAACCTAAGATTCTTCCCTTGTTGTTGTCTCCATATGTCACGTGACCTCCATTCTTCAATCTCAGTTTCTGGAATTTTGAAATATCACCTGTCATATGCCTTGAGCATCCGCTGTCCAGGTACCAAAGGGATTCTTGTTGTTGTTCCTGAAAGATCAATCATCAAGTATTTGGTACCCTTAAATATTTTGGGTCCTTAGGAGTCAAATTTTCTGTTTAACATGTTTTGGAACCCATCTCATTTTACCTTGTGGCACAAAAAATTTTCTAGCATGACAGAATTTTACAGTATGCCCTTTTTTCATGCAGTAATGACAAGATGAGAAAGGAGATGTTGTTGCTTTTCTAAAAGAAAAGAAGTTCAAATACTTTTTAGTTTTCACCCCAACCTTAGGTTTGTACCCAATTCCAATATGATTAAAAACACATTTTTGGGACCCAAGAAATGTATCTAAATTTTTTTACCTTGAGTAAACTTAGACAGAGTTTTAATCAAGAATTCAATCTTATTCTGTAGAAAGATACACTTTTCACAATTATTATTAGTTGCAGCATTATCAGCAGATGAATAGATTATTTCAAGATGTTCCATATCTGTTTTGCTTTCTAATAATTCTTTTTCCAGAACTTTAACCCTATTTTCTAACCAGTTATTTAGTCCTTTTAACCGATTATTTGTATGAGATAAATTCCTGGCTTCACTATGCATTTCATTGAAAGCATTTAGTAATGTGCTGTAATTCATTTCATTTTCTGTGGGGGTTGAACTTACATGCGATGAAGAGGATTCACACCCAGCCATTAAGCATAGATTCACTTCTTCATCTTCAGATGCAGAACTGGAGGATGAATCATTGTCTTGCCAAGCTATGTAGGCCTTTTTCCCTTTGTACTTTAACTCTTTCTTGTTTTGATACTTGGTTTTTTCTGGACATTCACTCCTTATGTGTCCTTGCTTACCACAAGAATAACAAGTAATAGTACTTTGAGTAGATTCAGTTCTTTTATCAGTGTACCTTTTAACTTGGCCGGTTCTGTTCTTCTTTCTAAGAAATTTCCCAAATTTCTTAACCAACAGAGTCAGATTCTCAGATTCATCTTCTTCAGACTCACTATTTTCTTCAATCGTCTTGAGAACAATGTTTCTGCTTTTCTTCTCTGCATTTTCTTATTCTTTAAACCGATTGATTTCCAGCTCGTGTTCCCTTAGCTTACCAAATAATGAAGCAGTGAGTCATTTCAGCTTAAGTCTCTTGATTCCGATATAGTTGTCACCTTTGGTTGCCAAGTTCTGTCCAAACATTTCAAGATTTTGATGTTTAATTCTTCCTTGTCAAAAGTCTTTCCTAGCCCAATTAGATGATTGACTATGTGCGTGAATCTTTTCTGCACATCTGCAATGGTTTCACCTTGTTGCATTTTGAACAATTCATAGTCTCTAATTAATTCATGCTTTCTTGCCCTTTTCACGTCAGATGTACCCTCATGAGTGACCTCTAGAATTTCCCACATTTCTTTGGCAGAGGCACATTGAGACACCCCGAAAAACTCATCAAGATTTAAAGCAGAGGTAATAATGTTTTTAGCAAGTATAATCACATTGGACTTTCCTATTTTCTGCATCAGTTAATTCAGCCAAATTTTTTTCAACAATTTTACCATCTACTGTATGAGTTGGTTTGAAAGGCCCATTAACAATTTTTTCCCAAATACCTCTATCAAGAGATTCAATAAAGATTTTCATTCTAACCTTGTAGAAAGAATAATTCACACCAGCAAAAAGAGGAGGCCTGTTTATGGAGGCTCCTGCCGAAAAATTCATATTTCCCTCAGCCATTCTTGGACCGAATTCTTGAGTAACTTACAAGAACCAGCTCTGGTACCAATTGTAAGAATTAATGGTTGAGTTCAAGAGGGGGGTGAATTGAACTTTAGAAAACTTTTTCGCAAAACACACTTTCTTTGGAAGAATGATTTATCTTTATTCAATTCTTCTATTAGGTAGATTTGGTTTTAAACACAGCAAGAATATAGACAAGAAATAAAAGAGATGAAAGCATAAATTCAACACAAAAGTTTATACTGGTTCACTCTTTTCCCATAGCTACATCCAGTTCTTGACAAATATGCCAAGTTCCACTAATTCCAAGTGAAAATTACAACCAGTAGATATACACCAATCTACCCCAAGAACTATCTCACAAACCCACAAGATAGATTCTTGAACAACCACCCAGTAACCAAATCCAGTTACTGTAACTAGTGCAGATTCAACACCCAATCTACACAATTACACTTTATACAAGAATATGAAAAGAATAAACCTGGACTGTAGCTTTAACAATATAGAAGTCCAGAAGCAATTCTAACTCAGAACTTTCTCTCTTTGATGAACAACAATCTTGATCAAAGCACCTTATGATATGAAAAGTTTTTGAATGCACAGAGAAAGTCACGGATATGATAGCTCTAAGATTGCTCTCAAATGTTTTCACAAATTGTATGTTTCAATAGACAAATCAAAACTGTATTTATAGAATAAAAGAGAGAACCTGATTGACTAAATTGATTAAAACTGATTTAGAGTAGCAAATGATCGATCAGAATAATAATATAATAGGTCAGAATCAGTTATGATCGATCAGAATAGCTCTATGACCGATCAGAACCAGTTATGATCGATTAGAATCAAATTGTGATCGATCAGAATTCTTTTCAATCGATTAAAACGACGTTTCAATCGATCTATTTTATTTAAAACTTCATTCAATCGATTTATTCGAGTTTTCAATGGATTGAAACAGTTTAGAAAAAATGATAGCTCTCTGTTTCAACAGATTAAAAAATATTTCAACAGATTGAAATTCTGAGATACTCCAAATTGAAAAATAACATCTCTCTGTTTCAACAGATTGATCTTGTTTTCAACAGATTGAAAATGCGCAACCTTTAATTGAAAAAATCATTAAGAACATTTTAACCTGTTGATTCTGTGATTCAATCAATTAAAATTTCGACTATATGAATAATTCCTATGTTAAGTGATTTTAACATATTGAAATCCTTTTTAACAGATTTAAGAAACTCAGTTTTTTCTTTTAATGCTTAAAGGTTGGTTTTTCATGCAGAAAAATAAGTTTAATGAGATGCATCATTTCAAGGTGCTTATCACAAGATCTATTGAACTTATCAAGAGATTAAATTCTAAACCTATAACCTATTCACCTACACACCCACAAACTAAACTCTATAAACTCTATATGTCTTCATCAAATGTGAAATCTTGTTGATAAAGATGATAAGAGTGAAGCAGATTTTCATTGATAAAGATGATAGAGGTATTTGGGAATTATTCTTTCTGGAAGATTTTCATAGATAAAGATGTTGAAAAATAACATCTCTCTGTTTCAACAGATTGATCTTGTTTTCAACAGATTGAAAATGCGCAACCTTTAATTGAAAAAATCATTAAGAACATTTTAACCTGTTGATTCTGCGATTCAATCAATTAAAATTTCAACTATATGAATACTTCCTATGTTAAGTGATTTTAACAGATTGAAATCCTTTTTAACAGATTTAAGAAACCCAGTTTGTTCTTTTAATGCTTAAAGGTTGGTTTTTCATGCAGAAAAATAAGTTTAATGAGATGCATCATTTCAAGGTGCTTATCACAAGATCTATTGAACTTATCAAGAGATTAAATTCTAAACCTATAACCTATTCACCTACACACCCACAAACTAAACTCTATAAACTCTATATGTCTTCATCAAATCCAACAAGTGCTTCAATCTCCCCCTATTTGATGGAGACAAATAACCACTGCGCCTGCACAAATAATAACAGAACAGAGACATATATGATTTTGTAGTGTGTGTGTAGTGTCAGTTATAAGCAAATACTTCTCCCCCTATTTGACTTCATTAAAAAGTGTTTAGTTACAGTCCAACAGTACCACGTAGGTACCCAAAACAAAAACAAGAAAAAGAAATATAAAAAACATGTAAAAGCAAGACTTCACTCATCACCATCCCAGGGACCCTGATTGAATTGAAGATCACCAATTCTGTTGAAGATATCCTCCAGTTGATTATCAATGTGTTGAAATCTGGCAATGGAGTCTTCATACAGTCGATGCTGGCGAGCTTGCAGAGCAAATGTCATCTCCATGTGCCTCCTTTGATTTGTTTGTAACTCATTCATCTGATGCAGCATAGTCCTTTCAAACTGTGAGAGAGGCGTGCCACGGTCAGGTTGTGGAGTATAAGGAATTACTTCCAATGGAGACTGCTCTTCCATGACATCTTCCATAGGGTCTGTTGGTCTTGCTGCAGCAGCACTCGGGACACCAGTATCTTCATCTTCTTCCCCTTGTTCTTCTTCTTCGACTTCTTCTTCTCTCCCTGCTTCTTCTTTTGAAATCCACTCACCATCAATTTTGATGAATCCCATTTTATGAAGGACAGAGTTATTAACCTCATTTGTGGGGCGAACAGTTTCAGCCAATTCTCCTTCCAAATCAACACCAAAATGAGTTAAAAATTTAGAAATCAATATTGCATAAGGATACCTAAAATCACTTAGCCTTTTTTGCTTCGATCATATGGTCCTTAATGACAAAAACCCAGTTTACTCTTATTCTGTGGTGAACACAATACATCAGTACCAAATCCCCTTCATTTAGTACTGCATGATTGCTCCCCCTGGGAGTAAGCTGCCAGGCCACTATGAATGCAAGGATTCTTTCTTCAAGCTTCAACTTTCCAGTGTTGAAGGAACTCACAAATTCATGCTTATTTCGCAAACAAGAGCAAAAGTACTGAACTTTGTTGAATTCTTCCACATTAGAGGTATACCCTTTGGTGACTTTTACTCCTTCATCCTTGAGTCCAGCAACCTCTTTGCAAACAGTGGGAGTAATTTCTATTTCCACTCCTTTGACTTGAGTTCTTAGTGTAGATCCTTCAAATGTCAGATTAGTGAAGAAAACTTTAATAAGGTCAGGATAAATCCTACCATTGAGCTCAAGGAACTTCTGAAGTTTCTGGTGTTGCAGCAGTTTCCGAACACCTCTAAACCCTTCAGCATCCAACCACGAGAATTTTAGAACTTTGGGTATATTGATTTGCTTCCTGCTCATTTTGTGAATAAACAAGTCCATCTTTTCTTGGTTCCCATTGAACCAGGATTCAATGCGCCCTCCTCCTGATATTTCTTGACCAGCAGTAGAGGATTCTCCTTTGCTAAACTTCTTTCTCCCGGATTTGGTGCGCTTGAACATGTTGTTTTTGTGAGATGAAACAGAAAAACAGAGAAGAGAGAATGTTTTAAAAGAGATAGTACAAGCTTTTCGAACGACTATAGTATGTTATAATGGAATGAGAAAACCTGGTCCCTTCATCTTCTTTGAATAGACAATTTTTGTCTTTAGTGATTTACTGCTGTTCTGCTTCATGCGCAGAGATGGTGAAAAGTAGAGAGAGAATTGTTAATGTGCTACTTAATTACCCTCACATCTGATATCCAATCACAATCATTCAGCTTTTATTGGATAACTATGACATTTAAGAGAGTACCTGAAACTGTTTCCAGTTGAAAAAGCACTCAGCACAATCTGCAGTAATTGATTAGAGGCAATGCATACACTACTAGCCCTAGAAAAAATTAACCAATTGATATTTCATAAAATCATTTGATTTTTCAATTTCTTATATAGATGCAGATCATCAGAAGTAAAATAAATCGATTGAATCGAGGATTTAATCGATTTATTTATAAAAGAAAAACATGCAGAGCAAAAAAAATGAATTAAATTGATTGAATCGAAGATTTAATCGATTGATTTAAAAGAGAAACATACAGAGCTACAAAGTTATTGAAATAAATTGATTAAAAGCTTATTTAATCGATTAAACTGGTAATATATCATGAACAGAGATTGAGAATCAAGAAATCAACAGATTATTTCGAAATTTCAATCGATTAAAACAAATAATTTCAAAATTTTTAGACAATTTTAATCGATTGAGCCTATTATCAGCCTGTTAAAAAGCACATAATCACAATAAAGAATCAATTATTCAATACTAGATATATCCAGAATTCCTAATTCAGTTCTAAGCATATTAAGTCTATCTCTAGGAAGTGGTTTGGTGAATAAGTCAGCTAACTGTTTCTCAGTTTCAATGAATAAAATTTCACAATCACCCCTAGATACATGGTCTCTAATAAAGTGATGTATAATTTCAATATGCTTAGTTCTAGAGTGTTGAATAGGATTCTTAGTCAGATTAATTGCACTAGTATTATCACAAACCAGAGGTACCGTGTCGAGAACCATTCCATAATCTTTCAATTGTTGCTTAAGATAGATACTCTAAGCGCAACAACTCCCAGCTGCAATGTATTCAGCTTCTGCAGTTGAAAGAGCAACACATGCTTGTTTTTTGCTGTGCCAAGATATGAGACTGCTTCCCAGGAAATGACATGTACCAGAGGTACTTTTCCTGTCCAATCTACATCCTGCAAAGTCAGAATCAGAAAATCCAACAAGTTTAAGAGATGCACCCTCAGGATACCATAGTCCGACATTAATGGTTCCTTTAAGGTACTTGAGAATCCTTTTAGCAGCGGTAAAGTGAGATTCCTTTGGATTTTCCTGAAATCTAGCACAAAGGCACACACTGAACATAATGTCAGGCCTACTAGCAGTCAGATATAGCAGAGAACCAATCAAACCTCTATATTTAGTTTGATCAACAGATTTCCCTTTTTCATCTAAATCTAGACAGCAGTTAGTAGACATGGGTGTAGAGGATTCTTTGCAATTATGCATATCAAATCTCTTCAACAACTCATTAGAGTATTTGGATTGATTTAGGAAAATGCCATTTCTTAATTGCTTAACTTGAAGACCAAGGAAGAAATTTAATTCTCCCATCATAGACATCTCAAATTCACTTTGCATTTCCTTAACAAACTTATTACACAAGGCATTATTAGTAGAACCAAAAATAATATAATCAACATAAACTTGTACCAGAATAATGTCAGTTCCAGATTTCTTAATGAATAGGGTTTTATCAACTTCACCTCGTTTGTATCCTTGATCAATTAAGAAGTTACTTAGCCTCTCATACCATTGTCTAGGAGCTTGCTTTAAACCATAAAGAGCCTTTTTCAATTTGTAGACATGGTCAGGATGTTTGTGATTTTCAAACCCAGGGGGCTGAGAAACATAAACTTCTTCATTGATGAGTCCATTTAGAAAGGCACTCTTGACATACCATCTGAAGTAATCTAAAACCACTAATACAAGCATAAGCTAATAAGAGTCTTACAGCTTCAAGTCTAGCTACAGGTGCAAAGGTTTCATCAAAATCAATTCCTTCCTGTTGATTATATCCTTTGGCTACCAACCTAGCTTTTTTTCTAGTGATAATGCCGTGTTCATCTAGTTTGTTTTTGAATACCCACTTAGTACCTATTACATTGATATCATTGGATTTAGGAACTAATTCCCACACATTATTTCTTTCAAACTGATTAAGCTCATCATGCATGGCACTAACCCAGTATTCATCATTTAATGCATCCTTAACAGTTTTAGGTTCAATTTGTGAAATGAATGCCATATGATTGCATAATTGATTAAGAGAATGTCTAGTGGATACTCCCTTATTGATTTGCCCAATGACATTGTCTAGAGAAAGATCTCTTGGGACAATCCATTCTTTAGGAAGCTCATTCAAGATATCTTCTTTCTGTTCTTCAGCAATTCTCTTTGGTGGATCAGCTTTTGCAGGATCAATTGATTGATCACCTTCTTCGACAGTATGCTGATCTGAACCACTGGAATGTTTTAACTGATAAGAATTATCAGTTAAATCTTCATCATCTGCAGTACCTGTTGTTTTATTCTGCAACACTCGAGGAGACTCATTAAAAACAACATGTATTGATTCTTCAACAAATTTTAGTCTTAAATTATAGACTCTATATGCATGACCGTTAGAAGAATAGCCAAGAAAGATTCCTTTATCAGATTTTTCATCAAACTTGCCAATATTTTCTTTCCCATTGTTTAAAACAAAACATGTACATCCAAAAACCCTGAAATAGTTTATGTTGGGTTTTCTTCCTTTGTAAAGTTCATATGGGGTTTTCTTAAGCATGGGTCTAATCAAAACTCTATTCAAAACATGACAAGCAAGTGTTTACAAGCATCTGCCCAAAAATATTTAGGTAAAGAATTTTCACAAAGCATTGTTCTAGCAAGTTCCACAATGGATCTGCTTCTTTCTTTCCACAACACCATTCTGTTGAGGAGTTCTGGGAGCAGAAAAATTGTGTTTTATGCCATACTTTTCACAGAATGATTCAAACTTTTCATTTACAAATTCTCCACCATTGTCACTTTGAATAGAAGTAATGAAATAACCTTTCTCATTATGTAAGACCTTGGCAAGCTTTTTAAAAGATTTGTAAGAATCAGATTTGGCTTTTAGAAAGATAGTCCAAGTAAATCTGGAAAAATCATCAACAATTACCATGATATAGAGATTACCACCTAGGCTTTTATTTCTTGAAGGACCAACCAAATCCATGTGAAGCAGTTCCAAAGGTCTAGAAGTAGAAACAATGTTTTTGTTTGAAATGGATTTTCTAGTTTGTTTACCTTTTAGACAAGCTTCACAGATTTTGTCTTTCAGAATTTGAAGCTTAGGTAGCCCAGAGACTAAATCTTTAGAAATCAGTTTGTCAAGATGATTAAGATGAATATGTGCAAGCCTTCTATGCCATAACCAAGATTCTTCTTCTTTAGTAAGAAGACAACTTTGAGATGAGATAGAATGCTTGATATCTAACATGTAAATGTTATTCAACCTCTTACCTACCAACATTACCGTGTCAGATTTTGGCTCACAAATTAGGCAAATTTCTTGTTTGAAGATAACCTTGTGACCTAGATCACATAATTGACTTATACTGATTAACTTGTGCTTGAGACCTTCAACAAGAAGAACATTGTGAATGGTCACGGTTTCACCATCTCCTATATCTCCAGAACCTAAGATTCTTCCCTTGTTGTTGTCTCCATATGTCACGTGACCTCCATTCTTCAATCTCAGTTTCTGGAATTTTCAAATATCACCTGTCATATGCCTTGAGCATCCGCTATCTAGGTACCAAAGGGATTCTTGTTGCTGTTCCTGAAAGATCAAGCATCAAGTATTTGGTACCCTTAAATATTTTGGGTCCTTAGGAGTCAAATTTTCTGTTTAACATGTTTTGGAACCCATCTCATTTTACCTTGTGGCACAAAATATTTTCTAGCATGACAGAATTTTACAGTATGCCCTTTTTTCATGCAAGTAATGACAAGATGAGAAAGGAGATGTTGTTGCTTTTTTCACGGTTTGTACCCAATTCACGGAAATTCACTTACTCAAGTCTCGCTTGAGCGAAAATTGGTATTTTTCGCTTGAGAGAAAATAACGCGTTTCCCAAATTTATTTTATATCATTATATAAATAAAATTATAAAGATTATATTCTGTCATTAAATTATAAACTCATATAAAGATACCTGCTCACAAATTTAGCATCAAATTTTGAAAACCCACTCGACACACACTTTCACTTTCGAGTGTGCCCTCACATCCAACATATAAATATATAACTATATAAATATATCAAAATATATAAATATATTTGTATTTATATATTTACACGGATATATATTTATTTGTATATAAATATAATTTATTTGTAATTTATTATCAGAAAATTCTAGTAGTTTAGTGGTTGGAGTATCAGCCTCCAACTCTAAAGTACTGGGTTCGAATTCTGCCAATGACAATTCTCTTAAAAAATTAATAAACTTCTAAAAAATATAATATAAAGAGATGGAGGACCTAATAAAAATATAATATAAAGAGATGGAAGACTTCTATATAAATAAAAGGAGTAAAGGGGTTGTAAATAAATAAAAATTATTAATTTAAAAAATCATACTTTCAACGTCGGTTTATTAGAACCGACGTTTAAACTTACGACTTTAAACGTCGCCTGACCGACGTTGAAAACCTTCCAGAACCGACGTTGAAAGCTTTATTTGTAGTTGTATCATAATTACTTCTCCACTCTTTAAATCTTCTTCTCCCTCGTCCTTTTATCACATAAAACTGGTTTTAGTAAGTTTGTTTATAATATGCGTTAATGGTTCATGTTAGTCATGTTTTATAAATGAAGATTTTGATCCTAATTATTACTAAAATTATTCGTTATATTACAACATCATAGAATAAACTCATACACCATTTTATTTTTTACGCCAATAAAATAATTTTAAAAAATTCTTTCCGCTTCTTTATTAATTTCTTTAATTTGAAAAAAAAATTCCAACGTGAGTTTATATATTTATTTTAGAAAATAAATAAAAAATTAAGACCTTTAAATAAAACTTATCTAATTTCTGAAAACTATTTATAATTGATTGTTTTATGCATTAATTTTAATTGCTATGCAAATGGTTAATTTGCAGTGGTGAGGTTCCAAAGAAGCTATGCTAGCAAAAGAAAGAAAGCTTTTATGGCCCTGCATCAATAGTTATTTATACAAATCTACATATTTCTTTTGTTTCAAACTATTTTGTTAATTTTACGGATAATAGTAGAACGGTAACAAATGTTTATATATAATATATATATATATATATATATATATATATATATATATATTTATATTTTAATTCATAGTAATTTCAAGTTAAGATTGTAATTCACGTTAAAGTTAAATATTAGTATTAGTTAATTTTTAGACTTGTAACTCTAAATCATTTGTTCTTCTTTGTACAACTTCCCATTAACATTTCTCCATAACTATTTTGGGTCATTGAGGAGGTGTCTATACTTGTAAGTGATTTGGTTTTGTTCCTACTACAAATTGAAAGTGTTTATTTAATGGAATAGGTGTTTTTGAAATTTTATCTCTTTATATACCTCACCCACATTCTTTAAATTTTGTCCTGTTAGATATTAAGAAAAAATAATTTACATTATAAATATGTCATAATATACTAACACAAATTTATTTTTTACTTACCATAATTTCTTCTCCATTTAGAATATATCATGTTCCATCGGATTTATACTTCCGAGCATTTTAGTCATTCATCGTTCTTTAATTTTTCTTTCTAAACAAACAAAAAATTAAATAAATAAAAAATAATATAAAAGAATATTATAATTTTTCTTTAATTTAGTCAGTGTTATAATAGTATTTTTGATAAATTAAAAATTTGTCACAAATAATATATAGTGACAATTTGTCACTAAAAATTATATTTTTTGTAGTATTAATAATCCAATAAATACTGCTGAAACTTTGAATTTTTTTTTTCTATCATCAGTATATTTGATTATTTTACTTAATTTTTATAATTAGATATGATAAATGTGAAGAATTCATTCATGATGGTTATAGCTGTCATTATAACTCGGTACCACTGCAAATAATAAGTGTTGTTGTTAAGAAACACTTCAAACATGGTGTTATTTGGAGAAGCACTTGCCGAGAAATAATTCAATTCAAAATTGTTATTAATGTTAGACAGATGACATCTAGAGGGGTAAATAGATGCACAAATTAAAATAGATGTCAAATTAAAACATTATTTGTGAGACAATAATTTGTTTAAACTCAGATAAAGCGGAAACGATAATATAATCAGGAAAAGAGAAAGAGATAAGGGAAAGAGAAGAGCACACAGAGATTTATACTGGTTCGGGTATAGCCAACCCTACATCTAGTTCCCAGTCAACTCTTAACACAAGAGTGACTCCCAATTCACTATCTTTCAAATTTAGTTTACAAATTACAATCAACTCAGCAGAAGAACCAATAAAAAGTAAACTAATTAAAAAGAAAATTACCTCCTTAGCTAGAAACCCAGGATGAACATATCCCTAGAATCCCACTAGGGATGAACACCTCCTCTGAACAAATCAAAGGATGAACACCTCCTTAGAATCTCACTAAGGATGAACACCTCCCTAGAATCACACTAGGAATGAAAACCTCCTTTGAACAAATCAAAGGATGAAAATACCTCCTTAGAATCTCACTAAGGATGAACACCACCCTAGAATCACACTAGGGATTGAAAACACTTTTTTTTCCACCAATACACAAAGGATGAAGGTAATAAAAATAAGAACAGTCACACCTGGGTAATGGATACAACAAATTGTAGAAGCCTGTAGAATGTCAATCTCCAAGAACAAGTGCGATTAACAATGAAAGCACAGAAGACAGTAGAGAAGAGGGTTTTTTCAGAAGGTGTAAAATATCTCTGTTGCCTTGCTCATAATTCTTTTCTCAACACTGATTGAATGTAAATTGTATTTTTGAATTCTGTAATTGTGTGTTTTTTATTTTTCATCAAAACTTAATTAAATAGAAAAATAGCATCAGAAAATGGTCATTGGACATTAATATTTTTGTGAATAAAAATTAGGATATATTCAAAAATATTTATTCTTCAAAACAGATATATTTTTCAAATTTGAATTGCCATAATTGATTATGACAATGAAAAATATCACGTTATGAATTTTATCACACTTGTGTTTTGGAGACTTATGCATAATGTAACACCCTACCTTATAAACCCTCAATCAGAAGAATTAATAATTTTTAGTAGAAATTTTTTTTTTAACCGATAATAATCTTTCCCTCGTACATAATATCAATATATAAATTTTCAATAATCCATTCCTGCATTTCATCATTTTAAAAAGTACTAAAAGTAAACATTCATAATTACATATAGATAAAATACTAGTACAGTCCTCCAAAATATTAAGGGCAACATTGAGGATACTTCCTACAGAGAAGCTAACTACATAAAAGAGTAACTACTACTCAGTACCATGTAGGTCTATATACTACAAAAGAGTGTCTATAAAAGTTTAGATTTGTTTATCCCAATACATGTTGCCATCATTGTGGCTCTCAGCTAATGAGTATGAGTGTCATATTCATTGGGTGTGGAATCTGTGCTATCTCCCCTCTCTTCAAACAATGACCGATCAGGTCCAACGAGTACTGCAAGTACAAAGGAAATAAAGAAAACAGAAAGACAAGAGGGTGAGCAACAGTTCATACATCATTTTAAAATCAACATCATAAACATTCACAAGTCAATCAAATTCCAAATGATTGATGTTAATGATGCATGGTCCTAATGTGTTTTCTAAAATGTTTATGCATGAGGGCCCGAATCATTTCTCAAATCAGTACTGGGGTAACCAGGACTTGAAACTACTAGGCATGGAAAATCCACCCATGGGATTGTTGAGACCCATGCTCAAATATAAACCCAGTAGCTCACTGACCATTGATATACGGTAAGAGCACAGTCAGGTACAGGAGAGTTTGTACAGTGGGATCCCCGACAACAGGTAGCGAGCCTAGGTCTTTTGGGGCCTCCAACCACTACCCTTCCTATCCTCAAGTCCTCCCTCAGGGCCTCCCTATCGTATTCTCAGAGTCCATAATCTCTGATTTCCCAGATTTCACAAATCACCATTTTCAAATGAATAATGTATGAGTCCCTAAGTGATTTTTCTTAGAAATTCACATTTTTCCAAAAATTTTGACAGAGTTTCCCCTGTAATACGAACTTCCCAAAAATTTCCAATCACCCGTTACAAGCAGAAAACTTCCAATACAATTCAAAAAGGGTTCACAACCCATCATCCAATTCTTTCAATTTAATTTTCAATGAACTTTCTCATGAAAAACCGCCATGCATATCATAATAGAGTACCAAGCATGTATTTTACACCATCATACATGTAAGCAATTCATGATCACTTTCACAACCAAGCATATAATGAAATCAAAATTATCAATCATAAAAAATTTAGACAAATTTAAAAGGTCAAACAAGTTTATGATGTAATCCTTACTATATAGCCCACCCCTTACCTGATACGTCCACACTTATTCCTTTCAAAGCTTGATGTTGTGTTTCAGCAAAATCTATATAAGTAATAAAATACTAGTTAGAATCTTATATTTCTATGGTTCTATCTCATGAGAATTTAAATTCATGTTATGTTGCTAATCCATTTCTAATAATATTTTAAGCTCACAACTTACAATTAACTTAGAAGATTATCCTATTTTGTATGCACTTAGAGTAGGAAAAAACATGAACAAGGTTTAGTATTTCTAAATTTTCTAGAGTTATATAAGCTTTTTTTGGCATGAGATTTGAGCCAAAATTTCAATAACTTAATTACCTACAATATTGATGAAGGAAATAAATTCAAATACCCTATAGAATAGATGAAGTTTTCAGTTTTCAGTGGTTCTTTCCAACTGGGCTCAATTACAATAACACCCTGAACATGCCATGGTAATTTGACTATAACTCATGCTACACATAAGCTATTGACATAAAACAAATTTCTCAATTTCTGGGATATAATTTCCTACAACTTTTATGAAGGAATCAAGTCCTAATTTCACACTTAACAATCTCAGTAATTCAAAAACCTAGGCTGTTGAAACAGGGCTACCTCTTAACGTCACAGCTAGAACACTTGATAGTAAAATGGGCATAACTTAAGCTATAAATATCCGTTTAATGTGAAATCAGTTTCTAAATTTCGACAACTTAAAGAGCTACAACTTTCATGAAGATACTAATTTCTAATTCTGTTCACACAAGTACCAGAAATTCAATGAACATTACCTACGAATTAGGGTTCTTAAAGTTTTTAGCTTAACCACTTCTAATCCTCAATTTTAAGCACTATTCTAGTATTCTAGGTGTAAAACCTACAATAACATTCTTCATACACCCATTCAAGCTCAGTCAAGTGAGGAGAAAAATAGAAAATGCACCATTTTGAAAAATAAAACGGTAAAAATGTAGAGGAGATTGAGATAAACCAACTTACCTCTTGGAGTTCCTCAAGAAAACCAAGATTTCTCCCTCAAAATCAAGCTTGAAGGCAAGGAAAGTTTTGAGAGAAAGAGAAATGAGAAACCTACCAGAAAAACTCAGAATGACACTCTTTCTTTTAAAAGTCAAATTTTTGAGTACTATTACACCTAAATTCCCGCTGGGCGCATTACTATTACACCTAAATTCCCGCTCAGTGCATTTCTGATGCGTCCAACGGATTACAGGCCGCATGTAATAGAGATTTCAAATATAATCCGCTCAGCGCATTTCTGATGCGGTCAGCGGATTACACTACAAAAAAAATTATATTTATTTTCTTCTTTTTACTCTAACCAAGATTTGAACCCACAACCCCTAAGACTCAAAAATCACTCCAAACCATATCAACCATCATATATTTCTTGTCAACTCATACACATAATAAACTTTTAATGTACCCACACTCAATGCATACAAGAAAACAATAATTTCTAAATATGACAATTAAAATTGTTAAGTCCATACTCTTTCAATTTCAACCATAAATCATATAATTACTATCAGCCGCCCAGTTGCCCGCGAAACGGATCAATTTTAAGTATTTTCTAAAAATTCCAGAAAATTATAAATAATCTAATAAACATAAAACTCTACATTCACTTTACCCAATTCTTTATAATTTAATTATTAAAATTTTGACAAAGATTTTGTCAAAATTTAACAAATCGAGGGTATTGAGAATCGGGATGTTACACATAATATTACTTCATGAACTTGTAACTCCATATCTCGTATTCTAAGACTCTATCTAGTCTTCAGGAATCGTCTTGGGCTTGCTTGAATCATCATCTTTATCAAAAACATATCTTTGGCATGTAGGGAAATGTTTCACATTTTTACCAACATCTTAAATTCAGCTTGTCCTTAATTCATCTTGAATGGTGTTGACTTGAATGTAGTTGACTTGAATCATCATCAAAATCATCTCTTGGGAATTTAGGGACATTTCCATCAATCTCCCCCTCAGTGCTTTCAATCTCCCTCTTTTTGATGATGCTCAAGGAAACACCTGAAATGAATTAAAATGCTTGACTCTATATAGCCAGCTCAAGATTAGCATCAAGTGTCAGAGTCTCTTAATAAAGATGATAAACTAATCCTCTTTTTGTTGGTGTGAATTATTCTTTCTGGAAGGTTAGAATGAAAATCTTTATTGAATCTCTTGATAGAGGTATTTGGGAAACAATTGTTAATGGGCCTTTCAAACCAACTCATACAGAAGATGGTAAAATTGTTGAAAAAAATTGGGCTGAATTAACTGATGCAGAAAATAGGAAAGTCCAATATGATTATACTGCTAAAAACATTATTACCTCTGCTTTAAATCTTGATGAGTTTTTCATGGTGTCTCAATGTGCCTCTACCAAAGAAATGTGGGAAATTCTAGAGGTCACTCATGAGGGTACATCTGACGTGAAAAGGGCAAGAAAGCATGAATTAATTAGAGACTATGAATTGTTCAAAATGCAGTAAGGTGAAACCATTGCAGATGTGCAAAAAAGATTCACGCACATAGTCAATCATCTAATTGGGCTAGGAAAGACTTTTGACAAGGAAGAATTAAACATCAAAATCTTGAAATGTTTGGACAGAACTTGGCAACCAAAGGTGACGACTATATCGGAATCAAGAGACTTAAGCTGAAATGACTACTTGCTTCATTATTTGGTAAGCTAAGGGAACACGAGCTGGAAATCAATCGGTTTAAAGAACAAGAAAATGCGAGAAGAAAAAGCGAAACATTGTTCTCAAGACGATTGAAGAAAATAGTGAGTCTGAAGAAGATGAATATGAGAATCTGACTCTGTTGGTTAAGAAATTTGGGAAATTTCTTAGAAAGAAGAACATAACCGGCCAAGTTAAAAGGTACACTGATAAAAGAACTGAATCTACTCAAAATACTATTACTTGTTATTCTTGTGGTAAGCAGGGACACATAAGGAGTGAATGTCCAGAAAAAACCAAGAATCAGAACAAGAAAGAGTTAAAGTACAAAGGGAAAAAGGCCTACATAGCTTGGCAAGACAATGATTCATCCTCCAGTTCTGCATCTGAAGATGAAGAAGTGAATCTATGCTTAATGGCTGGGTGTGAATCCTCTTCATCGCATGTAAGTTCAACCCCCACAGAAAATGAAATGAATTACAGCACATTACTAAATGCTTTCAATGAAATGCATAGTGAAGCCAGGAATTTATCTCATACAAATAATCGGTTAAAAGGACTAAATAACTGGTTAGAAAATAGGGTTAAAGTTCTGGAAAAAGAATTATTAGAAAGCAAAACAGATATGGAACATCTTGAAATAATCTATTCATCTGCTGATAATGCTGCAACTAACAATAATTGTGAAAAGTGTATCTTTCTACAGAATAAGATTGAATTCTTGATTAAAACTCTGTATAAGTTTACTCAAGGTAAAGAAAATTTAGATACACTTCTTGGGTCCCAAAAATGTGTTTTTAATCATACTGGAATTGGGTACAAACCGTGAAAAAAGGGCTTGAGAGAAAATTAAGCAGATCTTGAAATACAAATTCTAAACAATAAAATAGTAGAAATTAAAATGAGTACTAAATAAATAAAGTAAATAAAACAACATAACAGGAAAATTCAATAAAAATTGCAAATTAAATAAAAGAGAACAGACCAGAAGTACATAGCAGTAGATGAACTCGTTTAACTAAAAACTAAACTAAGAACTAAGAATAGGACAATAAAATGGGGACGAGACAAAACGGCAATTCTCACCCCGGATTAGGAGATTGTGATTGTGTTTTGTTGTAAGACCTCTATTTATAGGGGTTTGAACAAGAGAAATTAAGACTAAAATTAATTATAATAAAAATCAAATATTTCTCAAATAATTAATTACAAAATTGGAGTGTTGTGAAGAGAAATTTTTGAGACTGATTTGGAGAAAATAATATGTTTCTTTCCTATTTTGAGTGATCTTGTACTGATTTGAATTTAATTCTTGATTCATAATTCAACTAAATTGGATACCTGCACTAGTTAATTTACTTAATTTAAAATTTCTATTTATAACGTTTTGCAAGTGGGTTGCACAAGCAAAATTAGGCTTCTAAGAAGAATGAAGTCTGGACAATATCAATTTGTACATTTCTTTCCATAAATTTGGTCCATTTCAAATTACCTCTCCTACAAAAGAAGAAGAAAAAAATGTTATGTAGATGTATACATGTATATTGTTTATGTTAAAACTATGTAAAATGCAACAAATTAATAAAAATTAAATTATGTTATATTTTTAATGAAAACATATTAAATGCATGGTTTATAAATAAAATAGTTAGCTTAGAAAATGATCTTAGAAAAAGAAATAAAGAGTAAAATAACATACACCACCCATCTTACCAGTCTTCTTTGTGGCCAACATTTTTTTTCTTCACTTTTAAAGTTTTCTCCGTAATCACATCCGCCCACCCTACCTTTTATTTTTTTTCTAATACTTCTGGTATCATCAACACCGATTCTATTTGTAATTTTTTTCTTTTATTTGTATATACATTTATGTTATCATTTTAAATATTTTTGACTCTGCAATATAATTGTTGTATCATTTGTAATCATTTTATCTACAATAAAGGATTCTCGCAGTTGTTACATGAACTTACATAGACTAACTATTATTGCATCCGTATCTTTTGATATCTTTGCATGTGGATGCTGATTTGCATTATCTATCTCTTCACATATATATAAACATTGTTATTAATTATTATATTATTTAAACTAAAAATGAATTATAAAGTGGATAATTAATCTTAAATTGTTTAATGATCATTGGTTCGAGAATTTATATTTCTATCAACTAAACTGTTGAATTATTGGCAATCGTACCAAAATTATCAATCGTAGTATAATATTTTGATTAAATAAAGTCGATCTCACGAGGAACGATTTCAATGAAAATTCCCAATTTTATTCTTACTAAGTAGATTAAAACATATTGGGTTTTGCAATAAGAGTTGAATTGAAATTAAATGACAAAGAACTGTAAATTATTGAGAAAATATCAATTAAAGGTACTTAGGATTGGTTTCCTTCCTTATACCTCTTTTGTAATGACCATGTCAATTAACAACATCAATTAACCTAACAATGTTGATGCCACCTACTCAAATAATCCATGTTGATTCCTCATGTGACACCTTTAATACCAACATTCACTTTATTATGATTTATTACTTATTATTAGTTCCTCTTAGTATTTGATTACCAATACACTCTTGTAGAAGTAAGGTACACATTAAATAGAACATACACTTAGTGATTAATATACATATCATTCATAAGTATCAAGTATAACCACATAATAAATATACACAACGTCATCCCAAAATACACCTAACAAGGGTTCACAAGACCAGAGCAGACAAACTAACTATACAACCTAACTAAAGATGAGATATATTTCGTACGTCCACTAAAATGAAGTATCTCTTGTAGCATTGTATTGATATTCGATCAAGTCCTCTACTAAGTACCTGCAATGATCATATTTAAACTTTACTTGGAGATGATACCGGGGATGAGTTGTGTTCAACGTCACCTATGCAAACATTTCATAACAACAATACATGCACAGAAAGAGTAAGACAACTTTATATTCACTTAGAGCATGCAAATAACATTGAGTTAATTAGAAATTACACATACAAACATACTAGTAATCAGCACACAAATGATATGATATCATGAATGCAATGTATGCACTAATCTTTTCTAGGACACATCCTAGTATGCAAGACTATGGGGATCCCAAAAACACTTTCTCTTTTCTCTTTTTTTTTTCGAGAAGGATTAGGAGTTTCACTGGAACCTCTCACCGCCTTGCGGTAGTATACTCATAATTACGTGTCCAGCTCAACTGATCATGAGAAACCTCGGAGCTTTAGTCAGGATAATCAAGCTTGGTAGTGAGAGTCTCACAACTGAGGTAGCGAGCCTAAGCCACATATGAGCTCGATCACACTCAATCATCCCCGAGGTTAGCATGAAACCGACCATGATTTTCCATATCCTCCTCATACACTCAATCTCTGACTCATGAATACGATGCATGACTTATCATAACTTCTTCACATTCTTTCAACTTTGTTTAAGCTCATTATACTTAAATCACATCTTAACTTCTTCAAAATAGTACTAGGCTATTTCTTAAAAAAAATCTGACAGAATCTCCTCTGTAAATTGGACATTCCCAAAAAAAATTTAACACCTGCAAAATAACCAAAAACAACCCAGAACACTTCTACTTTTTACCAAACCATCATTCTACCTCATCATATTCATCATCACTCAGAATTATAATTTTCTCAGTTTTAATTTATTTTTCTTAAATAATAATAGTAATTGCAAATAATTTCCTCAAAATTATTAAAAATTCATTTTCACTTACAATTACTTGTTTTCTCCTAGATCAAAATTATTCCTATACTTTTGAAAAATATTTATTAATTAAATAAAAATATAAAAATTCACTTCATAATTAAATTATAAAATTCAATTTAATATATAAAAAAAAATAGTTTTCTTTCTCACACAGTTCATTTCTCACACCTTTCCTCCATTCCACCAAATTATACAATGCAATTCTACATGCTAATCCTTCTTAACAAAACCATTCCACAATAATTTTCTACTTATCATGCTTTATAATATACATACAATATATCTCAATAATTAATTTAAAGCAATTATCATAATACTAAACATAGAAATAGGATAATTCTCAATCTAAATTCATCAATAAATCATATAAAATTACTAATGATTAAGCAATCAATTCAAACAACATTCATGGATGCCTTATAATCATACAAGGTTCCATACACTCAAGTTGCTCCATTTAGAAACCATAAAATTCACATAATCTTAAAACTTTAAAAATTCATCAAAAATAGAAATAGCATTCAAATAATTCCAAATAAATTTCTAATTAACTTAGAAGTAAAGGGACTTCTTCTCAATGTTATTTCAAGCAAAAGTGAATTATAAAATTTATTCTACCCTTTACCTTATGTTGTAACTTGGTAAAGAGAAACTCTTGATCAAATAATCTATCAAGTCTTTGGGTCTCCTCTTTGCACCTCTAAGTAGCCTCCTACATGCCAATTAAATACCCCAATTAAATCCTTAATTTCAACCATATTAGACCTATAAGATCTCACCTCCTTCATAGCCTAAAATTCTAAAATTCAAGACTATGGTTCTTTTAGTTATAAAATTATTTCTAGGGCCTAAATTGATACTAATGGAAGTAATACAAGTGGAAGAGAGTAATGAAAGTAGTACACTTAGAGTAGGAAGAATCCTAATAACAAATATGGACAAGGTTCAGTGTTTCATAATTTTCTAGAGATATATAAGCTGTTTTGGCATGAGGTTAGAGCCAAAATTTCAATAACTTAATTAACTACAATATTGATGAAGGAAATAAATTCAAATAACCTGTAGAATAAATGCAGTTTTTCAGTTTACAGTGGTTGTTTCCAACATGGCTCAACTACAATAACACTCTGAACATGCCTTGGTAATTTGATCATAACTCATGCTACACATAAGCTATTGACATGAAACAAATTTCTAAATTTTGGAAATATAATTTTCTACAACTTATATGAAGGAATCAAGTCATAATTGCACATGTATCAATCCCAGTAATTCAAAAACCGAGGCTGTTGAAACAGGGCAACCTCTTAACTTCACAGCTATAACACTTGACAGTAAAATGGACATAACTTGAGATACAAATATCCGTTTGATGTGAAACAAGTTTCTATATTTCGATAACTTAAAGGGCTACAACTTTTATGGAGATACCAATTCCTAATTCTGTTCACATAAGTCCCAAAATTCAATGAACAGTGACATACGAATTAGGGTGCTTAAGGTTTTTAACTTAATCACTTCTTATCCTCAATTCTAAGTATTATTCTAGTGTCCTAAGTGTAAAACCTACAATAACACTCTTTTTACTCCCATTCAAACTTAGCCAAGTGAGGAAAATTTTTGAAAATGCACCGTTTTGAAAAATAAAACCGTAGAAATGTAGAGGAAATTGAGAGAAACAAACTTACCTCTTGGAGTTTCTCAAGAAAATCAATATTTCCCCCTCAAAATCAAACTTCAAAGTGAGGAGGGTTTGAGAGAAAGCGAGAAATGAAAGAAAGGAAGAATTTATGGGAAGTTGCATAGTGAATGTCTTTATAAAAGTCAAAATCTAATTTTTTAGATATATTATTATTTTATTATTTTATTATTATTATTATTATTATTATTATTATTATTTCCAGAAAATTTCCAGAAAATCACAAATAATCTAACAAACATAAAACTCTATAGTCACTTTCCTCAATTCCTAATAATTTAATTATTAAAATTTTGACAAAAATTTTAGAGGTACTAAGAATTAGGATGTTACACCTCACACATGAAATTCATAAGAAAACCTAATAAATGTTGATTCCTCACACAATTAAGAGATTTTATAGCATTAGGTTTAGGGTGTTAAGCAATTGATACATTCATTCCATTCCTGACAATTAACGTAACAAATATTCTTACCGAGATCTAGGGTTTAAGATATATTTTTCAATCATACCCCACACATCAAGAATAAATCATTCCAAAACACAAAGGATAAGAATAAAAACATCAAAACATAGATTAATATCTCAAAATATCACCATGATACAAAAGAGTTTAAAGGAAGTGCACCAAATCCTAAGAGAATGAAGTTAGTCACTCATGTTGGCCATTATAATGCTCCAAATGTGGAAGAAGTGAAGAATTGATGAAGATCGGACGAAACCCTAGTAGTAATCGCACCTCTTCTTCTCCAAAACTGCTTGCCTTTCTCGAAACATATCTTCTCTTTTTGTAGGTAAAATTTGGGCTTTTGGGCTTCATGTCTTTCACTCGAGCGAGAACTTTCGCTCAAGGGAAAGTTACCTATTTTCGCTCAAGTGACAAAATGCTCGCTTGAGCAAATGAACTCCAGAGAAGAATAACTAACATTGGTTCAAGAGAATCTTGTGTCGCTTGAGTGACTGACTTCCAGAGAAGAATAACTAACATTCACTCAAGCGAGAATCCATCCCGCTCGAGCGACATCCATGCTGAAAATCTTCTTCCTTCTTTCAGTTTTACTCCAATTATGCTGACAATTATGCTTCTTACTCTTGTATCAAGGTATTCTTGAATTCATCCTATATTGGGAGAAAAATTGATTAGAATTAACATAAGTTAAGTGGTTTCATAACAATTCAAGATATAATTATATCAACATTTTACCACTTAACAACTTGCCCCAACCTAGAATCTTGCATGTCCCAAGCAAAGTAATTTTTCCAAAACAAAACCATCGCCTATTATCACTTTCTCTTCCAGAACCACAACATAAAAATTTTCAGAGGTGATGCTCACAATTCCAAATGAAAATAGAACACATAAGCATTCAAGTTACAGAAACCAACAAAGAATAATTAGTCATCAACTATCCTCAGAGAAGCATGATCTCTCAAATAGAGTTATATATAATCATCTCTAATTCTCACAGGTAAGTGTTTATCTCATTCAATCACTTCATTTAGATAATCCAATATTGATAATCATCTTCAAGCAATCAACATTTGTTAAGCAAGACTTAAATCAAAAGGTCTTTTGAGGCTTGTAATGCGGCTAGGCTAAGAAAGAATCATTGGTTTTTCTGGGATATACAAAAGTATTTTAGAAATTCAACTCATAAGAATGATTCTTGATTAACATTTCCTCAAGTCAGGTTTCAAATTTTATGTTTTTGTCCCTAACATAATGATAGTGAGTTAATAATCTCACAAGTTATTATTCCCCCCTTGAACTACTTTTGTATTTTTTTTTTCTCATGCTTTTGCATGTATCCTTTTTGGCTTTGCCAATTTTTAAGCTTTGCTTTTCCTTTTCCTTTACACTTTTTTTTTAAGAATAACACCTGAATAATACCCTTAGAACAACAATATCAATACCCAACAATAGGAAAAATAATAACATTCATACTCATTTCCTTTCTCAAATATAAGAAGGTAGATAAATAATGTTTAGGCTTAGGGGTTCTGTTTAAGAACAATATTATTTTTGGCTCAGAAGGGGTTCAACTGGATATCCTCTAATTAATGCAGGTTTGGCTATTTGGCTTTGGGTTCTATCTACTACAAAGAAAAAAATGTCTTTATCATTTTCAAATCTTTCTAACATGTAATCACATCAAAGAATCAATCAATACCAGTTATCATCATAAAGTGTTGACACTCAATTTATCTGTTTCTGGTTCTCTACTCACCTGGTTTTTGGCTAGCTTCTCTAATTCAGTTAATTCCTAATTCTCCTCATCAATTCCTTTTCACTATCATACTCAACATCCAAAATTCACTTGTTATTGGAAACAATAAAAAATTGTTTTCTTCAGTTCTAGATTTGAATTGGACAATAAACAATAATCTCATATATGACTCTAAAACAAATTGTATGGGACAAAAATCTAATCACAAAAATTTATCACATTAATTATCAATTCAAAATATCCAAATAAAACAACTTCAAATCAATTCAAATACAAACTTAAAACATCAAATTACTCAATTCACTTCAACACACCAAAAAAAAAAAAAAACTTAAAAATAAAATTTTCTCCCTCTTAATCCTCTTCTTCACTTTCTTCTTCTTTAGACTCTTCTTCTCTTGATTCTTCTTCTTCCTTTTGTGCTCCCTGTGCACCAGCTGCACCTTCACCCCCTCCTGGAAAATATGGACTATCCTCAGGCCATTTAACTAAGGCGTCAAACTCCTGTGGAGATGTCCACTGCATACCTGGAGCAATATGCAAAGATAAGTTATAAAAATTTTCATTAATATTACATTGACCCCTATGGGTCGCTGATTGCTACAAAGTGAGATGCTCCATGTATTGCATCATTCTTTGAAAATCCGACTGCTGGGGTGGTGGAGGTGGCTATTGAGCTCCTCTTGGCTGGTGCAGTTGTTGTGCCAGTGGCTGTGGCGCCCCTTTTGTAGGGTTCACACAGTGCCGCTTGATGAATCTTCTATTAATTGGCAGGTGGATGTTCACTTTTGGGTTGACTTCCACACCATGGGTGTCAGAATCGTGCAGAGGAATGTTTGCGTTTAGGGACAAAAACCAAGAGGGGGAATGAATTGGTTTCTTAAACAAAAAATTAGGGTTTTAAAATTTTTCCCAAATTTCACCGATTAAAATGCATTGTAAAGTAAATAGATAAAGGAAAGAAGATTACACAGTTGATTTATATTGGTTCGGATCAAAAGATCCTACGTCTAGTTGCTAATCACTCAAAAAGAGGATTAACGATGTCACTATAATCACAATTTTACAAACAGATTATAAATTGAAAAGATAAGGAATAGAAAACACCTCTCTTGCGTCACACAAGAGATGAACACCTCCTTTGAATCCACAAAGGATGAAGAACAACTTTTCCTAGAGACGGCACAACACACAATCTACCAAGAAACCCACTCAGTGATTCTTATTGCTTCTAGCCCACACTAGGTTTTCAAAAGCCCCTTTTTCTTCCCTATAGAAAGTTCTAGCAGTCACAACTCTTAACTTTTGTTAGAAAAGGAGGTTGAGATCAAGAGGGGGGGTGAATTGATCTTTGAAAGATTTTCGCAATTTACAGATTATCTATTTCCAAGTTTAAGAGTTCTGACCATTTCTTGAATCAAGCAAAACAAACAATCAAAATAAAGGCAACAACAGAATTAAAGAGAGTAAGGTTTAGAAAAATACAACCAAGATTTATACTGGTTCACCCAATCCCAGGGATACGTCTAGTTCTCAGCCAAATTCCAGCTGAGTTCCACTAGATTGAATGTTTTACAGATTACAGATTCCAATCACACACTCTATCTACCACAAGAACCAAAATTCCAGTCCTTGCACCTAAACCTTCAACAAGAACCAACTTCCAGTTCTTGAACCACCTTACAACCAAATTCCAGCCACAGAAACTAGTGCCCACACTTCCAGACACCCACAATACAATGTAAAGAAACAAAGAGAAGAAACTAGAACACTCAAACCTGGATTATGCAGCTCTGCAGAATGAGTTTCTTCACAAAAGTAATGCAGAAAATTGCCTCAAGAAAGAACTTTGAAAAACATCACAAAACTTGCGTGATTCTTTCTTGAAAGTAGCTCTTATGATTGCTTAAAGGTATATTTTAAAAGACTCAAGCAATCCTGTTTATATAGAGAATTGTTCTAATTGCTGGTTTAATTAATCTGTTAAAACAATCTTTTAATCTGTTAAAAGTCTTGAATCAATCTGTTAAAACTTCTTTTAATCTATTAAAATGTTCTTGATCATTTTCCAGATTTGTTTTAACTGATGCGACATCGTTTCAATCGATTAAAACACTTTGTAAAAAATTCCTTAAGTTGTTTTAATCGATTAATTCGCCTTTTAATCGATTAAAGTTCTGCCAAATATTTTCATAAAACTTTCTAAGTGATTTTAACTGATAACAATCTGTTTTAATCGATTAAAACACTTTGTAAAAAATCTCTTAGTTGTTTTAATCGATTAATTCACATTTTAATCGATTAAAATACTGCCAAATATTTTCACAAAACTTTCTAAGTGATTTTAATTGATAACACATCGATTAAAATTCTAGCGTAACTTCTTTCAAAATCTTTTAAGTGGTTTTAATCGATTAATTCGAGATTACATCGATTAAAATACTGAGAAAACATCTTACAAAACACTTCAAGTTATTTCAATTGATTATTTCGAGTTTGTATCGATTAAAATATTGCCAGAACACTTTCCAAAATATTTTAAGTCATTTTAATCGATTATTTTAAATATATATCAGTTAAAATACTGGCTAAACAAGCTTCACAGATTTTGTCTTTCAGAATTTGAAGCTTAGGTAGTCCAGAAACTAAATCTTTAGTAATCAGTTTGTCAAGATGATTAAGATGAATATGTGCAAGCCTTCTATGCCATAACCATGATTCATCTTCTTTAGTAAGAAGACAACTTTGAGATGAGATAGAATGCTTGATATCTAGCATGTAAATGTTATTTAATCTCTTACCAACCAACATTACCGTGTCAGATTTTGGCTCACAGATTAGGAAAATTTCTGGTTTGAAGATAACCTTGTGACCAAGATCACATAATTGACTTATACTCGATTAAGTTCTCGCTTGAGACCTTCAACAAGAAGAACATTGTGAATGGTCACGGTTCCACCATCTCCTATATCTCCGTAACCTAAGATTCTTCCCTTGTTGTTATCTCCATATGTCACGTGACCTCCATTCTTCAATCTCAGTTTCTAGAATTTGGAAATATCACCTGTCATATGCCTTGAGCATCTGCTGTCCAAGTACTAAAGTGATTCTTGCTGCTGTTCCTGAAAAATCAAGCATCAAGTATTTGGTACCCTTACATACTTTGGGTCCTTAGTGGTCAAATTTTCTGTTTAACATATTTTGGAACCCATCTCATTTTACCCTGTGGCACAAAGTGTTTTCTAATATGACAGAATTTTACTGTATGCCCTTTTTTCATACAATAATGACAAGATGAGAAAGGAGATGTAATTGATTTTCTAAAAGAAAAGAAGTTCAAATACCTTTTAGTTTTAACCCCAAACTTAGGTTTGTACCCAATTCCAGTATGATGAAAAACACAGTTTTGAGACCCAAGAAGTGTATCTATATTTTCTTTACCTTGAGTAAACTTAGATAAGGTTTTAATCAAATACTCAACCTTATTCTGCAAAGAGATACACTTTTCACAATTGTTGTTAGCAGCAGCATTATCAGAAGATGAATTATTGTAGATTATTTCAAGATGTTCCATATCTGTTCTGCTTTCTAATAGTTCTTCTTCCAGAACTTTAACCCTATTCTCTAACCAGTTATTTAGTCCTTTTAACCGATTATTTGTATAGGATAAATTCCTAGCTTCATCATGCATTTCATTGAAAGCAGTTAGTAATGTGTTGTAATTCATTTCATTTTCTGTGGGGGTTGAACTTACATGGGATGAAGAGGATTCACAGTCAGCCATTAAGCATAGATTCACTTCTTCACCTTCAAATACAGAACTAGAGGATGAATCATTGTCTTGACAAGCTATGTAGGCCTTTTTCCCTTTGTACTTCATCTCTTTCTTGTTTTGATTCTTGGATTTTTCTGGACATTCACTTCTTGTGTGTCCCTGCTTACCACACGAATAACAAGTGTAAGTATTTTGAATAGAATTAGTTCTTTTATTAGTGTACCTTTTAACCTGGCCAGTTCGTTCTTCTTCCTAAGAAATTTCCCAAACTTCTTAACCAACAGATTCGATTCTCGGATTCATCTTCTTCAGAATCACTACTTTCTTCAATCGTCTTGAGAACAATGTTTCCGCTTTTCTTCTCTGCATTTTCTTGTTCTTTAAACCGATTGATCTCCAACTCGTGTTCCCTTAGCTTACCAAACAATGATGCAGTAGTCATCTCGGTTAAGTCTCTTGATTCCGATATAGTCTGTCACCTTTGGTTGCCAAGTTCTGTCCAAACATTTTAGGATTTTGATGTTTAACTCTTCCTTGTCAAATGTCTTGCCTAATCCAATTAGATGATTGACTATATGCGTGAATCTTTTCTGCACATCCGCAATGGTTTCACCTTACTCGCATTTTGAACAATTCATAATCTCTAATTAATTCATGCTTTCTTGCACTTTTCACATCGGAGGTATCCTCATGAGTGACCTCTAGAATCTCCCACATTTCTTTGGCGAGGCACATTGAGAAACCCCGAAAAACTCATCAAGATTTAAGGCAGAGGTAATAATGTTCTTAGCAGTATAATCATATTGAACTTTCCTATTTTCTACATCAGTTAATTTAGCCTAGTCTTTTTCAACAATTTTACCATCCACTGTATGAGTTGGTTTGAAAGGCCCATTAACAATTGTATCCCAAATACCCCTATCAAGAGATTCAATAAAGATTTTCATTCTAACCTTCCAGAAAAAATAATTCACACCAGCAAATAGATGAGGCCTATTGATGGAGGCTCCTTCAGAAAAATTCATCTTTCCCTCAGCCATTTAAACCTTTCTTGGACCGAATTATTGAGTAAATTACAAGAACCATCTCTGATACCAATTGTAAGAATTAATGGTTGAGTTCAAGAGGGGGGGTGAATTGAACTTTAGAAATCTTTTTCGAAAAGAACTCTTTTTTTTGGAAGAATGATTAATCTTGATCCAATCTTTTATTAGGCAGATTTGGTTTTAAACAAAGCAAGAATATAAACAAGAAATGAGAAGAGATGAAAGCAGAAATTCAACACAAGAGTTTATACTGGTTCACTCTTTCCAAGAGCTACATCCAGTTCTTGACAAATCTGCCAAGTTCCACTAATTCCAAGTGAAAATACAAACTAGTAGATATACACCAATCTACCCCAAGAACTATCTTACAACACCACAAGATAGACTCTTGAATTAACCACATAGTAACCAAACCCAGTTACTGTAACCAGTGTAGATTCAAACCCAATCTATACAATTAGACTTTGTACAAGTATATGAAAAGAATAAACCTGGACTGCAGCTTTTACAATATAGAAGTCCAGAAGCAATTTTCCTAACTCAGAACTTTCTCTCTTGATGATCTTTCAACAATCTTGTTCTAAACGCCTTATGATATGAAAAGTTTATGAATGCTCAGAGAAAGGCACTAATATGAAAGCTCTAAGATTGCTTTCAAACGTTTTCCAAAAATTGTGTGTTCAAAAGAGAAATCAAAACTGTAATTATAGAGTAAAAAAAAAGAGAGAGACTGATAGATTCAATCGATTTCAAATGACGTTTCAATCGATTGATTTCATTTAAAACTCATTCAATCGGTTAATTTGAGTTTTCAATGGATTGAAACAGTTAGAAGAAAAATGGTAGCTCTCTGTTTCAACAGATTAAAATATATTTCAGCAGATTGAAATCCTGTGATATCTTAGAATGAAAAAATGATCTCTCTGTTTCAACAGATTAAAACTTATTTCAACAGATTGAAATCCTGTGATATCTTAGAATGAAAAAAAAATGATCTCTCTGTTTCAACAGATTAAAACTTATTTCAACAGATTGAAATTCTGAGATACTTCAAAGTGAAAAATGACATCTCTTTGTTTCAACAGATTGAACTTGATTTCAATAGATTAAAATTGCGAAACCTTTAATATGGAAAAACCATCAAGAACATTTTAACCTGTTGATTCCGCGATTCAATCAATTAAAATTTTGACTATATATGTACATTTCTCATTTTAAGTGATTTTAAAAGATTGAAACTTCTTTTTAACAGATTGAAAAACTCAGTTTGTTCTTTTAATGCTTAAAGATTGGTTTTCATGCAGTAAAATAAGTTCTATGAAATGCATCATTTATAGGCGCTTATCACAAGATCTACTGAAACTATCAAGAGATTAAATTCTAAACCTATAACCTATCTACCTACACACCCACAAAATAAACTCTATAAACTCTATATGTCTTCATGAAATCCAACAAGTGCTTCAATCTCCCCCTATTTGATGGAGACAAATAACCACTGCACCTGCACAAAAAAATAACAGAACAGAGACATATATGATTTTGTGATGTGTGTGTAGTGTCAGTTATAAGCAAATACTTCTCCCCTATTTGACTTCATCAAAAAGTGTTTAATTACAGTCCATAAGTACCACGTAGGTACCAAAAAAAAAAAACAAAAGAAACAAGTAAACTAAAGTTTCACTCATCACCATCCCAGGGACCCTGATTGAATTGGAGGTCTCCAATTTTGTTGAAGATATCCTCTAGTTGATTATCAATGTGCTGAAATCTGGAAATGGAGTCTTCATAGAGTCGATGCTGGTGAGCTTGCAGAGCAAATGTCATCTCCATGTGCCTCCTTTGATTTGTTTGCATTTCATTCATCTGATGCAGCATAGTCCTTTCAAACTGTGAGAGAGGCGTGCCACAGTTAGGTTGTGCCACAAAATGAATCACTTCCAATGGAGACTGCTCTTCCATAACATCTTCCATAGGGTCTGTTTGTCTTGCTTCAGCAGCACTTGGAGCACCAATATTCTCATCTTCTTCCTCTTCTTCTTCTTCTTCTTCTTCTTCTTCTTCTACTTCTTCTTCTCTCCCAGCTTCTTCTTTCGAAATCCAATCACCATCAATCTTGATGAATCCCATTTTATGAAGTATGGAGTTGTTAATCTCATTTGTGGGGTGAACGGTTTCAGCCAATTCTCCTTCCAAGTCAACACCAAAATGAGTTAAAAATTTAGAAATTAAGATTGCATAAGGATACCTAAAATCACTTAGCCTTTTTGCTTTGATCATATGGTCCTTGATGACAAATACCCAATTTACTCTGATTCTGTGGTGGATACAGTATATCAGTACCAAATTCCCTTCATTCAGTATTGCATGATTGCTCCCCCTAGGAGTAAGCTGCCAGGCCACTATGAACGCAAGAATTCTTTCTTCAAGGTTAAGCTTTCCAGTGTTGAAGGAACTCACAGAGTCACGCTTATTTCTCAAACACGAGCGAAAGTATTGGACTTTGTTGAATTCTTCTACATCAGAGGTATATCCTTTAGTGACTTTTACTCCTTCATCCTTGAGTCGAACAACATTTTTCCAAACAGTGGGAGTAATCTCTATTTCCACTCCTTTAACTTGAGTTTTGAGTGTAGAACCTTCAAATGACAGATTAGTAAAGAAAACTTTGATAAGGTCAGGATAGATTCTACCATTGAGCTCAAGGAACTTCTGAAGTTTCTGGTGTTGCAGCAGCTTTCGAACACCTCTGAACCCTTCAGCATCCAACCACGAGAATTTCAGAACCTTGGGAATATTAATTTGTTTTATGCTCATTTCGTGAATGAATAATTCCATCTTTTCTTAGTTCCCATTGAACCAGGTTTCAATGCGCCCTCCTCCTGATGTTTCTTGCACAACAGCTGAGGATTCTCCTTTGCTGAACTTCCTCCTCCCAGATTTGGTGGGCTTGAATATGTTGTTTTGAGAGATGAACCAAAAAACAGAGAAGAGAGAATATTTTTTTCAAGGAGAGAGTACAAGATTTTTGAATCACTATTGCATGCTAAAAGGAATGAGAGAAACCGGACCCTTCATCTACTTTGAATAATCAATTTTGTCTTTTTGTGAATTACTGCAGTTCTGCTCCATGTGTCAAAGATGGTAAAGGCAGAGAGAGAGAGTTGTTACTGTGATACTCGATTACCTTCACATCTAATTTCCAATCACAGTCTTTCAGCTTTTATTTGATAACTATTACAGTTAAGAGAGTAGCTGAAGTTTTTTCCAGTTGCAAAGGCACACATCTCAATCTACAGTAAGTGATTAGAGGCAACACATACACTACTAACCCTAGAAAAAATTAACCAATTGATTTTCCATAAAATTAATTGATTTTCAATTAATGATATAGATGTAGATCATCAAAAGTAAAATAAATCGATTGAATTGAAGATTTAATCGATTGATTCAGAAAAGAAAAACATGCATAGCTACAGAGTTATTGAAATAAATTGATTAAAAACTTATTTAATCGATTAAACTGGCAATACATCATGAACAGAGATTGAGAATTAGGAAATCAATAGATTATTTCGCAATTTCAATCGATTAAAACACATAATTTCAAAATTTTCATACAATTTAATCGATTGAACATGTTATCAACATGTTAAAAAGCACAAAATCATAATAAAGAATCAATTATTCAATACTAGATAGATCCAAAATTCCTAATTCAGTTCTAAGCATATTAAGTCTATCTCTAGGAAGCGGTTTTGTGAACAAGTCAGCTAATTGTTTCTCAGTATCAATGAATCACAATCACCCCTAGAAACATGTTCTCTAATAAAGTGATGTCTAATTTCAATATGCTTAGTTCTAGAGTGTTGAATAGGATTTTTAGTTAGATTAATTGCACTAGTATTATCACAAACCAGAGGTACCGTGTTGAGAAATACTCCATAATATTTCAATTGTTGTTTAAGGTAGATACTCTGAGCACAACAACTCCCAGCTGCAATGTATTCAGCTTCTGTAGTTGAAAGAGCTACACATGCTTGTTTTTTGCTGTGCCATGATATGAGACTGCTTCCCAGTAAATGACATGTACCAGAGGTACTTTTCCTATCCAATCTACATCCTGCAAAGTCAGAATCAGAAAATCCAACAAGTTTAAGAGAGGCACCTTCAGGATACCATAGTCCAACATTAATGGTTCCTTTAAGGTACTTGAGAATCCTTTTAGCAGCGGTGAGGTGAGATTCCTTTGGATTTGCCTGAAATCTAGCACAAAGGCAAACACTGAACATAATGTCAGGCCTACTAGCAGTCAGATATAGAAGAGATCCAATCAAACCTCTATATTTAGCTTGATCAACAGATTTCCCTTTTTTCATCTAAATCTAGACAGCAGTTAGTAGACATGGGTGTGGAGGATTCTTTGCAATTATGCATATCAAATTTCTTCAACAACTCATTACAGTATTTAGATTGATTTAGGAAAATACCATTCCTTAATTGCTTAACCTGGAGACCAAGGAAGAAATTCAACTCTCCCATCATAGACATTTCAAATTCACTTTGCATTTTCTTAACAAACTTATTACATAAGGCTTTATTAGTAGAACCAAAAATGATATCATCAACATAAACCTGCACCAGAATAATGTCAGATCCAGATTTCTTAATGAATAAGGTTTTGTCAACTTCACCTCGTTTGTATCCTTGATCAATTAAGAAATTACTTAGCCTCTCATACCATTGTCTAAGAGCCTGCTTTAATCCATAAAGAGCCTTTTTCAGCTTGTAGACATGGTCAGGATGTTTATGGTTTTCAAAACCAGGAGGCTGAGAAACATAGACTTCTTCATTGATGAGTCCATTTAGAAAGGCACTCTTGACATCCATCTGAAGTAATCTGAAACCACTAATACAAGCATAATCTAATAACAGTCTAATAGCTTCAAGTCTAGGTACAGGTGCAAAGGTTTCATCAAAATCAATTCCTTCTTGTTGATTATATCCTTTGGCTACCAATCTAGCTTTATTTCTAGTAATAATGCCGTGTTCATCTAATTTGTTTTTGAATACCCACTTAGTACCAATTACATTGCTATCTTTGGATGTAGGAACTAATTCCCACACATTATTTCTTTCAAACTGATTAAGCTCATCATGCATGGCACTAACCCAATATTCATCATTTAATGCATCCTTAACAGTTTTAGGTTCAATTTGTGAAATGAATGTCATATGATTGTAGAATTGATTAAGAGAATGTCTAGTGGATACTCCCTTATTTATTTGCCCAATGACATTGGCTAGAGAAAGATCTCTTGGGACAATCCATTCTTTAGGAAGCTCGTCCAAGATATCTTCTTCCTATTCTTCAGCAATTCTTTCTGGTGGATCAGCTTTTGTAGGATCAATTGATTGATCACCTTCTTCGACAGTATACTGATCTGAACCACTGGGATGTTTTAACTGATAAGAATGATCAGTTAATTCGTCATCATCTGCAGTACCAGTTGTTTTACTCTACAACACTCGAGGAGACTCATTAAAAACAACATGTACTGATTCTTCAACAGATTTTAGTCTTAAATTATAGACTCTATATGCATGACTGTTAGAAGAATAGCCAAGAAAGATCCCTTTATCAGATTTTTCATCAAACTTGCCAATATTTTCTTTCCCATTGTTTAAAACAAAACATGTACATCCAAAAACCCTGAAATAGTTTATGTTGGGTTTTCTTCCTTTGTAAAGTTCATATGGGGTTTTCTTAAGAATGGGTCTATTCAAAACATGACAAGCTGTGTTTACAGCATCTGCCCAAAAGTATTTAGGTAAGGCATTTTCACAAAGCATTGTTCTAGCCAGTTCCACAATGGATCTGTTCTTTCTTTCCACAACACCATTCTGTTGAGGAGTTCTTAGAGCAGAAAAGTTGTGCTTTATGCCATACTTTTCACAGAATAATTCAAACTTTTCATTTACAAATTCTCCACCATTGTCACTTTGAATAGAAGTAATGAAATAACCTTTCTCATTATGTAAAACCTTGGCAAGCTTTTTAAAAGATTTGAAAGAATTAGATTTGGCTTTTAGAAAAATAGTCCAAGTAAATCTGGAAAAATCATCAACAATTACCATGATATAGAGATTATCACCTAGGCTTTTATTTCTTGAAGGACCAACCAAATCCATGTGAAGCAGTTCCAAAGGTCTACAAGTAGAGACAATGTTTTTGTTTGAAAAGGATTTTCTAGTTTGTTTACCTTTTAAACAAGCTTCACAGATTTTGTCTTTCAGAATTTGAAGCTTAGGTAGTCCAGAAACTAAATCTTTAGTAATACGTTTGTCAAGATGATTAAGATGAATATGTGCAAACCTTTTTTGCCATAACCACGATTCTTCTTCTTTAGTAAGAAGACAACTTTGAGATGAGATAGAATGCTTGATATCTAGCATGTAAATGTTATTTAATCTCTTACAACTAACATTACCGTGTCAGATTTTGGCTCACAGATTAGGCATATTTCTGGTTTGAAGATAACCTTGTGACCAAGATCACATAATTGACTTATACTGATTAAGTTCTGCTTGAGACCTTCAACAAGAAGAACATTGTGAATGGTCACGGTTCCACCATCTCCTATATCTCCAGAACCTAAGATTCTTCCCTTGTTGTTATCTCCATATGTCACGTGACCTCCATTCTTCAATCTCAGTTTCTGGAATTTGGAAATATCACCTGTCATATGCCTTGATCATCCGCTGTCCAAGTACCAAAGTGATTCTTGCTGCTGTTCCCGAAAAATCAAGCATCAAGTATTTGGTACCCTTAAATACTTTGGGTCCTTAGTGGTCAAATTTTCTGTTTAACATATTTTGGAACCCATCTCATTTTACCCTATGGCACAAAGTGTTTTCTAATATGACAAAATTTTACAGTATGCCCTTTTTTCATACAATAATGACAAGATGCGAAATGAGATGCTGTTGATTTTCTTAAAGAAAAGAAGTTCAAATACCTTTTAGTTTTAACCCCAAACTTAGGTTAGTACCCAATTCTAGTATGATCAAAAACACAGTTTTGAGACCCAAGAAGTGTATCTATATTTTCTTTACCTTGAGTAAACTTAGATAAGGTTTTAATCAAATACTCAACCTTATTCTGCAAAGAGATACACTTTTCACAATTGTTGTTAGCAGCAGCATTATCAGAAGATGAATTATTGTAGATTATTTCAAGATGTTCCATATCTGTTCTGCTTTCTAATAGTTCTTCTTCCAGAACTTTAACCCTATTCTCTAACCAGTTATTTAGTCCTTTTAACCGATTATTTGTATAGGATAAATTCCTAGCTTCATCATGCATTTCATTGAAAGTAGTTAGTAATGTGTTGTAATTCATTTCGTTTTTTGTGGGGGTGTAGACCCCAAATCTTGCCCGGCCCCCTAGTAAAGCCGAAGATCGCCTGTTTCGAAGATGGTTAAGACTTTATCAAGTCCCTAGTAGCTTGTTCTAGGTTCCATTTAGGATAGGAAGGGTTTTTAGAGGTATTAAAAATCGGGAAATCTGCCGGAGACAGCAGATGGTCGTCCAGAACAGGCGGATGGCCGTCCAGAACAGGCAGATGGCCGTCCATGGCCACTTTAAGGCCATGGACGGCCATCCACTTAGCTTGGACGGCCGTCCATGGCCAAAAGTTGCCATGGACGGCCGTCCACACTGCATGGATGGCTGTCCATGGCCACTTTTTGCCATGGACGACCGTCCGCTTTGTCCAGACGGTCGTCCACCTTTTCCAGGCCTGGATCCCTATAAATAGGGGCCTCATTTCTCCGTTTTTTCACACCTTTCCCACTCCTCCACTCTCTTGGAAGCCTTTGGCACTTGAGAGTGACCCTGAGCATTATTCTGGGGTTCGAGGGAGCTTTCCGATTTCCGTTAAAGTTGAAATCGGTTAAGGAAGTCTCTTTTTGAGACATCCGGCCCTCGATAGAGTGACGTTTCTTTATTTCACGGGAGGAGTGTGTTTGTAGAGTGCGGGGACTGCCAAAAAGCGTCCTCACATTTTCGAAGAGTTAATATAAAGCTCGCTTCGGAGGTTCCTTCTCTATTCTTTGTCTTCTTTACTGCTTTCTTTATCGCTTTCTTTGTGTGCATTAGATAATAGAGCCATGTAGATATTTAAATTCTGCAAGTAGATTAAATAATAGGGTAAAAATATAATTTCTTTAAGTGTTTATTTTCTAAGTTAGTCCATCATAGGAAACCCGAAAGGGGCGTTGTGGGGGTGCTAACACCTTCCCCACACGTAACTAACTCCCTTACCCGACTCTGGTTGTAATGGCCAAATTTGGTCTTTTCTAAAACCACTGCCTTTTTCTTTTTTACCTTTTTTAGTGTTTAAGGTTAAAACACTGATGGCGACTCCTCGAACCTATTCGAAAACCTCGCCTTTAGGTCCAACCCGGTTATCGGACGACCTAAAGGTGTTGAACCGTTTCTTTCAAAGAAAACGCGAGTCATATCAAAACCATCGCATCGCTTCGACCGCCTCTTTTGACGGCGGCGACAGATGGCGACTCCACTGGGGAAGTTAGAGAGTTGATCCCATTTAGTGATGGACTAGTTTAGGAAGTAAAAACTAGAAATTACGCTTTTACCCTTTCTTGCTTTTATAACATGCTTTACTATTTGGCTTTAATAATTGTTGTATGCTTATTTTTCTGCAATTGTCTGAAATAGACTGTACACAACCCTTGCACACTACAGTCCCTCTATACCCGGGGGCAAGAGAGAATACACATAGGGAGTGGGTGGCAGGTACGACCGACCATGGTAATGGCCCTAGTGACAGCAGGTCGTTGTCGAAAACCACCACTCAAGGTGATAACTTTCTTTTTCTCGGTCTGAGAACGTCGACACGGACATCCGTGCACGGTTCAAAGACTGGGAGATTGAAGGGTCCCTATAATGGGAGCACCTTGGGGGCCTGGCCTTGGTGAGAACAGTTAGAACCTACCTTTGCCGATGCACTTTTCTGCAGGAAACCCCTACCTCGTAATTAAACGTCACTCTGTTCGCGGATGAGTGAATTGTTTGTGCACTCGTTTGTTGCATTTGTTTGTTGCATAGCATAATCATACAACAGCAAAAAATATATATATAACAAAATCTCAAAAATATTTTCACAATAAACACCCTTATCTCGGACAGTCTGTCTTTTAGCTAGCCTGGTTTCAGGTTCTTTGTAAGCTAAGTAGCCACGCAGTCCGACAGAAGAGATAAGGGATGCTAAAAATCATTCTTTCGCAATAACCATTTTTTATCTCGGACAGTCTGCCTTTTAGCTAGCCTAGTTTCAGGTTCTTTGAAAGCTAAGTAGCCACGCAGTCTGACAGAAGAGATAAAAGGTTTTAAAAAATAAATCAAAATAACTACCATAATGAGAGGAAATCGGGCCTTTTTCATGGTGTTAAGCATCGAATCCGTCATACAGGTAGTTTCATTATTCTTCAAAAAAAATATACAAAAAAAATCGTGCACCATATAGAAAATAAAACATGATAATATTTAGAAAAAAACAAACACTTTCATGCATACGAAAGCATCATACTCATACCATGCATCTTCCGTCATTTCTAGAAAAATGGAGGGATCAGGCAGTAAACAGTTGGGAAAAGTGGATATTCTCCGCTACCGTGTTGAGAGGTTGGAGCAGTTGTGTGCGCTTATGCCATCGGAAGTTCGATCCGACTTCGAGAGATCTTATGGACGGATCTTGGACCTCTTGAAAATATGTGTTGACCACGTGTTCGTCAGGGTCCTGATCCACTTTTGGAGCTCCAGATTGCATTGCTTCGAGTTCCCTCAGTTTGATTTGGTTCCGAATTTGGAAGAGTACAAACTTATGATCAGATGGCCTAAGTCAGCTGGGGTCTACATTAGCCAGGGGGCTTACGTCTCAGTAAACAAGGTCACTCACCTCATCCGATTACCACTTCCACAGTCTGCCTTGAAGGGAAAAGGGAGCATTCAGGGGTGGAAGATATCACTTTTAGAGGACCACTTATCCTCTCTGGCTGAAAAAGGAGATTGGCCCACATTCAACAAGACTCTGGCACTAATTATGTTTGGGACCTTTTTATTCCCTTTCCATAACGACGTCGTGGATCACGCCGCAATGGATGCCTTCTTTGCTTGGGACGTAAATTTGAAAAGTCCCGTGCCTGCGCTTCTTGCCGACACCTTGCTGTCAGTAGAATTCTGTCGTCATAAGCAAGGAAAAACACTTCATTGTTGTTCTGCATTATTGTTTGTTTGGGGCATCACCCACTTCTATGCTTCAAGTCACATGGGAGCATTCCCAGACCCTTTGAGGAGCTTCTCGAAGATCCCCCTCCATCATCGTGGTGCCATGGAGTGGAAGACTGAGTTGGAACACTGGAACATAGATCACATATCTTGGGCATGTCCTTGGTTCCGACCTGGTCCCGTTCTTATCCGATGCGGAGATCACCCCAGTGTACCATTATTGGGCCTTAGGGGTTTCATAGCTTATTCTCCGAAGATAGCTATGAGGCAGCTCATGAGGACCCAGACCACCCCAACACAGGAAGAAATCGGGGGATTGTGTTTCTTCTGCAGCTCCAGCAGCTTCAAGGATGCCCCCGCAATCCGAAGAGCATGGGAGAAACCAGTCTACGTGGGGGACGAAGAGCTAGGCAGGGCTCGAGTAGCAGTTTCTAGTGATTTTGAAGAATGGAGGAAGAATAGAGGGGTGCCACATCCACCCACTCCATCCCCCTCACCATTAGTAAATGCAGAACTATGAACCCAAGTCGACGCCTTGACCCAAAGGATAGAAATTATGGGAGCCCAATTGAGGGGCCTTGAGGAAAAAGAACAAGAATCTATCCTTACCATCGATGGTCTGCAAAGGCAGTGTAAGAAGAAGGACCAAGAGATAGAGTGTCTCAAGGACCAGTGTGCTGACTCCAACAAAGAGGTTGCCCGAGCATCTAAAGTTGCTAGAGCGAGCTCGAATAATCAAATCCAGGAAATAACGGCCAAATTAGCACACCTTGAGGCCGAATTTGCAAAGCAGGCACAAGCGACCAAGATGATGCAACAAGACCTCGAAAGAACTCGGTCTGAAGCACAGCAAAAGGGGGAAGCCGCCCAAAGACTTAACAAGGACCTGGCTGAGCTACGATGCAAGGAGAGAGACAGATTAGCTCAGTACGACCAAGTGTTGCAAGAAAGAGACCGAGCCCTTGAGAAAATTGATGACTTACAAGCATTGGTCGTCCATCAAGAGGCAAAGATAGAAGAGGCTCGTAAATACAGTGAAGATATGAGCCAGGCAGTCCATCGCCAGTCTGAAGCACTTACTCGTCATGTACGGGAAGCCGAAGGGGAGTTACGTAGAAACCAGAGCCCGCCTGTGGGTTTCTTTAGGCTTTTCCGTTTCTGCCAAAATGTACTTCGTAGCATGGCCTAGGGGAATGTACACTTTTTCCGGATAAATAGAATCACATTTTGTTTATCTTTACAACTGTTTATTGCATTCATCTCGCATTCATTCACATATCTCTCCTTGCTTTAAAAATTAATAAGATAATAAAAAAGAAAGGTTAACTAATGTGCTTTCATAAAACAGAAGAATGGAACGAAAACCACTCATCATCAGTCTTTCACCAACGGTCGAGCCACCCACAACGGACGATAAAACTCAACCGCTGGTTATCACGATCGGTAAAGAAGAGGGGACTAGGACACCACTGCGATTATTTATGCCTCGTCCTTTCCCCTACGAATCAAACAAAGTTGTACCATGGAAATACGCAGTGAACGAAGACGTTTCCAATATATCCGGTATTTGGGGCATGACTAGAAGCAGGCGAATATACTCTCCCAAGGATTCACAAGAAGATGCCCCCAAAAATAAAGTAAAAAACAAGGAAACCGAAGAAGAAAACAAAGAAGAATCCAAGGAGGAAGCAGAAGAATTACTCCATTTTATAAAGCAAAGTGAATACTCCATTATAGACCAACTCAACCGCACGCCCGCGAAGATAACATTGTTGTCTCTGATAATGAGTTCAGAACCACACCGAAATGCATTGTTGAAGGTCTTGAACGAAGCCTACGTGTCACACGCCATATCCCAAGACAAGTTCGAAAGAATCATTGGGAGCATCACAACCAGTGATCATCTTACCTTCACCGACGAAGAACTCCCCCCCGGAGGGTCAAGCCATAACAAGCCGTTACACATATGTGTCAAGTGTAGAGAATACCTCATCGCCAAAGTCCTGGTGGATAATGGGTCATCTCTGAACGTCATGCCTAGGTGCACGCTTGACAAATTGGCAATTCAAGGGGCCCATATGCGTCCAAGCAACACCGTCGTTCGAGTCTTCGACGGATCAAAACGTGAGGTAGTAGGAGAAATCAATCTACCAATTCGGGTAGGTCCCACTATTTTCAACGTGGACTTCCATGTGATGGATATCACTCCTGCTTACAGCTGCCTCCTCGGTAGACCTTGGATTCACGACGCCAAAGCAATCCCATCAACGCTCCACCAAAGGATTAAATTCGTGGTAGGTGACAAACTGGTCACAGTTCAAGTCGAAGATGACATCTTGATCAGCAAGCTGTCTACCCTACCCTATGTGGATGCAACAGAAGAGGCCCTCGAAACATCCTTTCAAGCGCTGGAGATTGCCAATGTTGAAAGACTTCCCAACAACATGAGGGTGGCACATATGATGACAAAGTACGGATACCGCCCAGGCCAGGGACTCGGTACGAATTCCCAAGGAATAAGGGAGCCACCAGATTTCAAGGACAATCCTTTGAAATGCGGTCTAGGGTACAACCCTAATACAAGAAGAAAGGGAAAGTCTCCCCTCCGCCCACTGAATCAGATCTTCCGAAGTGGAGGGATACAGGCGTCAAGAGCAACTTTAGTCATTAGGTGTTCTTCTTCCATTTTTTAAAGGAATGTAAACCCGATGACTATTAGAGATTACTCCCCGGGGGCAGCCCGACCCCCGGGCATTTTCAGGGCACATATTACCCTTTTAATCATACGAGAATATATTTCTTACTATCTGCTTCTTTCCTTACTACTCATGTCTACGCCTCATTAATAACCATGCTTAAGAAAACGTTTCTAAAAGGCGTCTAAAATCTTGAAAGCGCACCGACAGTAAAGAAACAAATAAAACCATCACTGATTGATTAGGAACACAAGTAAGGTTTTACCCCATCATAGTGAAACCATGTTTTGCCGACGTTGCGAAAATAATAAGTAAGCCCAGAAAAGCCAAAGGCCAAAGGGGCATCTAACTCGGTAGGAAACTCACAAAAGGGGGCTACGCAAAAGTTAGGGTCAACCCGCTAGGAAACCTGACCAATAATAAAGGGTAGCCTAGGCAAAAGATAGGGTTACAAAACGGGGTCCATTAGAGTTTCTAAAGCATAATAAAAAGAAACCCCAACAAAAGTTTGGATGAAACGCAACATCCTAGATTGACAACCCGAAGGGCGGTCTAGGAAAGGCAATCAGTCTTAACAAGCGCTGCAAAGCTCACCAAGCAAAGACGCAACCCCGCAAACAAACGTTTGTTTATGCAAGCCTAAACAGTTTGACTAACCCTGGCTAGTCGTGCTTACAGACACCATTGGTTTCAAGAAATCCCCTTTAAAAACACAAACCTTTGCTTTAATCATCCTTTTCTTTCTTTTCTCTTGACCCTTATCACTATGATATTCTAGCGATTAACCGGGTAATATGAAAACATAGTAATCAATAGGAGGATTGAAATTCCAAAAAGGGGAAGAAGCACACTAGTATGACGAAATAGCTCTTTAACACGATCATTTTTCGGTCAAGATATATCCAAAACGGCAGAAATGGTACAGCTGAAGGTAGCACCAGAAGAGTCTCTCCGTCAGGAGTACATCAGTGTAGACCCCAAATCTTGTCCAACCTCATAATAAAGATAAGAAGACCTCTTATTTGAAGATGGATGAAGCCTAAGAAGCCACTAGGAGAGACTATTAGGCCCCATACTAGGATAGGAGGGATTTTTGGCACAAAAATAAGAATTTTCGCCTTTTGGGGTCGAGACCGCCTTCTCGTATTCGAGACCACCGTCTCGCCTGGCGCAAATGGCGAGACCGCCGTCCCGTTTGGCGAGACCGCCGTCTCGCCATTCTTGCAAGGCGAGACCGCCATCTCGATTGGCGAGACCGCCGTCTCGACCTTGTCAGACGAGACTGCCGTCTCGACCTTGTCAGATGAGACCGTCGTCTCGACCTGACAGACGCGAATTCCTAAATAGGGCCACCATTCCCCTCATTTCACACAACTCTCTCATTCTCTCTCTAGTCACATCACTAGATTCTCTCTCTAGAACCCCTCTGAAGCATTTCTGGAGTTTCTGAGTGTTTCTAAGAGTGTTTTTTAGCGTTTCGAGAGGTTTCCGATGCTGTAGAGAGTGAAGGGCTGCCACATAGCACCCTTTTTTTTAAAGAATTAATAGAAAGCTTGCTCCAGAGGTTTCTACTTTCTCCCTCTATCTTTTACTGCTTTATTTAAATTATGCAATAGATACTAGGGCCATGTAGTTGTAATTTTAAATTCCGCAAATAAAGGGTAAAAGCGTATTTTTCCGGTTTAATCATTTAAATAAGCTAGCCTATCATAGGGAACCCGAAAGGGGCGTCGTAAAGGAACTAACACTTCCTTTACACGTAACTAACTCCCTTACCCAACTCTGGTTCTAACGACCAAAGTTGGTTTTTCGAAAACCAACGCCTTTTTAACCACTTTTTCGATGTTTCCGGTAAAAACATCGGTGACGACTCCACATAACCCTTCAAAACTAGCTCTTGGGTTAGCCCGGTTATCGGACAATCCAAGAGCACCCTTTCGAAAACCTCGCCCCTAGGTTCAGCCTGGTTATCGGACAACCTAAAGGCATTGTAACCACACGAATAAAAACGCGAAAAATGGAAAGTCAGAAACCATCGCGTCACTCCGAACGCCTCGTTTTGACGGCGGCGACAGATGGCGACTCCACTGGGGAAGCCTAGAGAGTTGATCCCATTTAGTGATGGGCCAGCTTAAAAATAAATAAACCAAGAAAATCACGCTTTTATCCTAGCTTGTATTATAACATGTTTTATTGCTTGGCTTTAATAACTGTTGTTTGTTTATACTTGCGCAATTGTTTGAAATACAAACTGTACACGAACCCTTGCACACTACAGTTACCTCTATACTCGAGGGCAAGTGAGAAACCCATAGGGAGTGGGTGGCAGGTAGGTTCGCTGTAGTGATGGCCTTATGCCCACCGGTGTGATCGGAAACCACCACTCAAGGTGATAACCTTCCTCTTTTGGCACAAAGACTGACTATGGCCTTAGTGTTAAGCATGGTCGGAAGGCTGGAGAGTGGGGACCCTATAATGGGGGCACCTTGGGGGCCTTAGCCTTGGTGAGAACAGTTAGAACCTACCTTCGCCAAATCACTTTTCTGCAGGAAAACCCTACCTCGTGATTAAAAACGAATTCTCGCCTGTTCGTGGATGATCGAATTGTGTGTGCATATGTTTGTTGCATTTGTCTGTTGCATAGCATAACCAAACAGTAGAAAGAAAAATCACAAAAAAATATTTTCACAATAAACACCCTTATCTCGGACAGTCTGCCTTTTAGCTAGCCTGGTTTCAGGTTCTTTGTAAGCTAAGTAGCCACGCAGTTCCGACAGAAGAGATAAGGGACGCTAAATATTCTTTCGCATAAAGCCACATTTTATCTCGGACAGTCTGCCTTTTAGCTAGCCTGGTTTCAGGTTCTTTGTAAGCTTAGTAGCCACGCAGTTCTGACAGAAGAGATAAAAGGCTACAAAAAATAAATAATAATAATAAAAAAATCATTTTCAAATAAATGGGACCTGATTCATAAACATCCCAAATCATTCATATAGGTAGTTTATTTTTCAAAAAAAAATTGTAAATACCATACGAAACATGATAAACAAAAATAAACACTCACATTCATTCGAATAAGCATCATTTTCATAAAACATGCATTTTGGTTTTAGAAAATGGAGAGGACTAGTAGACAATTGAAGAAGGTGGATATTCCCCGATACCATACTGAGAAGTTGGAACGGCTTTGCGCGACAATGCCACCAGAGGTCCGCGCCGACTTTGAGAAATCCTACGGACGGATTCTCGACCTGTTAAAGATCTGTGTCGATCAAATGTTCCTCAGGGTATTAATTCATTTTTGGAACTCCAGTCTCCGATGCTTTGAATTTTCGCAGTTCGATATGGTGCCTACCTTGGAGGAGTACGACATTATGTTGAAATGGCCCAAATCAGCTGGGGTCCATATCCGCCACGGGGCATATACTCCTGCAGCACAAGTCGCTACCATCATCCAGCTGCCTTTCCGGCAGGCTACCCTGATAGGAAAAGGGAACATCCAGGGTTGGAAAGTCTCAATGTTAGAAGACCATCTGTCCGACTTGGCTGAAAGGACAGAGTGGGTCGCTTTTAACAAAACCCTGGCCCTAATCATATTTGGAACTATCTTGTTTCCCTTCCACCTCGACATAGTGGATCAAGCCGTCATGGACGCCTTCTTCGCCTGGGACGTGAACTCAAAGAGCCCCTTGCCTGCCATTCTTGCCAACACCTTGCTCTCAGTGGAATTTTGCCACCAGAAGCAAGGAAAAACACTTCGTTGCTGCTCTTCACTACTATTTGTGTGGGGCATTACACACGTTTACGCCTCCAGTCACATGGGGATGTTCCCCGATCCTTTGAGAAGTTTCCCCATGATCCCTCTCCAACGACGCTTAACTTCAGAATGGAGGGACGAGTTGGAACAAAAGGACACCAATAGTATATCCTAGGTCTGCCCTTGGTTTCGACCTGGCCCAGTTCTCATCAGATGTGGAGGTTATCTGAACGTACCCTTAATAGGACTCAAGGGTTGCATAGCCTACTCACCTAGAGTAGCTATGAGACAACTCATGAGAACCCAAACTACGATTTCTCGAGGAGAACTCGGAGGACTGTGTTTCTTTGGAGACCCATGCACAATCGTCAACTCACTAGCAGTGAGAAAAGCATGGGAGAGACCAGTCTATATGGGAGATAGAGAGCTAGGAAAAGCTCGAGTGACTGTCTCCGATGACTATGAGGCGTGGAGAAAAAGAAGAGGGATGTCTCAACCATCCACCTCACTCATTACAAACGTTAATAGTGAAGAGCTGCAGGCTCAAGTCGACGCCTTGACCCAGAGGATAGAAATCATGGGAGCCCAGATGAGGGCCCTTGAAGAAAGAGAGCAAGAATCTATCCTCACCATAGATGGTCTGCAAAGGCAATGCAAGAAAAAGGATTATGAAATTAGAGCGCCTCAAGGATCAGTGTGTTGACTCCAACGAGCAAGCTATCCGAGCATCTAAAGTCGCTAGAACCAGCTCGGATGGCCAACTTCAAGAAATAACTGCCAAGTCAGCACGCCTTGAGGCCGAATCAGCAAAGCAGGCTCAAATGATCAAGGAGTTGTTGCAAGAACTCACCAAGACTCGGTCAGAAATACGCCAAGAGCGAGAGGCCAATCACAGACTCAACAAAAGTCTCACTGAGCTACGCTGCAAAGAAAGAGACGGGCTAGCTTAGTACGGTCAAGTACTACAAGAGAAAGACCGAGCCGTTGCAAAGCTCGATGAACTGCAAGCCTTGGTCATCCACCAAGAGGCGAAGATCAAAGAGGCTCAAAAGTATAGTGAAGATATGAGCCAGGCGGTCCAGAAGCAAAGCGAAGCACTTGCTCGTCACGTCCGAGAAGCCGAAAGGGAATTACATAGAGATCAAGACCCGCCTGTGGGTTTCTTTAGGCTTTTCCATTTTTGCCAAAAGTTACTTCGTAGTATGGAGTAGGGGAATGTACACCTTCTAACGGATAAATGAAATTTTTCTTTATTCTACAATTGTCTACTTGCATGCATATCATTCATCTGCATACTTAATTTCCCCTCCTTCACTCTTAATAAATAAGATAATAAAAAGGAAGGATTAACTGACACATCTTCCAAATCAGAAGAATGGAGAGAAAGTCACTCCTAATAAAGCTTACCCCAACGGTCGACTCGCCACAAGAGGATAATAAGCCTCCACCGTTGGTCCTCGGAAATAAGGAAGAGCGGGCAAGGACACCAGTGCGACTATTTATGACACGTCCTTTCCCTTACGAATCAAATAAAGTTGTACCGTGGAGATACGGAGAATCTTCACCAACAAAAGAAGATATCACGAACATAGCCACCATCGGGGGCATGACTAGAAGTGGAAGAGTCTACTCCCCCAAGGACTCACAAGAAGATGTCCTCAAAAATAAAGGAAAAAAAATAAAAAGACCGAAGAAGAAAAAGAAAATAAAGAATCCAAGGAGGAGACAAAGGAATTACTCCAGTTCATAAGGCAAAGCGAGTATTCCATTATAGACCAGCTCAATCGTACACCTACAAAGATAACGCTGTTATCTCTAATAATGAGCTCGGAACCACACAGAAACGCCCTGCTGAAGGTCTTGAGCGAGGCGCATGTACCTCACACCATATCCCAAGAAAAAGTTGAGAGGATCGTCGGTCACATCATGCCAAGCGATCACCTCACCTTCACAGAGGAAGAACTCCCCCTCGAAGGATCAAACCATAATAAGCCCTTGCACATCTCAGTCAAGTGCAAGGAGTACCTCATCGCCAAAGTTCTTGTGGATAACGGGTCCTCCTTAAATGTGATGCCCAAGTGCACACTGGACAAGTTGACTATCCAAAGAACCCATTTGCGCCCAAGCAGCACTATCGTTCGAGCCTTCGACGGATCAAAACGAGAAGTAGTGGGAGAAGTTAATTTGCCAATCCAAGTTGGACCCACTATCTTCAATGTCGATTTCCACGTAATGGATATTACCCCAGCATATAGTTGTCTCCTCGGCAGGCCTTGGATTCATGACGCTAAAGCAGTACCTTCAACGCTCCACCAGAAAGTCAAGTTCATAGTGGATGACAAATTGGTCACGGTCCAAGCAGAAGATGATATCTTGATCAGTGGACCGTCCACCCAACCCTATGTGGATGCGGCTGAAGAGGCCCTTGAAACATCTTTTCAAGCGCTCGAAATTGCCACCATAGAAAGACTTCCCAAAAACACAAAGGTAGCCCGCATGATGATGAAGCATGGTTACCATCCTGGCCAAGGACTGGGGGTAGATTCCCAAGGCATGAGGGAACCCCCATAATTCAAAGACAATCCTTACAAGTATGGCCTAGGATATGACCCTACTAAGGGCCGAGCGGAAAAAAGAAAAGGGAAGTCTCCCCTCCGCACACTCAAGCAAATTTTCCGAAGTGGAGGGGTGCAAGCGTCAAGAGCTACCCTAGTCATTAGGAGAAATTTTTCTTCATTTAAAGGGATGTAAACCCCATGATTGTTAGAGATTATCCCCCGGGGCTAGCCCGACCCCCGGGCATTTTAGGGCACATATTCCCTTATTAATTAATAAAGAATACTTCTTACAATCTGCTTCTCTTCTTTCTATTTCTAACTAGACCACATGATAACCTTGTCTAAGTAAACGTAAAAAGAAAAGAAGAATAAAAAGCGCGTCCAAATAACCAAAATTTTCCATTGCCGTTACAATAAAGCGAGTTGATTAGAAGCATCAAATAAGGCTTTACCTCAAAGGAAGTCATGCTTTGCCAATATTGTGAACAAAATAAATACACAAAAAAAGAGAGCCCAGAGAAGCCAAAGGCCAAAGAAAAGGGCAAAATACCTGGTAGGAAACCCACTAAGGGGGCTACGCAAAAGATAGGGTCGACCCGGTAGGATACCCGAACAACAATAAAGGGTAGCCTAGGCAAAAGTTAGGGTTACAAAATAAGGTCTGCTAGGATTCCCCAAAAATACAAAAAGAAGGAACCTAGACAAAAGTTAGGGCCAAAACACAATATCCTAGTTCGAAAACCCGAAGGGCGATCTAGGGAAATCAGCTAGCCATTAAAAGCAATGGAAATAAAACTAAAAGGCGCAAATACAAAAAGGGGAAAAACGTTTGGTTAGACGAAACCTAAACACCTAAGCCTAACCCTAGCCAGCCATGCTTACAAAAACCACTTTCTAAATAAAAATCAACCTTCTAAAACACAAGTCATTGATTTTGCCTCTTTACTTCTTTTCTCTTGACCTTCACAACAATATTCTAATAATTAATTTGGGAATATGGAGGCGCATAGTCAACAAGAGGATTGAAACCCCTAGAGTGGAGAAAAAGAGACACTACATGGCAAAGAGTGTTGTACAAAAAAAAAAGAAAAAAAGAAGGAAAAACAAGTTATCCTTTGGTCACAAGAATTCCGGCATGGTACAGCTGAGAGTAAGCACGGCAGATCAGGAGGCACTCAACGCGACAAGACACGTCAGTTAAATCCTTCCGAAAAAATTAATTGAAATAGGCATTATATGACATCAAACATACAAACATTGCATGCATAGAATGTTTTGAACCAGGTCCTATTTTACCTTTAAAAAAAATGAATAATAATAATAATAACCGAAAATTTGAGACCGCCGTATGGGCCCTCTAGACCGCTGTCTCGGTCCTCAGCAATTTGAGACCGCTGTCTTGACTAACGAGACTGCTCTCTCGATTAACGAGACCACTGTCTCAACTTATGCAAAAACGAGACCGCCGTCTCGCTTGACGAGACCGCCGTCTCGTTTGAACCCAAAGTCGAGACCGCTGTCTCGCTTGACGAGACCGCTGTCTCGACTTCCCAGACAGCGGTCCCGAATTTGATTTTTCCCCTATAAATAGGGGAGGCGCATGGGGGGTTCCTCACAACTCCTCTGCACTCCAGAACCTCCAACTCTCAGATCTCTCACTTCCAAGCACTTTCTAGCCAATATGTTCCGTGGAAACCCATCAAGGAAGAGAAGAGGCACTGCCGGCGCTAGCAGTTCCTCGGCACCAGCCCCCCAGGATCCTACTCAGCTCTCGCCGCAGCACCTAGCCCGTCTCGAGCACATCCGGGGTTATACGTGGCACCCCATGCTCAAGCTTGACTTCAGCATCCTCGCAGAGTTTGGGTGGGAGGACGATGTCCGAGCCCACATAGATAGCATTGGGTGGGGCTTCCTGCTGTAGTCTCTGCCCACCCACGTGTACCCTCAAGCGGTACTGGAATTCTTGGCCTCCATCTCCTACGCCGAGGCCCCCTCCATTGTCCCGGGCCTGCCACCCACCAAGATGGTGAACTACTTCATGGGTGGGACGTACCGGACTGTCGTCGCCGTAAAAAAGATGGTGGTCGGAGCGACGCGATGGTTTTTCGACCCTCTTGATTTTTGCGTTTTTTATGGGTGGTTACAACACCTTTAGGTTGTCCGATAACCGGGCTAACCTAGGGGCGAGGTTTTCGAAAAGGTGTCCTTGGGTTGTCCGATAACCGGGCTAACCCAAGGACTAATTTTTGTGGGGTTCTATGGAGTCGCCACCGATGTTTTTACCGGAAACATCGGAAAAGGGGTTTAAAAGGCGTTGGTTTTCGAAAAACCAACTTTGGTCATTAGAACCAGAGTTGGGTAAGGGAGTTAGTTACGTGTAAAGGGAGTATTAGTCCCTTTACGACGCCCCTTTCGGGTTCCCTATGACAGGCCATCTATTTTATTGATAAATAAACCAGAAAATACGCTTTTGCCCTTTTATTATGCGGAATTTAAAAGTATGACTACATGGCCCTAATCTATTGCGTAATTTAAATTTAAAGCGATAAAAGGGGAGAGGAAGAGTTTAAACCTCCGAAGCAAGCTTTTCTTTTTATTTCTTTAAAATAAATGGGTGCTTTTTGGCAGCCCTTCACTCTACACGACGCTGGAAACTCTTCTAGACGCCGAAAAACGCTCACAAAGGCACTCAGAAGCTCCGGAAATGCGTCAGAGTGATTCTAGAGAGAAGTTTTTAGAGAGAAGGGAGAGCAAAAGCTTGTGGTCTGTGGAAATGAGGGGGGGAGGACCCCTATATATAGGTTTTCGCGCCTGTCAGTGGCGAGACCGCCGTTCTCGTCTGACAGGGTCGAGACCGCCGTCTCGCCAAACGAGACCGCCGTCTCGTCCTTCGCAGGTGGCGAGACCGCCGTCTGGGAAAGCGAGACCGCCGTCTCGCCATTTGCAGGTGGCGAGACTGCCGTCTCGTCAAGCGAGACGGCGGTCTCGCCACTTGCGTGAGGCGAGACGGCGGTCTCGATCTCGAGACGGCGGTCTCGTCCCAAAAAGGCGAGAAAACTTATTTTTTGTACAAAAAAACCCTCCTATCCTAGTATGGGGCCTAATAGTCTCTCCTAATGGCTTGTTAGGCTTCGTACATCTTCGAATAGGAGGTCTTCTGATCTTTATTTGGAGGCCGGGCAAGATTTGGGGTCTACAGCTGCCCCCCCTTTACCCGACCAGTCGACTGCTGGCCTTTTGTGCCAAGGTGATCGACTGGAGGGTAATGGAGTTGACCCTCTTGCCCGGTTTCCCTTCAGATGCTCCGTCTTTGTGGCGGTTGATCTTCTGGGGAAAACTGGTGTATTCGTGCACTTCTAGGATACTCCTTCTGACGGTAGCCGATCCCTTCAGTGGACACGTGGTAGAACCTCAGGATACTCCTTCTAACGGTAGCCGATCCTTCGGTTGATGGGTATGAACCCCCCATCAGGCTGGTAGTTGCAGTCCATTGTATGGGACTGGATGGGTATGAACCCCCCATCAGGCTGGTAGTTGCAGTCCGTTGTATGGGACTGGATGGGTATGAACCCCCCATCAGGGTGGTAGTGGCAGTCCGTTGTATGGGACTGGATGGGTATGAACCCCCTATTAGGGTGGTAGTGGCGGCTTACTGTTCAGGTGGCCCATGCGCCGGTCAGGCACTCCTTGTGTGCTGGTTGATAGGTATAAACCCCCTATCAGGCTGGTACAGTCCACTGCGTAGGACTGGTGGTGGTGGCGGCTTACTGCTCGGGTAGCTTATGCGCCGACTCCTTGGGGAGTGATTTCTGTTTTGGTAGATGTGCTTGGACCTTTTTTGAATGGTCATCCGGGTTGTGTCAGGGATTTTGCAGGTGCTCATCCAGCTTGCTTGTTCGCTGGGGATTCTTTGCTTTTGTTCGACTCTTGCTTGGTAGTCAAAGTTTTTGTTGGTTGAGGTGATGGCTTGTTTTAAATCCAGCCTTTTTCTCGCGGTTTTCATCTCTTTTTTCTCGCGATTTTGGATTTTGGCTTTTCTTATTGAGCGTATGCCTTTTTCCTTTTTAAACTTTTTTGTTACGCTGGCTTTTGCAAAAGGTGGCAAGGGGATGCATGAAATAAAAATTTATTTATAAGGAAATTTTATTACAACCACTTTTTATTTTGGCAAGTACAATCCCTAAGGGCTATTCTCTGGAGACGATCTGGGGAATTGCTGGTAGAAGTGGTATCGGAAGTCCGCTTGCTCCCGGACTTCATCGCGGTAATCCTGTTGGAATGTTGTCCATTCCTGTCGCATCACCTGCTGGTGCTGATACATCTCCTCTTGCCGGGTATGGTAGGCTGCTTGCCGCACCGTCATTTGGTCGAGCTGCTGGTGCAAATCATTCATGTTGCGGTTCAGGTCAGCGAAATCGTCCGTGTACGGTGGTGGTTGTTGCTGCTACTGGAATTCGGGGGGCGTGGGGATATCCTGCATTGCCACCAGCCCCTGGAGATCTAGTGCGAAATCCAGTGTGGGATGGAGGGCCAACTGGGTCCCTCGACGTATCAGCATTCCCATGCTGACCAGGACTGACCCGTTGATGGATTCGGGTCGCAAGTTGGAGGCCAGCTCTTCCCGGCTAGGGCATCCCCATCTTTCTGCCAGGGGAGTGATAAGAGGAGCCACGAGGACGGCCCCCGCTGATCTGTTCCCGAAGTCCTTGAGGGCTCTCAGGAAGAAGTAGCCGGGGTTGCAGCGCCGTTTCTGGCTCATGCAATAAAGTACGAAGAGGTCAGGGAGGGAGACCTTGCCCTGACTCTCTTTCCTCCCATGGATGGTTCCTGCCAGCAGCTTGTGGCAGATGCAGAGTGCTGGGGGCAGCGCGGAGCCCCTCATCAGCGTGGGTAGCGTGGTGGCTCCTGTGAGCTCGTTCCACATTTTGGCGGCAATGAGGTTGGTGGGCCGAGAGCAAATGGCCTCCCGGTATTCATGGGTTGTTGTGTCCTCGGGCCGGACGAACCCGATGGCCATGTTGAACTTGCAAGGGTGGTGCCCTGGTAACTTCCACCCATGAAATAGGTCACCATCTTAGTGGGTTGCAGGCCCGGGACCGTGGAGGGGACCTTGGAGTAGGAGACCGAGGCCAAGAATTCTCATACCGCTTGTGGGTACACATGTGTGGGTGGTGGTTGCAGCAGGAAGCCCCACCCAATGCTGTCTATGTGGGTTCGGACGTCGTCCTCCCACCCAAATTCAGCCAGGATGCTGAAGTCAAACCTGAGCATCGGGTGCCACTGGTAGGTCCGGATGTTGTCAAGGCGGGCCTGGTGCTGTGGCGATAGCTGAGAAGGATCCTGGGACGGTGGTGCCGCGGAACTACTAGCCCCGGCGGTGCTTCTTCTCTTCCTGGAAGCGCTTCTGCCAAACATTCTGACTAGAGGGTGCTTGGGAGTGCAGGAGTTGAGAGAAAGGAGGTTCTGGAGGCAAGGGGAGTGTCGCCGCCGTCCCTTTCCGACGTCCTGGGGACGTCTCGAAACGTTTATGCGAGCGGTCGCGAAAAGATGGTTTAGACTCGCGTTTTTTGTTTTAAAATGTGTTCATTGCTTCCGAGGTGTCCGACAATTGAATTATCCTCTAATAAAAGCAAGGTTTTCGAAAAGGGGTTCTTATGGAGTCGCCACCAATATTTTGACCAGAAACATTGGAAAAGGAAAAAAGAAAGAAAGGCGTTGATTTTATAAAATAAACAACTTGGCCGTTATAACCAGAGTTGGGTAAGGGAGTTAGTTACGTGTGGGGAAGGTGTTAGCACCCCACAACGCCCCTTTCGGGTTCCCTATGACAGATCAATTCATTTAAAGAGAAGATTTCGAGAAATTACGCGATTACCCTATTTTATTGCATAATATTGAAATAACTATCTACATAATTTTATATAAATAAAGCTAAATAAAGCAATAAAAGAGATATTAAAATGACTATCTACATGATTCTATTCTACATGACATAATAAAGCTAAATAAAACAATAAAACCATAAATAAAACAATAAAAGAGAAGGGAATTGAAAAGAACCTCCGTAGCAAGCTTTATATTGAGAATCTCGAATTGTGAGGATGCGTTTTGGCAACCCCTCTCTCTACACAGTCTCTCCTCACCAATACAAGATCGACTCCACTAAAAATTTAAAGAAGAATCGAATGCCGGAATATAATTCCTTAACCGATTGTTACCTATTTAAGGCAATCGGAAAGATCATTCGAGAAAGGGAGAGAAGTAGACAAGTGCTCTAAAGTGTTTCAGAGCTCTCTGGAGTGTCTGTGGTCTCAAAAAGTGGCAAATGAGCCTCCTATTTATAGTTTTTCGCAGCTGGCGCACTTTGGGACGGCCGTCTGGGTTGGGACGGCCGTCTGGACTGGGATGGCCGTCCCAAATGGCAAATTTACACAGAGCGGGACCCCCAGGGGAGCCGGGACGGCCGTCCCACTTAAAATGGGTTTGGGACGGCCGTCCCACATGTGGGACGCGCGTCCCAACTGCTAAATTTCAGTTGGGACGGCCGTCCCAACCCTGGAACGGTGGTCTCGGCCTGTTTTGTCCAGTCTTCGCGTTCTGGGACCCCGGGAAGCTTTCCTTGCCGTTTTCGGACTTGGATTGATGCCGATATATGTCCATTGAAGCTTTATCTTCATATAGGAAGTCTTCTTGGCCTTCATTAAGATGCCGGGCGAGCTTTGTCTTTGTGTAGGAAGTCTCTTTTGGCTTTTATTGTGTGAATGAGTGAACTCCGTCTTTTGTTGTGGGAGGTCCTTCTCGTTTTGGGAAGCCTGATGAACTCCATCTTCGGGTGAAGTTCCTCTAGCTTTTATTTTGAGAGGCCGGGCAAAATTAGGGGTCTACAGCTGCCCCCCCTTCACCTGCCTAACTAATTTGTTGGCTTTAATATGCCGACAAAATTAGTTGGTAGGGGAAGGAGTTAACCCTTTTGTCCGGCTATCCTTCTGGATGTCGCTCCTTGTCGATCCTCCGGATGATAAATATTTTGATAGGTACTAACCCCTATCCGGTTTGAGCCTTCTTTTTCTATGGCTTTGGTGAGTACTTACCCTCACCTGGTATAAGTCTCGTATTTTTACTAGACTTTTGTGGGTACCTACCCCCACTAGGTATGAACCTTGTTTTACAAAGTTTTGATGAGTACCTACCCTCATCCGGATAAACCTTAGTTTATAAGGCTTTGGTGGGTTTATTCTTCCAC